>VWYH01000778.1:1733-70255 GCA_013399365.1 Pampusana beccarii | reverse complement strand
CCTTCCCCTTCCCCTTCCCCTTCCTTCCCAGTTTGCTTGTGTATTCCATGTTTTTGATAGATCTATGTATGTATACCTATATATTTATAATAAAAATAAAATACATCTGAAAACATAATATAAATTAACATTTTTCGTTGATTGTCTCTGTAAGAAGAAATTCTTCCATAGCATTGTAAAATCTGAGAGCCGCATAATCAAAGCAAAACAGTGCTTCTTTTTTTTCTATTTACGTTGGAATTAGTCCAAATTTACACTATATAACTCACTGATTAATGTTTCCTTCAGTCCACCCTCAGCAAAAAAACTTAGTGACTGTCAATAGACGTCTTTTTCAGATTATTCCATTATAACTTCCTCAAACAGAACAATTGTTCTGGTTGATCTAAAATTTTCCTGTTCTTCTCTCTGTCTCTTTTTTTTTTTTTTTTAAGGAACATTCATCTGATGTCACTAGGGAAAGCATCTGAACTTCTGCTGGCTAGCTCTTTTCCCAGTCCTTTCTTTTCCTTTCCTGGTTCAAATCTTACAAATTTTCCGTGTCAAGAAAACATCAGGTTGAAAGCAGTCTGAGTAACGTCTGTCGCTTTTCAGTAGAATTGGTCAGCTTTCAATGGAGATGAAACATATTGAGATAGCAAGACGTTTAAATTAAGCTTTCAGAAAGGTGCTACATTTCATGTTCAGCATTAGTTATGCCCTCATTTGCATACTTCTATTTACTAGAATTTGGCACAGTAAAGTACGGAGTTCCATGAAGGTGGTTAGAATACTAGGCTGGTACATGATATGCAGAGTGCATCACCATGTGAAGATCTGTTTGGAATTATTCATGGAATAATCAAATTTGTTCCAGACATAAGAAAAGCAGAAAATTGGTTATGCTTAATATTTCAGTTGCATTCAGGTGAGTTTTTCAGAGACTGTATGTGTGTATAAATATTTGCATCTTACCACTTCTGAAAGACAGGAGGATAGTTAGTCCCTTCTGTCCTTATTTCTTGCAAACAGAGGGTTATAAAGTATGCATATTTCATGAGAGAGTTCATTTTCAGGATCCAGATAATCTCAGGGGATTGTTCTCTGCATGAGAGTTGATAGGGGCTTTGAGAATAGTGATAGAGCTTGAAGAAAAAGGCAGACATTCCAGTTAGTGTGAGCTGAGCCTTTCTTTCCAACGTTTGAATTCTATCAGTACCACAACCAAAAGCTTCCAGGTTTTGCAAGCCAGCAATACCAGTTGACAATACACAAAGAAACTCCCTTTCGAAAATATGCTGCTTCCACAGCAAAGAATTCCAATTACTCATCGCAATCAGGTAACCAAAACATTCAGTGACATTTATGGTCACTGCTGACTGTATTTATGAGCCTCACAAGAAGACCAGTGTCACCAAGCAGCAGCCAGGACTGCAGGATCTGTGGCCCTCAGGGGATCTTCACATACCAGAATTGTGGTGATGTCCCTGGATCTCTAGAGCCTTCCTTTTTTCAGCAGCACTGTGCTGTTTGGTTCGCTCTGTCTTGTGAAACCACAGCCTCAGAAGAGTCTAGTCAAAACATTTCCAAGTAATTCATTTTTTTCCATTGAAAAACTATAGTTTCATCAAAATCTGTTGCTATTAGCAACTTTCCAGTTTTAATGAAGTGTGAACAGGGAATGTTTCTCAGAGAGAAAAAGGAAAGGGGAGAGACAGGCAAGAAGAAAGAAGGGAAGGTGGGCAGTAAGGAAAACTAGCACAGAGTAGTGAAATCTAACTTCCACAGGGGTTCTGTGAAAGTTTTATCAAACTCCATGTATTTTTTGCACACTCATACCATTACAGAACAAAACCAAAGGTTTGAATGTTAGAAATCTGTTGTGAAATATGGATTTTTCTTCTTAGACCCATCTATATTTTTCCCAATAACTGTATTTTGTCTCTTTTTTCAAGGTGTGTTTATATTTTTTTAAATTATTATTATGCCACATTGTTTCTTCATTCCAATTTCTGTCTACCCTTTTTTCCTGTTCCTGCTCTGTTCTCTGCATTTTTCATCACCTGTTATCCATTTTATCCTTTCTCTCTTTTGTCCTCTTCTTATGTATCTCCACATTGTGAAGCAAGGAAACAATAAAGCAAATGCAAGTGAAAACATACTGTTGCAGCAGAAGTAAATGCAATGAGCTTGTGATCTGCATAGATAAAATCAATTACAATTAAAGTACCAACCAAATAAAATGCAATATATTTTTCAATATTGTAACTTAAATATTTATTCAAAATGAATGACTACAGCATCTATTCCCCTGCATCCGTATAGCTTTAACTGTTACAAAATCCATTCAGTTTCTTTAAATGAAAAATGGATTGTATAAATATAGTATTTCACTACTGAGATTCATTATTTTCTGAATTAGTTTCACTTATTTGTAAACTAGTTTCCTTACTAGAGATACTTGTAAACACTGTTAGAATAAGATATGCACAAATAGCAATGTACTGCTGCCGGGCTCCCAGGCTTGGATGGAAGATCTAATGTAACCTGTTTTACACTGAGAGATGTAATTCCATCGAATTGTTATGTGTCAGGGTCTTTTACATGGATGTTATAATCTCTTGCACTCATTTAGTCAGAAAGGAACTGTACTTAGCAGCAGACTGATACGTTTAAAATGCAAGTTTGAGTAAGGTACAAAGAGGTATAAAATTGCTTCTCCACAGATGTGTAGTCAATCTCTCTCTTGCCTTTATTAACACTTCTTAGCTAATTACCTGATTGATAAATAATAGTTAAGGTTAGAGAAGAGGTTTGGGGTTCATTTTGTTTGGACGATGTTTTCTTTCTTTTGCATGGTAACTTTTCAGCTAGGTTGATCACTAAATCAGCTAAATGAGTAGTCCCACGAGCATGAATCCAAGGGGTAAGAATATGTGGGATGGAGTCCCTGAGATTTTGTTAGTTTGCGTTTTGTCTTAAACTAAAGAAAAGCCTTGTATAGGAAGTGATTTTTCAGTGGAAGAGGTCAACTTTTGTATGCAACCTTATATCTGAAATTTTCCTGAGAGGCCCACTTTAATATCCTTCTCTGATATTTTAGTTTTCTTTTTCTTATTTGGGACATAGCATGGTCATTGTTCATAATTAAAAAAACTATCACATCACTTATTTGAAGATGAAAAGAGATGCTCCAGTCCCTTCATCAACTTTGTGGCCCTTGGCTGGATTCTCTCCAGTATGTCCATGTCTCTCTTAAACTGGGAAGCCCAGAACTGGACATAGGACTCCAGAGATGGCCTAACAAGTACCAAGCAGAGAGAAAGGATCACTTCCTCCAACCTGCAGGCAACACTTTGCCTAATGCAGCCCAGAATACAATTAGCCTTCTTTGCCACAAGGCCACATTGCTGGCTTATGTTCAACTTTGTGTCCACCAGGACTCCCTAGGTCCTTTCCTGAAAAGCTGCTTTCCAGCAGGGTGGCTCTGGGTGGCTCCCAGCATATATTTCTGCATGGTGTTGTTCCACCCCAAATGCAGGTCTTTGTATTTCTCCTTCTTGAACATCATAAAGATCTTATCAAAACATATCTCCAGCCTGTCAAGGTCCCTCTGGATGGTAGCATGACCTGCTGGCGTATCAACTACTCTTCAGAGTTTTGTGTCATCTGCGAACTTGCTGAGGGTACATTCTACCTCAATATCCAGATCACTAATGAGATGTTGAACAGGACTGGACCCAGTATTGACCCTTGAGGTACACATCTAGTTACTGGCCCCTGACTATTCTTTGTGCCACTGAGCAGCACCCTCTAGTCCTGACCATTCAACCAATTTCCCACCCACCCCTCACTCTCTGCTCATCCAGCCCATACATCAACAGCCTATTTATCAGGATCTTACAGGAGACAATGACAAAGCCCTTACTAAAGTATAGGTAGACAATTGTACTCTGGGCAGCTCATTGGAAAAGAAAAGCCTGCAGGCAACTCCCACTTGGTACTGATGACTACAGCATCTACATAGCCTTGCACAGCAAGAGGTTGTCATGCAAACATCCTTTCTTGGTTGACAGTTGAAATAACAAACAGAGCTGTTTTCTTGCAAGAAAAAATCCTATAGTAGCTCAAACGAGTAAAATAGGGAAACTTTTCCATGGACAAGGTCTGTACAGCTTGCTGAGCACTGACTGTAGGCCCATTAGTTGCTCCACACCTTGGGTTCCCCAGTGTGAAAAGGAAAATAAAACTATATCTATTTTTCTCTTACTCTATAGTGTTAGCTCTAACAAACACCATTTTAAAGGACACTTTACAGACTCTGAGTGCTTTTCATACTAGGAAAAAATAATGAACCTGCTACAATGCAGTGATGAAAACTTCTGAACATCAGAGATTCCCCTTGTTTCAGAGGTTCTTTATTTTTCAGAATCATAATATGCTTGCAAATTAATACTCTTTGACAACTCCATGGTCCTATTTTTGTCATTGCTAAACCTTAAATAATATATAGAGTAACCATCAGCACCATTTTTTCCAAAGCAAATACATGAACAAATAAAAATGCAAACAAACAAACAAACAAAAAAAAACCCCAAACAACCTTTTCTTTATCAAAGATTGAGCAACTTATTTTTAACTTGTTCTATAAATGAAAGGAACTAAAAGGCAACTCGAAGATATTACGTAATGAATGAGAATGCTCACTGATATTTCTTAGATTTGATTTTATATAATAGCTCATTACCATTTTCTGTGTACTGATTGGTTGTTTGGTGTGAAATAGCAGCTGTGATTATATCCTGCTTCTCACAACTCTGATTGGTTTTGCATCACAGACTAACATATATAGCATTTGAAAGAATCCTGGGGAGGGATAGCTGTCTTGGGAAGACTGTTGTCCACAGGGTCCTTGGTTCTGACTTCTCCCAGTGGCTGATTTCACTTGCACTAACAAGAAAATCTCTTTATTTCCTCTCTGTGGGTTAGAATTTCCAGGTCAAGTGCAGAAATGATTGCTAGGGCCTTGCTGGGCTTTCCTTAGGTGGAGAAACGAACCACCTGAAGATTCAGGCCCACAGGAAAGTTAATTCACTATCTGGAATCCAGGAACTTATACTAGCAGGAATAAAAGGAAGGTGACTTTGTTTATCCTGAAACTGAAGTGCTTTGCCTTTGCAAGTAAAGGATGTCGCTATGAATAAAGTACCATGTGTTAGTATATTAAAATTTACTGTGTGGCCCAAACCTGGACAGTACTGTGCGCATCTGTTGTTGTGGACTCCTGCAAACACAAACATGCATAAAATACTGGCCAGAAACTTCAGAAACTGTAGGTCTTGTCTACCAGTAATCTTGGGCAAAACCCATCTGATCTAATGGAGGCCATGTCTTCCTTCTGAGTGACAGACACTGTGTAATGAACTGAGAGCAACCCCCACTCCCCATCCCCCTGCACCACTGGGGAGGAGGAAGCAGGGGATTTGAGAGTAAAGTTAAGCCCAGGAAGAAGGGAGGGGTGGGGGTAAAGTGTTTTAACATTTGATTTTATTTGTCATTATTCTACTCTGATTTGACTGGTAATAAATTAAACCCCTTTCCACAAATAAAGTCTGTTTTGCCCATGACAATAATTTGTGAGTGATCTCACCCTGTCCTTAGCTTGACCCACAAGCTCTTCATTATATTTTCTCTCCCTTGTCCAGCTGAGAAGGAGGAGAGACAGAGCGGCTTCAGTGGGCACCTGACATCTAGCCAGGGTTATTCCACCACAGAAGCCTTCACCTAAAGCTAGTCACCTGATTCAGCTCTAATTTTATGAAGAAGCAAACCTCTCAGTAAGAAGAATTTCTCCATCTCCGATCAAACCTGCAGTTTGGTGCTCCTGGTATTGCAGGGCACATCTGAACACATTATTCTTACACTGACATATCCTCCTGTGTTTGAAAGGAGGGGACTCGGCAACAACTTTGCCCTACTTACTTTGTTCTACTTAATTTGTTTTCTGATCTGAAATCCCTCTGACCATGGCTATTAGTGCCAGTCAGTGTAACTGCATTATTGCAAAGGAACTACTCTGCAAATAAAGGCTTTCCTAAGACAAAAAGTTGCTTCTCCTATTCAAGCTTGATTTTATTTCATTAATGTGTTTGCTGATGTTCTGCCTTTGTATCTATCTCCAAACTTACCATCAAGAGTTATTTTTATCCCTAAAATGCATGCTATCAAAGCATGCACTCATCCTGCCTTTGGCATCTCGATGGGGAAAACAGAGACATGAGCTCACATAACTCATTCTTTATTGAGGTTGGTTTTTTGGTTTTTTTTAAATTCAGCACAGAGAAGAATGAAAATAAACATTGCTTTGTATCTCTCATAACATTTCAGAAGCTTGTTTTCTTGCAATCTACAACCAGTAGCTAGCAACTCTTCTGTTCTAAATAAGAAACAAGGATACTGAAGAGGGCACTAGATTGTTTAGCAGAAATTAGTTTTAAATTTAATCTAAATCCAAATAAAAATAAAGATTTTTTTTTCAGCAACTATTTAATCTAGATCTCTCTGGCATTTGGCAAGGACAAAAGAGCTAGGAGATGTTTCTGCCCTTTAGATACGTGACATTAAGCTGCAGAGGAAATAAAAAGTAAGGCACAAAAGTGATAGGGGATTTTTTTTGTTTGGAGACTGGTTAGGTAAGATTTAAGTTTAACTCAAAGGAAAATGTCAAGATGCATTATTTCTTATCATTGTGCAAAAATACAAGAAAAATACTTCAAGTGAAACACAACATTTTGTTTCATTTTGACCTATTGAGGAAAAGAACATAATGGTGCAACCTGAGAAGAAAACTGCTGATCTCCCCCTCTCTCTAAATCCTTTGTCACTTGAAGTGGATGACTAATGTCAGGATTGCTCTATGTCAGGAGTGAGTAACCAGCTAATTATCCTATCCTAAGCATGTTTTTTAATTTACAGATTGACTCAAAAGACAGGCATTTTACAAAGAAATAGGCACAGCTCAGTTGCTGTATCACAGCAACTTGAACCAACATAACCACTGTCTTTTACAATCAAACCTTCTCCTGTAACCTTGTTTGAGAGGTCTTCTCTCTCCACTTGCCTCCTTGGAAAGGTCCTAGTCCTACGTTTCCTTCTCCAACACAGCACAGGCCTGGGGCCCTGCTCATGTGGACTGTTATGTGGATCTCTTAACTCCTTGATGTACAATGATCTTCTGGTCAGGCTCACTATAACAATTTAACCATGCTAGATTCACATATTTTATTTTATTTTAATGGCTTGGAAATTCCTAAACAAATGTGATTGGTTGTCATAGCACAATTTTACCCAAACATAGGCCTTGTAGGACTAATATCTTTTATATTTACTTTATGAAGTGTAAAGATTTGTATTGGGAACATACACAGCCTCCAGCAAAACAGGATGCCTTCTTCTAATTGAACATCTACATTCCTAAACAATACTTAATTTATAAAAAGGTGAAACTCATTATAGCTAAACTCTCATATATCACAGTCTTTTTTTTAAATTTCCTCCTCAGAGGAAAGGAATATTGAATAGGGAGAAAAAGTGTAGATCAGGAGCAATATTTTGTTCCTGTCAAATTGCTTTTAATTTGACATGATTTTCAATTACTGTAATTTGCTCAATGATCAGAAGAAGAATGTATTCAGTTTTCTTTTTTATTTCTTTTTTTTCTTTTTTTTTTTCCCATGGAATATCTGGTGAAAATTATTATTTGGATTATGGACTGAATAGTTCTTCCTTGCAACATGTGCTTTCAAGTGTCCAATGGGCTGTTTGTTAGCAAGAGAAAGAAGCAGTAAAGGTGTTGAGTTTGTTTGTTTGATTGATTGATTTGGGGTTTTTGTTTGTTTGTTTGTTTGTTTATTTTTCTGAGCTCAAATATGAATATAAGCAGATTCAGGGAGGTGTTTTGTTTGTTGTTTTGTTGTTGTTGTTGTTTGAGTTTTATCAGGGCTATTACTATAACAAATTTGGTCAGCGGTCTCTTCAGTAAGAAGGGTGTAAGAACTTCCTCTTTCTTTTCTGCAAAAGAGAAAAGTTTTGAGATTTGGCATTGCCTTCCCTATGTGTCTTGTGTGTGTGTATGTCCAAGTGGTAAAACTGTCAAGCTCCATCCTTGCTTTTGCACATTGTAATAGCTTGGTCTTTCCTTAATTTAGCTGGAAGGTATACAGAGATTTTATTGGTGTCCAGTTTCTTTCAGACGAATTACAAGTATTATTGTTTTGTCTGCTTTTTAAATGCCTCTTTTCTTTCTCAGAATGAATTACTAAAATTTGAGAATTTCAATCTGTACCTCTTGCATTTTATTCCAATTCCACAGGAAAAAAATGAATACTCAGTTTTTGTACTGTTTTACGATAAAGTGAGGATCACCTTACTCTTACAAACTTTTGCAAAGCAAGAGTTGCTATGCTAACAGGTCTTACTGGATCATTTGAATTTCTGAACACTGGTTTATTGTAACTCTTACACAGTATCAGTGAAACACAAAGGCAGTTTCAAAACCTGCCTTGGGAAACTGGTGGTGAAACAGTGCTTCAAACAAGGGACTCATACCTTATCCAGAGAATATTTCAGTGTTGTTCAGTATTGCCTATTGCTTGTATATAGTTAACTAAAAAAAAATTCATCTAATACTCGAAGGCTAAATTGCTGTAAAAATGACTAATGAATTGCTAGAAATAAAAGTTATATATAAGTCTACCTGCAGGGAAACTTTACTTTATGGAGTCATTTAGACATTGACAGCCTAAGATATGGGCAAAGCCATTCTTGGGCTGTGCAGTATTTTCCACATAATAAAATTATGCATAAATGGTTCTGGAGTTTTCTGAAAGTCAGTTAGTCTAGTTTTATTGCTTCTGGGTATCTGAGTTAAAAATAAGCATGTATGGGCTAGAAACAAACATTTTCATTTTTTATTTACCATGTTCAGGGATTTTCTGACACTTAAAAGATTAAAATGATTTGTAGCTCTCTACAGCTAAAGTGCACTATGTACCTAGTGTTTTCTATACAAATTTTATTTGTAGTCTAATGCCATTACACCTATAAAAAGGCAGAATTATTTATATTAACAGTGGAACAGCAGCACACATTTCTTTCTAACAATATGCTAACCGTCGTCTCAGAGATTTTTTAAAGATATTTTGCATATGCTCTATGAGTTTCTTTATACATTTCTCAACTTGGTAACTTTTTGTGGACATTTCAGAGCAAGGATGAATTCACTTAATAACTCTGTGTACCTTCATTTTAAAAATCTTAACTATTTATCTCCTGAGTAATTGCTGTATTGGTGATTACTTACAAAAAACATCTACAGCTCTGCACAGTGAATAGTTTGGTAGGAAAAAATATGTACTAAATAATGTATTTTTTCAATCTCCCGATCTATTATAGATGATTTTGCTTTAAAAACAAAAAAGAAATACAAATAGCAGTACACTGTAAAATCGGTAGTAATTTTTTTCTACAATAAGTCTTTATAAATATAGCTACAGTGCCATGCTTACAGCTCAGTAAGTTGATTTTTCAGTACACTTACTATACCAGAACTGACAATAAAAGATAGTTAGCTCTACACAGTCAACCATGTGCATTGTACTCATGATGTGATAGTTTAAACAGAAATATTGTCCCTATAGGTTGGAGGTATTCAAAATCCTTTTATAAGCATATAAAGTCTTTTCTATAGAAGCTTCTCTAATAACTCTAAACAATTGTTATCATCTACATGATTTCTTTATATAAGCTACACTTCTAAAAAGACCTTTAATTGCAGTGCTACAGCTACAGATAACACAGGATTTTCACTATGGTCTGGCTTGTATTATTCAAAATCCTTTTTGTTTGCTGAGTCTGCAGGGTGAGGAAGTTATATTCATGTATCTCAGGTGGGGATCTGAATGGATTCAAAGCACAGTTTAAAGGGGGGAAAGCGTGAATGGGAAAATTAGTAAGTTTCTTTCAGTTATATGTCTTGGCTTGGCAGAGAAAAATAACCTGTAAGCAGGTGGGATTCTGAACATCCTGAACAGATTCAGAACATTACGAGAACTGAAGCAAATTGCTAAAAATTGTAGGTAAATCTAGATAGAACTGTATGATATTTTTGATAGGTATTCTGCTTGGAATAATAATAACATTCATATATTACTATTCATAATCATATTATGGCCATCAAAAATGCGAATGAATGCAAAATCACTGATGACTGGATGTGCTGGATAAATATTTTTGAAATTGCATCACAGGACTTGTTGTCTTCTTCTGTGTGCCTTTCATTCATCATTGTGTGGCCTTTATCAACACAGATAAGAGAGGGCACATTGTTATGAAATGATGTGAAGTTACCTTTACAGCAACAAGGGCAAGCTGCAATGTAAGTCTCTAAAACAACCTTGTTTAGAGCGTGGTACCATTCTTGGAGTCTTGCTGAACACTTCTATTAATCTTCCGTTGACAGTGGTTCAGTTGACAAAGGTTCGGAAAACAATAGGCCATACTGAGGCAGAGCAGAGGTCCATCTGCTCTCATCGAAACAGTGGTCATTAGCAGGTTCATAACAAAAAATTTAAGCTAAGACAAATGTGTTTATTTTGTGATGTGTATCCTCGATGCTTCCAGATGTCATATCTCTGTATTCAGTAGTCCTGTATGAGTTTTACCTCTGCCAGTTTGTCTAGTCTTGTTTTGAACCCGTACTAACAATCAGCTTCTACTATGTGATCTGGCATGGAATTCTGCATCCTAACTATATACTTCTTCCCTTTTTATTTGTTGCCTGTTATTATGTGTGATGATTCCTAATACTTGGGTTGGAAAGCACAGTGAACATCACATCCATATTCAACCTCTTCACTCATAATTTTGTATTTCTTACTAATTTCCCACTCAGTCATGTTTCTTGTAGTCTCACAAAACCTCACCTTTTCAGTTTTTCTTTTTATGAACGGTTCGTAGCTTTTCTCATCATTGCTGACTTTAATCCTCTGAGAGAAAAAGACTGGAAACACACGTAATATCCAAGATCTTATGTACCAAGGATCTATACAGTGATACAATGGTATTTTATCTTCTTTTTCTTATTATTTTCCTAATAGTTTATAACTTTTCATATTTTTACCTCTATTGAACTTAGCTTTTCTTGTCATTTGACTACATATTATATAACTTGGAAAGCTCTTTCTTGCCTGATGTTTCAGAAGCTCTGAGCACATCACTGAATAGATAAAACTGAGATTGTTTTTTCCAGTGTGCCTCACTTTATATTTACATTGAATTTTGGCTTCCTATTTTTGCTCTGTTAGTATGATGAATGTCATTCCTGCAGTTCTGTGCAATCAGCTTTTTTCTTCTCTATTGTGATTGATTTGTATTGCTAACAACTTTTGCTGCCTCCCTGATATTTCCGTATCGATTACGAACATACTACAGAGCACACGTCATGATGATTCCATTGGTGACTTTTCTGTCATAGAAAATTATGGTTTGTTCTGTGGCTTTTATCTTTCAACCACTGTTTAATCTTTGTGAAGACTTATTATTCCTTAGCCATTTAACTTCTTCAAGAATTATTAATGATAAACCATGTTAAAAACTCCTTGGAAATCCAAGTACGCTATAGCAAGTAGCTTTCCCTTATTAAAGTACTGACTTTTTCCAAGGCAATCCATCATGTCTTTGATGTCTTTGATGTGTCTTACAAAGATCATGTTGACTCTTTCTCAGTGTATCATATCTATCCACTAAATTGTGCTCCTTCTTACAGTTTCTAAAATATTCCAGGTTCAGGAATCAAAGTCAACAGTCAGTAGTTCCACAGAACTCCTTGGAAAAAGGAGCTTAACTAACAGGTGTCACATTACCTATCTCCCAGCCTTCCAGTGCTTCAAAAAGGATCGAGGCGGGGGTTACACACCACAGCAGTAGTGCATTGTTATAAGCTCAGGTTTTTCTAGAAGTGTCAGACAGATATTTAAATAGGTTGTTATCATACCCTGTCCCTCTATTCTTCTTCTATTGAGTTGGTACTTCTTTGTTCCTTTTTTTATTCCATCCTTTGTACTTGTTGTCATATTGTGCATATGCCTATGTTACAAGCTCTCCAAAGTGAAAGTCCAACATAATTTCTAGCATGTTACATTGGAAACAAGCAAAATTTAAAAAGTTGAAAGCAGACCAAGGCTTATGTCTTGGATATAAACTTAACTAATAAAGAAAAAGGAATCTCTGTCAACTTGGTTGTCTCTAATTTGAAACTGGTTCAAATAAAACCCGTTATCTTATGGACAACAATAAATAAGCTTTCAAATCACAGCTGACACATCTATGACTCTGCGGGACCTCACATGAGAACTTTCCCCTTCCCTATACCATTCCAGGAGGAAGGGTCTGGCTGATACATTGAGCTGCTGCTGTCTAAATCTTAAGGCCATATGCTGAACATATAACCTCTCCTGTCTATCTCCCGTCTTCTTACCACCTTTTCACAACCTTAACCTATCTCCCTGCTTTCCTATTTCTTTGTCTTCTGTTTAATAGGATCTGATATATTCAGTCAAAACTACTGCAAACTATGACCAGAAAAACTACTGTGTGTACTGTCATAAATAACCTGACACAGATATGTTTTTGCTTATAGCTCTTGAAGTGAGAAGAGGCTAGTTGCTGCCTCCCAAAAGCAGCAAGGTTACCAACAGCAGCAAACAACATAGACACAAACAGCATTTTTCTACTTGTTTATTTGGTTTTCTGTGCTTTCCTGTGCATTTGTCTTCAAAGTAGCAGGATTATGTTTCAACACAAAACCAGCTCATCTCACCTTACTTCTTTGCCTCAAAAAGGATAGTTGTTTTTATCTTTAGCTCTAGTACATGGCCAGACTGTTTTGGCTATGATATTTCTCTGAAGTAGTGAGGGAAAGAAGGCAAAATACTTTGTCAAAGACCAAAGTACTTTGTATTTCAAGCTTTAACTGTTTTTCCCCATCTTTCACTGTACCTCTAATGAGAAACTAGCCAGCTGAGACCTGTATTCAAAACCCTGAATCTTGTTTAACAGTTTGGTGTTGTTCAACTACAAGGTTGGTTTTGTATCTCTGTGTGACATCCTGGGCCCATCAAAGTCTACACAGTTCCTCGTTCTCTTCTCTGAGCAGGCATCCCACTGCATTGTCAAGAAACAAACATTTAGAAGCCAACTGCCTTCAATAGCTGTTGCTGGTTTAGAATCGGCTCTGTCACCTGTTTAGAATAGAAGCTATGAAAACAGGGAGCAATATTCTATGACGGAAATGTGGCCTTGAGATGACCTAGATTTCACATCCTGAAGTATCTTGAGCATACTCTGATAGTAAAGGTAATAAATAAGTATAAAAATAGAAGACTTCAGCCTGACACCTCTGTGTTTCTAAAATATGAGTACAGGATCAAGGGAGACTGTTTCTAGGAATGAACATTTTGCAGGTGTTAAAGTTGTATTTTGAATGGTGTGAATAACCAGCCTTTACCATATTCATCTTTATATTCCCCATATGCGAGACCAGTCTTGGACCACCATTTTGTGGGTGTTGGCAAAAGGTTTCTCAGTGAACTCACAGTCTAATTAGGCAAATACAAGCCAGAATCATAGATACAACAAACAGAAACAGGAGGAGAGGTAGGATGAAAGAACCATAGCAAAAGCATGGTTTTTGTACCACGAGACTTATTTAAATTCCGAGATAAATGACAGCTTATGTGCTGGAGTGAGTGCAAACAGCTGTTCTGCTAATTGTACTTCTTCCCATGTGTGCTAGGGCTAACAGTATTGCATTGGAAACACAAGAGGTGGAAGCAGGAGCGTCAGATAAAATGCTTTTTTTTCAGGTCTTTCATCTCCTTTAAAGAAACATCTGCAGTAAATAGTCACGAAGTGCTTTGCCATTTCCTTCAATGAAGAAAGAAAGATGGGATCTAATCCTAGATGGTCAACGAAAGCATGTGCTCTTGTTTTGTTGAATGTTTTCTCTATCCATTGTTTATATATTACAGGAATATGGAAAATTTAATATTTTACAGGATTTTTTTTCCTCCTCAGTTGAGACTTTCATAGACCTGTACTGATCTGTATCGTGATAGTGATTCACAAATATATTTGTTTTTAAAGCCCTGTGATACAGAAAAAAAAATATGGTTTTATGGATAGAGAACAGATATAGACAGCAGACAAATGGGCTACTCATTCTCAGAGAAAATCTCAATGTGCAGTAAGCAATAGACTGGTTCTTAAAACTGCAGCCATAGCCACTTGTCCATTGGTATTTTTCTTGTGCATATGATGAATATAAACATAAAAATGGCTGAGCTGGCAAAACCCCTTTACAGTATGCAGGACTAGGTAGTATGTAGAGTTGTGTCTCCTGAATGCTTTCACAGTTTGGGGCTGTTTGTGACTCCAGGTATTTGTGGTTTTGAGCCATAGAAGGTGTCTTTGTATTTGATACTATTTGGTGGAGTTTTCTGCCAAAAGGTAGTCTAATCAACTTTCAAGCTCCTGTAATTCCCTGTAGACACGAATTGCAAATTGAAATGTACATCTCTATTTTGGACCAGATACCTTTAGTTTTATCTAGTATTCAGTAGTTCTTTCTCTGGAAAATACTGTGAACAATAATTTCATATTCACCTTTTCTAAGTCACTTATAATTCTAATAATAATCATTAGTTAAGGTTGCTGTTTTTGTAATTGTACATAAACCATCATTGTTGTTTTTCTCTATTCCTGCTCCAGTCCAACTATATCCTCTTGAGGTGGGAAGATCACGACTCCATTCAGTGCTGCCATCCAACGAGATCTGGACAGGCTGGAGAGTTGGGCGGGGAAAAATTTAGTGAAATGTAGCAGGGGGTTGTTCCTGCCCAGATGCAGGACCCTACACTTTCCCTTGTTGTATTTCATCAAGTTATTCCCCGCCCAACTCTCCAGCCTGTCCAGGTCTCTCTGGATGGCAGCACAGCCCTCTGGCTTGTCAGCCACTCCTCCCAGTTCAGTGTCACCAGCGAACTTGCTGATAGTACACCCAATTCCCTCATCTAAATCGTTGATGAATGTATTGAATAGTACTTGTCCCAGTACTGAACCTTGAGGCACTCCACTAGACACAGGCCTCCAACTAGACTCTCAAATAAACGTCAGTACTAAAATGTGTCAGCATTGAGTTAAGGAATAGGGCCTAAAACCCGAACAACTCAAAGACCTTATCCCTCTGGTGCAATGCAGGAAACACTTAAGCTAATGCCAGAAGAGCTAGTTCAGGAACACCTAATCAATTATGTTACCCATATGTTGTCCTGAGCTGTGCCTACCGTAAGGTGGTAAGGAGTATCTGTGCACCCACCAGCTAGCTGAAGGCCAGTTGAGGATCTCTACAGCAGGCTACACCACAATGCATTTCACCTTTGGGAACTCCCAAAACCAGAGATAAGAACACATGCTACTACATTCCTTTAGCTGCTTGTCTTTTGGTTTGTTTTTATTCCCCTTGTGAATTCAGCTTTTTGGTCTGCTGTGTATTCAGCAAAGGTATCTTGATATTGTTTAACTTTTATTTAATTTTTAGTCACAAGCATAAGTAATGAAAAAAAAAAAAAAAAGACTATGCCTTTATATCTGTATAGCACCTGGCACTGAGGAAATTTCCAGGGAACAGAGCAGCATGTTGCAATTAATACAACTATTCCTGCTACTTATGCACTTGGTGCCCATTAAAGCTTCCGTTTTTCCCCCTCATCTGCATCATTTCCTATACAAAGTGCATAAAAGTGACTGCCCTGCACAGTTAGTGGTTTAGAATCTTTGAGATAATCTGATGACAGGTGAAACTGAAGAAGAAAGAATTTGTATTATTAGCAGTAATGTTGCAATTAGTTCAGTAACATTGCTGTGAAAGAGAGCTTTAAATTTTTCTTGTAGTAGGAGTTGCACTTCCATACAGATACAAATGAAGTGCAACTATTCTGATCTGTGGTAATTGTGTGAGTTATATCGAATGAACAGAGGAAACACTGGTTGTTATTTTGGGAAAATGCTCACTTTCTCAAATATCAGATGATTACCAAAATGTCACCCACTATAAGTATTTTTCTAAATAATTTTTTGCAGAGACTTTTAGTAAAAGTTAACCACACTCTGCAGATCATTACTCTCAGATATTTGTTATGAAACTATGAAGAAATAAGATAATTAATCTTAAAACAGAATGCCAATATTCTGTGCATTTTTTATTCTTAGCCATTTATAAATGCGTATAACTTGGTAAATCCTATTATGGATTAAATCTATAGTACACTATAAATTCCAATAAGTTTTCATTTTAAGGTTATGCTATACTTCTATTCCACAAATTTTACATCTATGAATATTGTTAATGTATTCAGTAAGCATGACTGATTTTTGCAAGGCACCAAGTCAGGCAGAATATCTAATGAAAGAAAAATAATAAAGCCTCTTTATGATGCAGATCATCAGCCTAGCTGCAATTAATGATGGGAGTCTGTAAGAACAGCTTCTGTGCTACCAAAGCTTGTTGAAATTTGTAAATATTTTTGGTAGTTGTTAATCTAACTGGCAAAGATGAAGGAAGGAAAAAAATCCACAAACAAAAACTACGTATCCTCCTGGGGCATTTCAACCTGATCTTCTACTGCAGCCTTCTGCCCAGACAACATCACTGCATGAAAATATGTTAAACGCTTAGATATTTTGCTGGATTCTGAGTTAACAGATGTCATTACTCGACTGGCAACACTTGAAGAAAATTCAAACTAAACATATTTTTGTAATCTAGTTTGGCTGATAACCAGCATACAGGGAACTATTAGAAACAAAGAAACACAAATTTGCTGTGAGGAGTTAAATAGAGTGAATTATTTAAATTAGAAATCTAAATTAAAAATACAGAAGTCTTGAATTACTGGAAAACATCTCTAATACTGTTTGATAGAAGGTTTTTCTTCAAGGTGCTTGATGACATTTGTTTTCTCTGTTAGTAACACAACGTTAGCCTTCTATCTCCATCCTTAATGCTAACTTTGGGTTCTTTCTCTTCTTTGGAAAGCACTAATAATCACAGTCCAGGTAGACATATAAAAGCTTACTTCAGGCTGCCAGTAATTTAAGTGAAATAATGCTGAGTTCAGTGTGAGCTTCACAAATCATCCCAGCCCTGATGGGTTGTTAATAGGTGACTGAGCTTTGTACATTTACAGGGAGATTGATATAGGCATCAAAGTTTGAAAGGTTTTTACTGTATACAGCTAATTATTTGCCAACTCCACAAAAAAAGTCTCTGCGTCTTTTTGTTTGTAGGACCATGATGAAAGAGGGAAAGCCTATAACTGGGAAGGCAACAGTTAGTTAATAGTCAAATGTATGTCAGTAGTTTACATAGGCCATAGAAGAAACTGCTACTTGGCTTATTCTGAGTATCTCATCCACCTCCACCTTATCAGTAGTGTTAGGCTATGAGTGGCTGATTGTATCTCCCTAGGTTCCTGGCCAGCCTTAGTCTCCAATATGTGATGAGTTGTCAATGAGATTTGCTAGCCGATGTCAAGGCCACGTCCAGATGACAATTTGCAGAACTATCATAACATGTGCTGGTTTTGAAAATCAGACATCTCAACAGTGACAAATGAGAGCCTATCACTTTTCCTGGCTGAAGTGTTTTCTGTCAGACCTCATACTTCATTTTATGGTCAAAGCACATTTCTCTTTATGTGGAACAATCTGTTGCTGAAATAAATGTAGTCAGCTGTCCAATGAATTCTGTGAAAAAAATTAATTTTATCATAGTTAAGTCACAAAATAAAAATTTGCTTGGATTCTGTCATCCTGTCACACAAGCATAATGCATACAGCCACTCTGTCTCCTTGTGTCCTTGAAACAGATTGAGGTATTATATTATAAACATAGCACGAAAACTGCAAGATTTTTCCACTTCTGACGTGGTGGATATTAATGAAGGTCATTCTATGGGTAATGTGCGAATCTGACAAGTACTACACAGAAAGACTTTTTTTTTTAATTTAAATTTATTGTACAGAGTATAAATAAACAATGTAATACGTATCTTCAGGTTAGCAGCTTACATAACCTTGTACATAAATGCAGTATGTTTCACCAAAATTCTCAAATATGCTTTTACAGTGTACTTAAAATATCAGTTCAGTCAGAGTTGCAGGTATGATTCTGAATGGATTATAGGAAATTTTTGCTTAAGCTTGTGAGGTGTGTTATATCATGGCATTAACATAAATACCTGGAGTGGATCAGAGGTTCACCAAAGAATGGTATTTATTTGGAGATACTGAAAACAATTTAGCAGTAGTTAGATTTCTAAAACTTCAAACGTTTTAGAAAAGTTTAAATAAAAATTCTAGAAAATATTTTGGAATGTGACTAGTTTGAAACAGACTTTGCAAGTTGAGTTGAATTTAACTGAAAATTTCAAAATTAAATAAAATCTAAATTGGAATTAAACTAGCAAATAAAACAGAACTTCCCTAGAAATCACTTTCAAGTTTGGAGAAGCCATGTTCAGTTACAACCAAGTGATGTGAAGGACGTTACAAACATCTTGTCACACAAAGAAAGGTTGTACACATATATACAAAAAGAGGCCTGAAGTATTTTCTGTTTGCATCTGAAGCTGGAATCGTATTTCTGTGGCTAGATCTTAAACCAGCATCACAGTCTCATCACTAAAAATTCTACAGACTTTTTTTTCTTTATCTTTGAACACTAATCACAGCAACGGCTTGTATCAGAACTAGTGTGGCCAGTAGGACTAGGGAAGTGATTGTCTACCTGTACTCAGCACTGGTGAGGCTGGAACACTGTGTTCAGTTTTGGGCCCCTCACTATAAAAAGGACATTGAGGTCCTGGAAAGAATTCAGAGAAGGTTAAGGAAGCTGGTGAAGAGTCTGGAGCACAAGTCTGATGAGAAGCAGCTGAGGGAACTGGGGCTGTTTAGCCTGGAGAAAAGGAGGCTGAAGTGAGACCTTATCTCTCTCTACAAATACCTGAAAGGAAGTTGTAGCATGGAGGGTGTCAGTCTCTTCTCTCAAATAACAAGTGATAGGATGAGAGGAGATGGCCTCAAGTTGTGCCAGAGGAGGTTTACATTGAATATTACGAAAAACTTGTTTACTGAAAGTGTTGTCAGGCATTTGAACAGGATCTGAACAGGCTGCCAAGGGAAACGGTTGAATCACCATCCCTGAAGGTGTTTAAAAAATGCATAGATGAGGTTCTTAGGGACATGTTTTAGAGGTGGACTTGGCAGGGCTAGGACTCAATGAACTTAGAGGTCTTTTCCAACCAAAATGATTTTATAATTCTAATGAAGCAGTCATGACTGGAATGATTTCAGACAGTAGAATTATTCAATAATATATTTAGAATATGACTAGTAAGGAGAACTTTTTAAAAAGTAGATCTAAGATGTTTCTTTTTATCTTTAGTTAAACTTAGTTGTAAAAATGTGAAACAATGACAATTTTAATATCTAAAAGGAATTGCCTGGAGTAAGATCAGCTGCTTTAGTACTGAGGAGAGGGATACTTCTGTTTTAAAATATATGGCTGTCACCCAAAACTGCAAAATGCACCTCTGGTTTGGAGCAGGTAAACCTCAGCATTAGGGTTATGTTTTCTAGTGGAAATCTAAAAGCACATGCTGTAAGTATGAGTAACTGATACATTTTCCTATTAGTTTAGCTAAAGCTTTGCTAGCATGATCAAAAAAGTTTCATTAAACATTGTAATTAACTCAGGATTCAGAAGGATTTGAGGATTTTCAGCATTAGTCTACCTCCCTATTCCTGTAGAAACAGCATCTTTTATTGTGCTAATTCTGTAAAATGTAGGAAGATATAATCCCCTCAGAGTTTTCTTCTTTGCTTATCATGAGTATTAACATGTTCTTTAGAATTATATGACTCCGTTTCACTTTCAGAGATATGTTGAAAGCAGGTAAGATTTAAGGCACTTCAGTGCTTATATAGATGGTTATACTGCAACAATTACATATTAGTAATACTAATTTGTGTTACAGTAGCACCTGGAGGCCCTTTCTAATGTTAGTGCCTTATTGTGCTAAGCATGATGCTAATATACAAAAGATGTTTTTTCCCTTTAGGAGCCTGTAGTCTCAAAACCTAAGATTGACAAAGGCTAGAATAAATCAAGAAGTAGTTCACCATGTTTCACAGATGGAAAACTGTAGCATAGAGAGGTTTAGGTCTGTTAGGTTTTGTGGGATTTTTTGGTTGGTTGCTTGGTTGTTTTCACTGACAAGGTTTTTCTACTATGATTTAAGGTATAAATTTAAACTGAGATAGCTTAAACAATAACCAGTATAAAATCTCTGTGACGAGTCTTAATAAAATAACTCGCTTATTTCAGATTAGTGGAAACCATTCGGGAACAGATTTACCTAAACCCAAATAAGCCACTCTTATTCCTAAAGCATAAGATCCACACAATCTTTTGCATTAAGTTAAAATCCATTTTAATGATACAATTCCCATGAATGCATGCCTTAAGTAAGTTGTAAGGAGTCTCATAAATAATCTGAAGGCACAGCTGTGATTTTGACCTGAGAAATCCTGCTGTTGGGTTTATTGTGTTGGTCAGAAGGCCTTTTTTTCTTTAAATATCCCCAGTTCAGTATCTAAACCTCTTCATCAGCTGGAACAAGGTGTCAAGAAAGACTGCCCAATGCACTATAGTCTGTCCATTGCTTAGCATCTTATGTGACATCTTTCCAGACTGTTATCTGAACTGCTAATTAATTTATTTCAACTTCTTATTAACTTTGTAGGGGTTAACTCAATAGGATTGACTTCAACGGAATAGCTGGCACAGTAAATGCTCATGCAACTTAAGCATGAATAAAAAATGTATTCCAAGTCTGGTGTAAAACTTAGAACTGAGCACAATTCATAGCCTCTTTCTAAGGAGGATTGCAAATATTTTAATTTAAAGCTTTTTCTTCAATCCAGGCAGAAAAAAAATACAACGCCCAGAACCAAAGCAAGCAACCAAAAAAGTTAGCACTAACAAAATGCTTCTAATGGATTAGAAATATTCAAGAAATTGTGTCAATTCCTTTTACTTTATGACACATTAATTTGTGTAGCTGTAGTTGTCTCTTTCTTTAAATTAGGGACCAGTAGTCCTGTGAGAGATCTCAGTCTAGTGGAGCAGTCTCAGTCTAGTGGACCTCAGAAGTAGTGGAGCAAGTCTGCAGATACTACAGTCCCAGTGAGGCAGTCGGCCACAAAAGGAAAAAAAAAAAGCCTTTAAAATGGCATTAATGCAAAATGGATTTGATGGTGAGCCAAGGCAAAAATGACCAATTTTCTCAACCTGAAGTTGACAAACATCACAAAAAGCAAGATCTTAATCAAAAGATATTAATTGTACCTAATCTGTGTTTTCTATCAGAGAAAAAAATTAAGAGAAGAGTCCTAATGCTGCTGAAAGAACATTAATTATAAGATGCTGAACTTGTATCAGCTGCTAATTGGAAATGTGACATTTGATTTGAGGGCTAGTTTGTGTGAAATATGATCAAGATTTTGTAAGCGACTGCTGCTTTTACATGCCTCCAAACAGAAGGAGGGACTCTCTTCAAGGTCTCTGTCTTTAGGATATTCTGATACTCTCCAGATATTTGCTATGAGACAAGCAGAAAATATTTTCAATATCTAGGTTAATATGTACAATCAAAAAAGTGAAACTTAAGAGTTTTAAAAGTACATTGCTAATTGTCTTTACCTCAGAGGCATTTCATAATTTTGATCTGGTTGTGTGGGTTTCAGAATTTGCACGTAACCTCACTAAAATTTGCTTTCACTAGTACTCTCAAGTTACTGTTGTTGCTCTTTTAGGAAGAATATATCTGATTTTCTTGCAGTGTGGGTAGATGTCATCAATATCTGCATACAGACAAAACTGCAGAGACTTTAATTTTTTTTTCTTTTTAAACCAACTAAGTTTATAATTTGGACAAAAATACAAGACAATTACTTATTTTAGATCTTTTCATACTTTAAAAATGTGATACTTACACTGTCATGAGAAGATTCAACACAAGAGAGGCTCATAGTACAGTCCAAAGATATTTTGTTAAATCACCCAAAAGGAAACTGCTCAGACTTCGGTAGACTAACCCCTGAATGGCTCAAAATCTGTCCATTACATGCAGTTATAATTTCAGTCCTTCTCCCGATAACTGCTGCTTACCCGTCGCTGGCTCTGTCTGAAGTGTCTTTCCTGATCTTTTTCAGTTTCTTGTCCATTTGCACTAGTCTGGGCTCATGTATCCTTTTTTTTCTGGGTATTTGTTCCCAACTGGCTAAAAAGAAGAAGAAAGGCCAGAAAAACTTATTTCTCCCTAATTACTTTAGCTATTTAATTTTTATTTTTTTTATGATTTCCAAAAAGTAAGGTGTATTCAGATACCAATCTTCTTCTTTTTATTTACAGTTTTTTTACTGCATTCTGATTATCTCCTTGTTACACTTCCTTTCCTCTCAATCTGCCCGTTTTCCATACTTGCTTTGTCTTCCCCTCATTTTTCCGTGCTTTACATTCTAGTCTAAATGACTTTTCTCTTCTATGACTTTTCGCTTACATGAAATACATCCATATGAATTACCCCTGTATTTAGGGAACCCTTTAAACTTCTATTTCAGAAAGAATTCTAGTTATAATAAGTACTTACGTTTCTGAATGTTTGAATGGCTGTGTTGTGACGAACTGCAAAAAAAGTATTCTAAAAAAGAAAGAATGTGCTTTGGCTGATATTTTATCTTGGTTGCAAATCACCATGTGTCATCCAAATGACTGATCTGTGCAATTGTGTGGTCAGGCAAAATGCACATGTAATTTAATAAGAGCTTCAAAGGAGTCTGCTTGGAGGATACAGACCCATTATATTAACAACAATGCTTACTGGAATAAGAGAAGTTCTGTATTTCTTTTGTCTGCTACATATAGGGATAGAGATTTTGAAAAATAAGAGACAATTCATGGACAATAAAGTTTATCAACATATGCCAGATCTTTTTTATAAGACTTATTTGAAACTGCTAATGGATAGGAGTTGTGCCTTCTTCCCAGAAAAGGTCTAGAAATTGTAGCAGTCACACATAAGTATTGTTTTGTGAAAATTACCTCATATCTCACAGGATTTGGGGGCTATGACATGTGTGTCTGAAGGGGGTGCCTTTCTTTCTTTTCTTTTTCAACAAGGAAATACATGTAAAGGACAAAGCAAAAAATGTCCATCCCACTCGCTCAATAAAACTTTCTTGGCTTTGAGACCATTGTGTGTACAGTGCAGCCAACAGACAGAGCCAACAAAGTGTGCCAATGCCTTATCTCACTGCTAAACTAATCTAGGGTGTCTGATGAAGTGCGCTCAACATGAAAGAACAGGGAAGATAATGGTGAACTGCTTCCACCCTTTAGGTTTTGCAAATCTCTTGTCATGAGACTGTGGAAACTGCAAAGAGAAATCACCTCTTCACCTTCTCTTCTTTTGTTTTTTAGTGCAAGACATTTTCGTTTCTCTGTGGAAAAGAGGGATAGTTTTATATCTGGATGCAGTGTGAAGTATTTTACTGGTTTTGAAATTCAAAGTTTCTGTGTTGGCAAGTCTAGAAATCTATACATCTGTACTTCATTAAAAATAGTGTAAACTCACTGAATTAAAGACGTAATTGTCCTAAAATACCCTATAAATGTTTCTTTGCAGACATGCATATAAATGGTTCCAGGTGTAGGATGAAAGGCAGCATTGCTGCTTGATCTTGGCAGTCGACATTAGAATAATGTACAGCTCAATAGCACATCAACATTTTCAAATACTATGATTTCCATTTCTTATCATTAAAAAAAAAAATACAACAACAAAAAACCCCATAAAAACATATAACAAAGGAAGATGAGGTGCAGAAAGAGTATTAGTTAATTTATCAACCACCTGAAATTCTAAGTGGAGCTGTTAAACTTTTAGAAACATAAATCACATCCATCAGGCTTTAGTAAATCTCTGCAAACATTTGCTTTCCTTTAAGCTTCAATTTCAGTTTAAGAAATGTTTCTAATGGTGATCATCTCTTTGATAGATGATGTAGGGCATGATTTGTAAATACATTTTGCAGTGATCTGAATATTTGTACTTGAGATATTGCAGCATGGATAAAAGAAAAGTGAGGTAGAGCGGAGAGCAACAATATTACCTATATTATCTGTCGAAGTCGTTATCATTTAGCACTGGTACTTGCACTCTTCTTCCACCGTGGCCCTCTGGCAGCTGCTGTTCATAACACAACTCTAGCCGAAAAAATAGATACCAACCTTCATTTAAATAAAATAACTTTCTTTCTGAAAAATGTTTGGAACATACTTAATCATGAAAGGGAAAACATCGCAACATCTCAACATTTTCAACATGCTCATAATGCTGAAAAATGGGCTGTGTTGTGCAAAACCTATACGAATGTTATTTATTATTTTCTTTTCTCAATTGGAGCAGATACAGAAGCTAGAGTTGCATATCAGGAATTAAAATCACATTTTTTAAGCACTAACTTAACTTGTGGTCCGAAAGAATTCGGGTTTTATTAATTTTTTTCTGTGAAATAAATCTGCCTGAAAATAAAAGTCAAGTGGAAAGTAAAGTAAGTGAGACAGCAACCCAGATGTTCCATGTTATGTTTTCTGTCAGTAAATACTGCTTATATATTCTGTTGTGTTGACTGAATAATATTATTGGCAAAATATTTACTTTTAATAACTTAAAAGAATGAAATTTCCATTAGAGGGAGACAATTAATAAAGATGTAAGTAATAAGATTATAAAAAACACAGGAAAAGCTGGAATATACAACTAAATTTCCAGCAGATGGAGCTTCTTACTTCTAAAATGTTTCTTTTTATCAGATTGAATTTAAGGTGGCTGTTAAGACAAGGTCCAAAACTAAGTAGAAATATTCCAGCAAAGATTGCATCAAAGCCAGCTTAGGCAGTGGCATGGTTAAATGGTTAAACTGTTTTTAAAAGCACTTGTTACCTGCTGTCCTTCCCTTAGTAAGGCAGCTAATAATGCAAAAATGAGTATATTTGATTAGAAAGTAATAGACAAATTTACATTAATATAGTTTCTCCTGTGCTTTCTTTCTTTCTTTCCTTCTTTCCTTCTTTCCTTCCTTCTTTCCTTCTTTCCTTCCTTTCCCCCTCCCCCCCCCCCCCCTTCCTTGCCCCTTGTTGTTTTCTGTTTGCTTTGTTTCAGTTTGATTTTTTTGTGTTTATTTTGGTTTGGTTTGCTTTGTTTTGGTATTGTTCCCTGGTTTTCGTTTGTTTGTTTGTTTAATACCTAGACTTGTACTTTCAGAAGACAAGCAGCAATTCTTATTCATTTCTGCAGATTTTAGTACCAGACCACACCAAGTCGTATTTTTTGAGATTTCAGAAAGACATAATGAATACTGAGTTGAATAGAAGTTAGAGAAATGTTTTCAGAGACTGCATGAAATTAATTACCATTGATTTCTGGTGAGGAGATATTATGGAGAGAAAAGAGGCTATGTCGATGAAATTTTTATGAAATACGATTTGAAATTAACATTTTTGAGGAAAATTTGAGACAACTTGAGATTAGGCTAATCTGTCCATATTACTACTGTAGCATGGTATTTAAACTAGCCTTTCCTTTTAACAAAGGACGACATTTACCCTGCTTGTTATATATAGCCTGTTTTTCCAGAAATCTTGAAGAGTGGTGTTACGGTAGAAAGCTTGCTTAGAGGAGAAAGAAATGTTTTTGGAAAGATGGGTTTGTCAAACCAAGGGAAGGTAGTTACTGCATTTTCTTATTTATATTCTAGGGTGTATTCAATCATTTTCTCCGCAGTATTTTGGATTAAGCTTCTGCTGCTTGAAAAGATATCTAAACCTCAGCTTGTATTAACAGAATTCCACCTGGGGTACACGTAAGACTAAAGACCTTGTATCGAGTGTCTGTGTCATTCAGACCTAGATACTGTGTCATTCAGACCCAGATATTGGTAGGTATTAAAGACCTTTTAAGCAATAACAGAGTTTATTAAGAGTGACAAGAACTCAGTGGACTGTGGCTGTGATCTGCGAAAAGTAAAGGTTGGGTTTGATTTTGGTGGTGATTGATTTGCAAGTAATTTAAAAAGAAAAAAACAGTGAAAAATAGTATGATGAATATTGCTGCTGTAAGTGATTTTGCATTAATGTTACACAAGTATCTATGAAATCTGATACTTTCGGAATAGCACTATATACAATTTGAGGTCTAATTGTATTAAATCCTGAGTACCTTAGGATTTCTGCATATATTAACCAAGGTTTCATTCTGTTTTACTCAGAATGATAAAAGTCACAGGACAGATCCTGAGACCCTATTAACAACCCAGCTTTGCACTGGAAAACTGGAAAAATGCAGGGAGTGTTAGTGTGGTTGTAGTGTGCCTTTGAATCTTGTGAAACAGAGCAGATTCAGTCCAATTCAGATTGGCAAAGTGACTTTCAGACTGTGTCTATCAGCTAGATATCTAGATGTGTCCTAACCGTTTCTGGCTTTTAAGCCATTTATTGAATATTTACAGGCTGGAAGCCCAAGAGAAGCCGTGAGACATCCCATTTGGTGATGGGATGACTTAGGAACGATTTCAGTAAATAATGACAAATGATCTTGGACTTTGCCCCATTCCTCTGAGTTTCTTGTGAAGATGTTCATGCCCTTGCAAGCACAGAGTGGTTTCTCTCAGGAGCACAAAACAGGTACAGATTTAAAAATGTATTAAAAATGCAGATTTTCTTTAGGACTCCATTTCGTGAACACACTTCTCTTTGCATTAATTCACATCTGATCATTACTGCCTTTAATATTCCTTTTGGACACCTAAACCCTCCCTCAAGAAACAGGAATTCCTCTGGACACCCAAAGCCACCTCCTCCTTCCCAGAAAACCATTCTTCCTTTCTCTAGGCAAAACTATTGCTTTTCTCTCTGTCTTTTCCTTTCTCCTTCTTATTCTTTGCTTTGTCCGTAGACAACTGTTGATGGAAAACCTGTGTTTCAATAGATTCCCATGAGGCAGACTAGCACCTTCAGGAAATCCCCTGTGGGTTTCTGTTTTCTGTGTGAGGCCAGGCAAATGTAGAGGGAAGCTTGCCTTGCTGAGCTCCCTCCACAGTGGAGTCAAGGAGAAAATGCTGCAGAGTCTTCCTTGTTCTGGTGCTGTTGGACGTGGCAGTAATGGGACAGAGTGGACAGCGTAGGGATTAGGTTCAGCAAAGAAAGGACAACTGTAGGGAGTCTCTTGAGGTCAGCAACAGAGGTACAGATGCTCTTGCCAAGCAGACGTGAGACCTCTCCTCTCTAATTCCTGTTCCTTCATGGCCCTTTATATCAATGTTGGCAGAAATCGACAGATAAGTGGCTTTCAAGTTTGCAGAGAAAGATGCAGGCTAGAAAGAAAAGAGAGCTGGACCTGTCAGCTGGAACTGGAAATATTGTACAAGCTTTCAGGGGTCCCTGAGGCCTCTGCTTTCAAATCAAAGAAAGAACATCTCTACGTGAAAGAATAGGGGCCCGTTGTACTCCAGAGTGGGAGAATGGGCTCCTAAGGCCCTGCTGAATGAAAGGGAAAATGAAAAGGAGGGAACACTGCTCAGAAACACTATTTCGTGTGCTATGGAGTTCAGCTGTCTCCTACCAGTTCAGAGTAGGGGATTGTACCATGACATCATAGAGGTTAAGGTGAGACCAGAGGGCAAACTGCATAGTCATAGGTATGAAAGTGTCTCTGTAAATGCTTTGCTCAGGACCCTCCAACACTGGATTCTAAATGGTGGTGATGTCAGGAGAGTGGCTATTCATGCCATTCTGCTGAATGAGGTAGAATGCTTTCAACAATTTCTCCTAATGTGCATTGAAGGAGAGAGAATATGCAAAGCCGATTATATTAATAAATGTCCCATTTGCAAAACGCATGGCAAGATGTAAGGGAGAGATAAGAAAGAGAGATGGGTGCTAAAGGAACCATTTATTCATATTATTAACTCATATAACAGCAGAAATGTAATTGCTTACAAATCATGTGATGTATTTATTGCTCACATTCTCACTTTCATAAATCTTCTTTGTTACCTGGCTCAACATGATATGCATAAAATGCTCTAGATGTTTTGAAAATAATACAGCAAACGGCACAACAGAAAATCTAACCCCAGTTGTGCATGTACCGTAGACAATCTCATTTTACTACTAACATCTGGAAAAGAAAATGCAGAAATGGGTCAGCAACCCATTTAAATGACTTTACAGCATACTCAATGGTGTACTTAGATGAAAGAAATGCAATTAACCTGACTGCTACAGTTAACTACAGTAGCCTATTTTTTACATGGCAGGACTCTGCACATTAATAGCTAGATGTATTTTAGTGATGCAGTAGCGTTAGGTAACTTTCATCTTATGGAATGGACCTGCGCTTTACTTGTTTTGGTTTGGTTTGGTTTTTGGAAACCAGCAAGTAAAATACCTAATTATTTCTTAGGATGACTGCAGGTGATATTTAACTGGAAGCAACCCACAGAAAAACAACCTTGTGAAGCTATAGAGGGATCAGAACAGTGCAGACAGGGTAGTTAAGGCTTAGTGCAAAAACAGTTCAAATAAAGTAGGATTGTAATTTAAAATAACATCTCATTAGTTGGTTTAATTACTCACTGCCAGCTATAATTGATTTTTAAGGCTAGAAACAGAAACACATAGCGCTCAGGAAAAATAAAGTATTTCTACCTCTGGTAAGTTGGACACAAGATGAAGGTTGCCTTGGCAGAACATAAGATTCTGATTAGGTTTCTTAGCTACTTTGAATGATACTGATTATTCTGTATTTGAAAATTAAGTCAAATAGCTACGATATTGATTGTACCATTCTATAGTACTTCTTCAACTTCTCTTTATTAGTAGCAAAAATAATTTAAAAGTAACTATTCTTAAGATTCTTATTTAGATAAGCAGTTTACTCAGTGTTGTTTTGATGCACAATATGCTTCTTTCTCTCCTCACAAACATTCTGATAGAGGGTTGTCATCAATCCTCTGTCGTGTGGTAGCATGTATATGTAGCTGTCAGAGACCATGGCACATAGCTTGCTGTTTGGTAACGCAGAACAGAAAGACCATCCCAGTTCCCCAAAAAAGATGAGCTATCCACCTAGAAAATTAATAATAATGAGAAAACTAGTTACATTTGAGGTTTATTATTCCAGTATGAAATCTATTTTAAATCTTGAATTGGGGTTAGAAACTACAAGTCACTGTCTATTAGAGTAGTGAATCATATGGCTTCTCTAGGCAAAACTACTTTGTGGAAGAACTCAACCCTCCTCTCTACAGGTGCAGACTGGTTAAGTCATACTCTGAGATGGTCTGTTGTGTTTGGGTCTGTCAAGACACGGCATGGTGATATGCTATTAGCTGAGTACTGTGGCAATTCTGAGCATTAGCAGAAGTAATGTTCTAGGCATCTTGGGAATTTTAAAGCTAATAAGGAGGATTTCAGATTTTTTTTTTTCTTTTCTAGAGGACTTCAGTTCAAATGTTTAATTATTTTCTGATGTGAAAGTAGATAGGGTTTGATTTGAAAATACAGAGTATAAGCCAAGACCGAAACTACAAAGGCACCAGTGGAAGACAGAAATAAAGAATCCTGTTGGCTACTTGTTCTCCCCTTCTCCAGAAGTCAGTCAAACATATTTGAATAAAGCCTTTTTTCTTCTAAATGAAGCACATAAATTGATATTTCTTCTGTTAATTCTGTCATATATTTGCCGGTGCTACTTTTAAACAATATTCGTCTCTAGACAAAGCAACAACAGCAAGAATACTTTGAGTTAAAGCTGTTAGTAGTTACTTTATTTACATAGTGAGATATTGGGTTTAAATGCTTGATTTTTCAAGTGGTGGGAATGCAGAAGCTTTCATACAGTCCTAGGTATCAGATAAACTTTTCTGAATTATCATCACAATATATAAACTCAGTACATCATTTAAAGATAGCTGTGATTGTGCCTTAAGTAACGGCTTTCCTACTACACATAGGTATATGCTGGGGTTTCTGTTTCTTTGCCCTCAGATTTCTCTGCTTCTGTGTTGGTTCTAGAGATGACTGATTAAAAAAACACTGTGGGGGAGAAAAAGTGAACAAATCTTCCATCACTTTACTAAGAAAGTCTCTGGCATTTAGGTCTGATATAAAACATGTTAAGTTTATTTCTAAATAGGATTTTAAAACTAATTTATTTTTCCTTGGTCAGGAATTCCGTAACACCCTGAAACAATTGTTCTCCTTTCAAATGAAATCTTATACATTCTTTTCATTCTAGGTGCTGCATCTTTCATAATAATAAATATTATAACATACCATGTGAAACCACAAAAATTAATGTAACAGTCAAACATAACAAAACCCTTGCAAAGCAGGGTTTTGATTAATATCTAAAGTAGTGTAAAGGGTGGTAAGAATGTTCTTGTCAAACATATTTGAGTTAAACCTAGACCAGCTTTTTAAAAATTAATATGAAATAGATGTCATTTGAGTCAACATTTTCCTTGTGTGCTTTGTAAAACAACATGAAAAATAAGGGGTTTGTTTAATGTTTAATATTGTGCACGTTTTTTTGAAATAGAAAGTATTAGAAATTAAGGATACCGAGATCTGAGAATCTGCCTTTCCTAAAAATTTCTGAGTGTTCACTGGTTTTAAGATTGAAATCTCTAGCTGATATGGAACTACTCTTTTCAATAACCTGCCTTTTTGCACATCCTAACATGCATTAAGTGCAACAACGTTTAGTGGAGAAGCTTAGTCTAGAGTAATAAATCTTAATGGATGAAACCTTTTCCAGGAGCAGTCTCTATAATTTAACTTGTTCTTCCCTGGGCCCTCAAATTTGAAGATTTTGAAGCCAAGGTATTTTCTTATATCTATGATGTGAAGATGGGATCATTGGTTATTTTGATTAATTCTTTGTTGAGTCATTCTTGGCTGCTAACTGTAGTGATGGGGTCAGTTAAGTATTGATTATGTATATAATTATTAACAGACCTGCCTATATATGGTAGTAGGTGCTTTAAAATGTAGTATATATATCAAAGTAAGGCAATAGGATAATAGAGCACTTAGTTAAAATTATATTGATATTTCAAATAATTGAAAAAAATATACAAATACTATTAAGCTGTATTTGTAATTTAGATGCATTTACAGTTTTGAATATAATCTTCCCATCATGTTTCTCTGAAGCAAAAGAGAAAATAAAAGAGAAAATAAAAGAAAGGAAGAAAAAGGAGACTGATTATAGTTGCCTCCTTGCAGCTTTTAGATGGTCTGAGGCAGCCTTTAGATTCTCTGAGGCAGCTTTATAACCAATCACGATACCTCCTCATTTCAGAATTAATGAGCCAAAAAGATGAAAGTTGCTTCAATTCTTGTTCTTCTGCTTCCACCATTGCAATTGTTCTTGTTCTTCAAGTGTTCCAAAGGGCTGAATTAAAATGTAGATTTGACTGCTGAATTCTCAAAGCAATATTCATATGACAGCTGATTGCATTCTTACTAATGGAAGCCCTTTACATAATTGCTTGTATGTGTGAATTATGTGGAAAAGAAAAACAATGAAAAAAATGGGTTACAAACAGATTCAGGCAACTCAAATCTTAAAGGTTACCTTCAAAGAAACCTGCATATATGTATATATATAAAAAATATTTTAACATAAAATATGCACACTGTAATGAGCAAGATACTAGATAACATTCCTGCTTCAAGAAAAGCTTATAAATTAAGATGTTTAGAAGGTGTATTGCTGCTTTACCCTTAGCTACTAGATAGTGTCCTTATAGGTAATTTTAAACAAAATACTTACCAGGGTATTAGTTAACAGTTCAAGTGACCCCTGGTGTGGTGCTTGGAATATTAGAAGTTAGAAATGTAGAAACGAAATAAAACAAAACACAATGCATTTGAAGTCCCTGAGAGGAAAACAACGTTGAGTGAAGTGCGAAGAGACAATTTCTTCCTTATCTATTATTCTTCACTCCTGTTAATGACAGAATGTATGTTGTGACCTATATCTGTCTTGGATGTCAATGTCATTCTCTCTCTCTTTTTTTTTTTTTTTTTTTTCCTGCACTCCGTCAGCCCAAATGGCACAATTATGCAGAACTGAAAGGAGGACAATAATTGGGCTACAACCTCAAAGTTTTTTTAGGGTGGTACTAGAAACAGGAGTAGTGATGTTTGGCATTTACACATGTCGTGGTTTAAGCTGGCAGGCAGATAAACATCACAGCGCCATTTGCTCACTCCTCCCCAGCAGTGGGATAAAGAAGGAAGGAAGGAAGGAAGGAAGGAAGGAAGGAAGGAAGGAAGGAAGGAAGGAAGGAAGGAAGGAAGGAAAACAAACAAAAAAACAACAAACCAAACCAACAAAAAAACACACCAACTTGTAGACTGAGATAGAGGCAGTTTAATAGGACAACTTCCCATACAGTCTCTGCCTCCTGACTGGCAGGACAGTACTAGAAGCTGAAAAGTCCTTCGTTTAGTGTAAGAGCCGCTCAGCAACAGCTAAAACATCACTGTGTTAACATTCTAAATCCAAAACACAGGATGATACCAGTTACTAGGAAGGAAATTAACTCTATCCCATCTGAAACCAGGACAGCACAATAGTCTATTTTTATCCAAACTCTGATCTTCTACTTTTTTTACAACCAAGGCATATGATTGTGCTGCTGCATATGCATAACCCTCTAAACATAAGATTTAATTTGAGACTTCTCTCACAGCTGAAATTAAGCATTATTTGAGAGATTTAAGCCACCTTAAGCAGAAGAGCTGATTAAGAATTATATTTTTAATTTTGAAAGTTGTAAAGAAATTTTGTGAAGGAGTTTTGGAGCAGGACCCAAGTGTGAAAGCAGATCAAAGGCCCAATACTTATTTCTTCAAACCACTTTTTACCTCACAGCTTCACATTCATATAATTCCCTCTACCTTCTGAGCAGCAACGACCCAAACCAAATGATAATGGTATAAAGATTTCCCAGCTACACCCTATGGAAGAAATTTAGGCAAGAAATTGCTTTTACTTCATTTTGAAACTAAAATACTCAGAAGCAAACAAGATTAGATATCAATGAGAAAGAAGGAGAAGACCTGGCAGAAGTTGCAGTATTGTTTGCAGCATCCATTTAAATTATTCCTTCTACTCCACCTCCCTCCCCACACCCCCAATTAAATATACCGTTGTTCTACAGGAGAGCAACTCCGAATTTTTTTTTTCCTTCTTTCCTCCCCCTCTACCCCTGAGCTCCCTAGTAAACAGTTGCTTTGATGCTGGTTCTCTAAGTGACCTGAGCAGCTTTCTAGGCAAATATGTGCTGTGTCTTAAATGGAACTTTTGCTTTGGGGTTAAAAATAAATGGCAAATCCATGTGAACCACTTAAGTCTAGTTTTATCGGCTACAATGACACATTGTACTGTTCATCTGGGGTAATTTTTTCCTGATATGGATAACCAACCTAATTTATTTTCTGACTTTGGTGAAATTTTCTTGAAATATTCTTGTTACTTTTTGTGAATCTCAAGATGATAATAAAAGAAGAATTATGAAGCATAATGCATAAAGGTGCTGTGCCTTTTGTAGGATTAAGAGACGTTTGCTTATGTGCATGACTGCGTGCTCTGCCTCTCATTGAGTATAAAAATAAGCACCTCATGAGACAGCAAATGTATTATGATTTTTTTTTTCTGACTGCCTTAAAGAAACATAAGAAGTCAATTTGCATTTTGAAATCTACTGAGAGCAACAATGGATCATTAAGTTCTTCTTAATTCCACCTGGTGGAGCGTGTAGAGGTGTCCCCTATGATATCATATAGTGACACTTTCATTATCTTAAAATATTTCTGTATGCAGACAAAACTATTCCTGTAATATTACTGTCTCACTGTGTATTGTGTACATGGAAGACTGATTTGTATTGTTATCCTTGGGTCTTTATCGTTCGCTAAGGGTTGATGAAGTCATGTGCATGCACTGTGGACCTTAGTGAGCCATATTATTGCTTTGATATTATTTAGTGTACGAAGGCATAAGGATAATAAGATAGCAACTTTTGTATTCCATAGCTTTCTATATATTTGTGAGAGAGCTGTAGTGTGGCACAACAAATAAAAGAGCTTTTATGTTCGCATTTTAAAATAGGTGATTAAGGTAAGAATTCAAATTAACTCAAATAATTACTATATGTTAACTACCAGTAAATTATACAAGCAGCAGTACAACATTACATGATTTTCAATGTATTTTTATACATAAAACTGTAGTTACAGGTTCTGTTTAAAACATCTAATTTAAAACTTACATAATATAGAGATAAAAATTCTATTTATTTCTATTTCCTATTGATGTCACTTGCAAAGCAAAAAAAACAAAACAAAAAAGCCTGCATGTATATTGCACATTTTCAACACATTTATACTGTAGATTAAGAATGTTTTTTTCTATAAGTAAGTTGTTTGAACTAGTGTTGTCTGTGATACAGCATTGGAACATACCAAACAAAATCTTGAAAATCTGTCTTTCTGGTAAAATGGGCAAGCCTGGACCCAGCAGGACTGTCAAATCGAAAAAACAACACGTGTTTGACTTTTTTCTTTTATTTCTTTCTCTTCCGCAAGAAGAAGCATGGACATCAGCATGCCTTTTAAATCTAATTCTACCTCTTATTTGTTTCAAAGTGTATTTTCAGAAGGTAATTACACATCCAAATATCTTTGTTTACTTTGTTTCTGGTTCTTGTTTCTTGGTGTGACTGCAGCTCTACATTGAACCATAGTATTCCAGAGATTTTTGCTATTGATTTCACCGGGACTAGACCTATAAATAAAGCTGATCATTTTGGGATTCATTCTTGTCCTTGTGAAAAGTTTCAAAATGTGGTAATGTTTTCTGTGATTCCATTCTAAAACAAATGAAGTGGGAAAGCAGTTCTTTTTTACTCCAGTCTCTCAGACATAGCAAAAAATATTTGTTGCTTCAAACCAAACCAAACCAACCAACCGAACAAACAAAAACCAAAACCACCAAAGAGGAGAACCAAAGCCTCAGAACTAAGCATAATTATGCCTCAAGCATAGTTGTTTAATTCTCAAATTATTTAAAAAAAATATTAGCATCTTAAATGTGATACCTTAGGATGCCTTGTAAAATTGGCCTGCATTTCCTCGGAATATTATACCAACTCTAAAGTTCAGTAACTAGAAAGGATTATTCTTTTTTCTTGTCTCCTTACTTAGTGTTCTATTAAAATTGTTTCTCTTTAATGGAGCTCTTCCAAAAACTTCAGATTATCTAGCATTCTGTTTCTAGATTGTTTGATCTTTCAAGTTTTCAGCTAGCTTTTTTTTAACACACTGATGACTGAGTTAATGACTTTATTTATTTTTTGTCCAATGTACTTGGGTTTTGCATTTGTTACTAATTAGAAATCAAATGAATCTCATTAAAGGGTCTTGTAACCTTTTTCTACAATGAGAAAGGGCCAAGATTTCTCATCTGAAAAACTATACAAATGTCAGCACCTAATGGGTTTGTCAATGTTATTAGAAGTAAATAATAAACATAGAAAATGACTTGACATGAACTTTTGAGAAGAATCTACAATGAACTTCACAACACAGATCAATATATTTCCAAGAGAGTGGCTATTTATTGAAGGCACTAAAAGCTTTAGTGAAAGAAGGACAACATTTTCCTGTTCAATCAGCCTAGATCCCTTTCCAAAATGTCAGATGGAAAAATGATACAAGATACACAGCATGAAACAAATATTATATATTTAGGTAAAGTGTGTTTTTATCTTCTCTTGCTTAGATAGTAAAGAATGTAGGGCAAATCAATTATATTACAAAAAGCTATTTCATATGTTTTGCTTGTGTCATTTTAACCCATGGTCTTTGCATGTCATTAAGCTTGAATTTCTAATTTCTGAAGAGATTGCCTCCTCTTCTATATTATGATATAATCTTTATTTTATTCAGATATTTTCACCCATTAGAATATAGTGTAGGAAATGAATGCATATTCACTCACGTAGTAATAAGGTTTGCAAATAGTAAAATAGTTGAAGTTCCTTTACCCCTCTCTAACACATACCTTGATAGCTTCAAGCAGTCTATCTTTCTACAGGTATTAGGAACAGCTCTTCTGTTTTCAGAGCTAGTTGACACATCCAGAACTTTTGGCAAAATCTGGGTCACAGCTTCAGTGGGATATTGGAGGTAGCTTTTTAAATACTTTTCTTCCTATTGTCCTTGATCAAAGAACGGATGACTGCAGACATAGCTCTCAGTATAGAGAAAAAAAAATACTATTTTCTGTATGTTATTTCGAAGATTTAAAGTGCTATGTAATTGGTAAGACTAAATTATTAAGATGATACAGGCTTTAAAAGAGATCAACTACAAAGAAACATCAAAGAAAAACTCTGGTGTTTTTTATACATTACCCGATGACAGTCTTTTTTGAGAAACTGTACAGCATATGTGATATATAAATCATACACATATATATCTAATTAAAACTATAGCAATTGCCTATAAGCAAGACAAAACAAGGCTGCTATATTAGAAAAGTGTTTCAGTTGTTTATAAGCTGTTTACAAGACTGCCAAAATTTAATTGTTTGGGAGGAATTTGAAGGCTGATTTTCTTCCTCAGGCTAGCTTTTTGGAAAATTTCAGCAAAATGATCAAAAGGTTTCTTCTAATTAGTTTGCAGAAATTACATTGTTTTTCATCTGAAAGAAGACCAAGAATATCCTGTTCCGTTTTAAATAAATGCATATAGCTTTGTGACATGGACATGAAGATCAGCAAGCTGTCTTGCTTAGGAGAAAGGGGTCAATTCTGCTGTTCCATGAAATTTATACTTAAGTTGCTACCTCTGAAAACTTTACTTTGTATATGGCCAGTAGTAGCCTGTGTGTCCTGTGTGTAGGTCCTATAGATACCCTGTACAGAGATAAGCCTGAGTATGACCCACACCTACAAATGGGGACAAAACAAAATTTGCACAGCAGCTGCTCTCCTCAGGAAATTCTTAGCATGGAATGGGGTATGCAAGTGGCCACAATGGTGCTGAAGTAGGAAACAGGAGGTTTTTCTTTGTTCTTGGTCTTTCCTTCAGTGGTATTTGACTAAGAGAGGATTTAGATATGAATGATGAAGACACTGAAGAGGTTCAGTCTCACATTGATGGAGGAAGTACCCAGGCAGTCTGTGATGTCTGGACACAGCAGATGAAGGCTGAAAAAGCTGTTGAGGGTGAGACAAATCTGGATATGTTGTAAAGACAAGTACTTCACAAAAGATGCTGAGCTGTGCCTTGGAAAAGAAGGATGGACAAAGATGCACATATAAGTAATGATGAAAAATGTTAATTGTGACATTGTTGAACATTTCCATGCTCTATATGCAACCTTGCTGGGTTTTCTTTCTGTGTTTGTTTACTATAGGGTACCCCACTACATTTTAATGGATGAAAAAAATATAAGTTTAGAGCAAGTTTTTTAGTTATATTTCAATATGTACTTTTATACGTATCAGTAGAAGAGTACAGCAACAAATTTGCACAACATCTATTTGGAAAGACAACCTGATTCATTGCAATTGTGGTTAAATCTTGAACAGTGCAAGAAAATTAGTCCTCTTGGCATTTGTATCTTTTGAGGATGTTACTATGCAATGATCTGTGCGGAACAAACTGTATGCATAGGAAAATTTAAGCACGGGCAAAATAGTACACATAAAGGTAATCGTGTGTATAGGATGATGTAATCCTAGCAGAGTGAGGAAACAGAGGAACAAAAACACCTCACTGGGCTCTTAATACAGGAACAAATAACAATAGTGATGTTATCTAAAACATGAAATTCTTTTGTCTTTACTAAAAGAAAATTAGATTAATCAATCATATTTAAATGCAGCCTTGTTTTCCTTAAAATGTTGCACACACAAAGACAATACAGAGAAGATATCAAAACTATAAATGGAATTTTTTGAAACATAAAATAATTTTCACATATACACAATCTTGCTGAATTCACATTCTTCTGTCATATTACCCTGATTAATGGAATGCTTTCCTAGTTCATGTTTGAAGCAAGGAGAGAATGCTTGGATTAAAAGCTATTATGTGCTAATACTTAAAAAAGAGAAGGAAATTATTCAATCCTCCATCTTTCATAAATTTTGTTTGCATTAATGGCTAATCATTCATAGAAAGTGAGATTTTGAGGATTTCCACTGTTGTTTGAGGTTTTACGGGTATCATGTGACTTCAAAACAGTGCCCTTATTCAATTTCAGGAGTTTAGATTTTTTAGAACATCTATTCAGATTGTTGATCTTGTAGTTCATTCAGTATTTTTTTTTCCCAAGCATTTTCGAACTGTGAAGGTTTCTTCAAGCCTTATTCTGAATGAAACAGAAGGGCAAATAATATCTGTTGTGGGTGACAGCCACAATTTATCAGAAAGTTCAAATGTTGAGCATGTAACATTTTTTCTGACCTCCTAATTTAACTAAGCACTAAAAATAAAAAAAAAAAAGCAGTTCACTTCAAAAAATACATAGTATTAAAAAAAATAAGAAATCACATTGAAGTAGGGAAAATATTTTCTGATATCAGCAGCTCAGTGCTTAAAAACAGGATATCACCAAAAGAGAATATTAGTATCATGGTGAGAAAAGGGTTTTGATTTAGATGTGGGAAAACCAGTTGAAATTAATTGGAGAGAATTGTCTTTTAATTATTTATTTTATATTTTCTTTTAGGAATTAGTGTGAAGCAAGACTTTATTAAGCTGTGTTTTGTATTCAAAAGTGGGCACACTTCCTAGGATTTAGAGATTTACTGTGATTGTTTAGCGCAGTATTATCTGATGGCTTACAATGGGTTTTATGAAATGGAGAACAGTTTCATGAAGGTATTCCCCTACCTATTCTCAAAGAGCTCCAGTTAATATCTGTACTGTAGAAAATTAATTCATATTAACCATTCCATTGTTCACTAGATGTTTCTGTAGCCATTGATTCTCTGGGCAGGGGGAAACATCTATGTTATCTAAAGATGTTAATCTTTTGTAAAGTTCTGACACAGGGTTATAGATACTACATGTTTTTTTATAGATTGTTGTTTGAAAAAAAGTAATTAAAACCCTAATGTTTTCAGTATAATATTACAATTTTGCCAGCAACTCAGCTAGACAAGTTGTCATCTCTATATAGAAAATTTTAACTTTGCCTGCCTGTTTTATATTATACAGTGACAGACTATATCAGTGCTTTGGCTTAATATGACAGATTAGTGGTAGAAACAATCCCGCAGCCAGGTAAGTAACAGTAAGCAGCACTGGTATGGTGTCTGGGACTTTGGTAGCATTTATCTGTCACACCTGCACTTTGGGGGGTGGGAGAAGAGCACCTCCTTTCTAACCTTTCAAGCCTTTCTATCTGTAACCAGAAAACTTAGTAGAGACTAATTAAAAGTTCTAAGTAGGCTTTAAAGTAAGTAAAAGGGAACCATAGGTGTGCACTGTAGTTATACACAGATGTGAATGAAGAAGGGGAAAAAGTGCTTTCTGAGGCTTCAAAGTCACTTGCTATTGGCTTGGAAGCTTTTGACTTGAAATTTAAAAGACTTCATGAAGTTAATTTTTTTTTTTTTTACTTTTACTCTCATTGAACTTTTAAAAATGTTTTGTAAAAGCTATTTAGTGCTGTAGGTAAGAACTATTGAAGTTTACAGATAGCAAAGTTCCTCTAAACTTTAAAAAGACAATCCCCTTAAACAACAACCCATCCAAACTTAAGGTTCTATGAACACCAAAGATCTATCAGCTGTGTTATAACAACACACAAGTTGTTCTCATGACACCCCATTGTAACAAGTGGCCAATTTTAGTAACATGGTGACTGTAAAGCATAATTCCAAGAAATGTCATAGCTTTGAGTTTTGTCGACGATTACGTAATTATTTGCATAGAGTATAAAACAAGTCTATGTCGCATCTAAGGAGGGCTGTTCAATAGCACTACGGTTCACTGTTTCAGGACTACTTTGTTGTAACTAAATCACTGAGTATAAAGATGAAACCTTAGAGACCGTACTTATCTACAAACAAAAAACAATGATGGGTTGTTAACTCTGTTTTTCTTGTTAATAGTTAAAACATTACTAGTAATTCCTGTTGTCTTTAGGGAGAATTATGAATGCTTTTATAATCTCTGTACACACTAAAAAGACAAACTATGTCAGCATTTAGCAAATGTGCTAGGTACCTAATGTCTTGGGATTTAAAAAAAAAAATAATCAGAACTGCTGCCTAGCTAAATCAGTGGTTCTTGGAAAGAGAACAACAATGAGAGAGCAGCAATGGTGTACCTCTGAAAAAGAATAGATCTAGAGAGTGGAAACTTTGTCTGACCAGAGGCACTACGGTAGGCAATGCTGATGAGTAAAGTGCTACAAGACTCCCAGGCTCATATGTTAAATCTGCTTTCAGGCTTGGACATGAAAACCTGAAAGATAGATGGGAAGATTATATAGCCATAAAAGAAGAAGAAGCAAATGTGAATGGACAGAACATAAAAATATATTGTGGCATTTCTAGTCTCCTCTTTTTATTTTCTTTAATCTAGGGCAAGGTTTTAAGTCAAAAGGAATATAAAAGATAAGAAAAAGAACCCCTGTTAACAGGTGAGAGTTCAGGTTATAAATAAAGGCTGCTGAGGTGAAGTAAAGTACGAGGAAATGTAGCCTAGGAAGACTGAACAGCTGCTAGAATTCCATCTGAAAAAGTGAATAGTAAATGAAAGGATTTTGGATATCTTCCAGTTTTAAAGAGGAATTCTGCATTTTTTAATAACATATCAAAATAAGGAAGGCAACACCTCCAGGAACAACCGAAGCCTATATGAAAGGTAATTTTCATGTCATTTGGCTATCAGAAAATATCCGGTTAATAACCTAAGTATCATAAAGTCCCTAAGTATCATAAAGTACCTATGCCACTCTATTGGCATAGAATATTTGGAGTCTCATTTCTTTACAAGAAAATAATAGCTGCATCATTCATGTAAATTAAGCTAAAATCTAGGAACTATCTTAAAAACTATGACAAAATTTGACTCCTACTCCAAGTGCAAGCTGGGTATCTCACCTTCTCTAATGCATACCAAGACACACAGTCCTGTAAAAATCTTGTCACAAGCAAGGCCTCCTCTTCATTCTTATTTCTGTAAAAAGAAGTGTGAGGAAAAAACAAAACAAGCCATCACACGATTTTGACACATGTTCAAGTTCTAAAAAGTGAAGCATGCCAATCTAGGCAAAACTGGACAGAAGCCCAGGAAAGTGGAGAGGTTGCTAAAAAATGTCCAAGAATAACCTGAACAGGTTACTAATATCTGTTATTTTAAGAACAACTATACAACAGGAGACCTTTTTTATAGAAAATTGTAAAGTTGAGAAGAACTCCACATGGTCCTGTGTTTAGCCCAGAACTGCAAGACTTTCCTGAGAATTATTGCTTTATTTCTTCCTGATTCGAACAGTGTACAATTTTTTACTTATTAACAGATTAGAGAATGTGTTGTGTCTGCTTTATTTTTATTGTATTCTTCAGTCTTATTTAATTACAGCAGTGTTAGGCTGATCTGCGTATCATTGGAGTGTTTAAAAATATAACACAACTTTCTGCTGGGTTTCACTGGAATTTTCCACCAGGTCAAAAAACAAGTTCTTAACACTCATGCTGTGATGGTTGCTTTTGAATTTGTGATAAAATGGATTAAGATAACTATGCAAACAATTTCTAAAAGAGTACCTTGGAGTCCTCCTGCAAAACTAAACTTTTAAAGAAGCTAATGAGCTGAATATTAACCTTTATAGATACACATATGGAAGGAAAAGCAGGTTCATTAAAACCAAATGTAAGACCTCTGACTTAAGATAGGGTGACATTTTCAAATTACAGAGCTTTTTCTACTTAACTTTGCTGCATTTCACTTCACTCAGATAAATACCCATTATATACTACTACCTATTATTGCTGTTAAATGGTATGAACTAAAATAAATATCAGTATGAATAATTAGTAATTAGAGCCATAACCAAAAAAAACCAACTCAAGAACTAGACAAAAAGAGGCTGATGTACGATATCAATTCCTTTTTTCCTGTCTTCAATAGCTTTGTGGTGGGTTTTTTTTGTCTGTTTGTTTGGTTTTTTCTATACTGTACATTTCTGTAGGACTGTTGAAGAATATCTGTTGACTTTTGGAATAGTTCCGTGTAAAATACCAGTGGTCCCATTCGTTTAACATGTATGATATTCTAGAAAGATGGTTTTGAAGCTGTTATACTTAGAAAAAGAACTGGATATTGTGGACCAAACTTAGATTGATGTAAAAGCAAAAGATGTATAGTATACAGGTGTTTTATTTGAGAACTTCCAAATAGAAGCTTATGATAATGTATTTTAAATATTCCATGCTACTTTGCATGGAAACTGTATTTGCAGTATACCATCATAGGAGCTATCTCATGAAACTGTTTTGTCAAAAAGTCGATTATGAATTTAAGACTCATGGATTCCCTCAGACTTCAGGTCAATAAGGAGATGCCATTGGCTTTTGCGGGACTGTCCATGTTTATATTTAGGTATGTTCTGCAAAACTGCTCATGCTTACCTTTCGATGTATATGTAAGTACATGGCCAGGTAAGAAGTACAAAGGCCAAATAATGGACTTTTAACTGAGAATAATCTGTGAATAATACAGTGGAAGGACTCACACTGATTTGTATATTTTGGGAGCAGTTTTCATCAACTTTTATGGACAAGTGGGATTACAGTGTGAAATTTGTCTTTGTAAGCCGCTTTTTTTTAAAGAAAGTTCAGACCAGCAGTCTGTTATCTTGGCTTAAATAGAAGTCATATGTTCTCATAGATTAATGATAGAAGAAAATTGAGAGACATATTCTTTTATTTTGCTTTAAGAGTGAGTTACAATATCACTGTTTTGTTAGGGAGTATTATATTAGGTGTTTACTTTAACATAATATTCCTCTTAAGAAATATAAAAATCCAGACACTTAAATTGTTGTAATAGGGGCAACCCGGTCTTAGTGAGGTTTTACATTAAGAATTAACATCTTCACTATCAGTGGTCTCTTTGATCATTTCTTTCATAATTCGATTTTTTTTTTTTTTATTTGATTGGTATAATAATACTGTCATTTGAGTTGACAGTGAGATTCATAATGGAGTCCTGTAGTGGGTCTACATCTTTGTTTTATTACGCAAACAGTAACAACAGAAAACAGTGTGGTGTTAAGGAGGAAACAAGAAACTGCATTCATTCTTAGGTGAGAAAAAATCAAAAGAAGAATAGTAACATAAACATTTTACCATTCTATCATGACCAAATTAAGACTTTGGATAAAATGTAAAGTACAGGAAAAGCATAAAGTACAGAAAAATGTGGTTAGTTCTATTTTGCAGGAGCCATGAACATCTTTCAAGATACTTTATTGTATAACAAGATCAACTGATACCTTTGAAAATCATGTGGTTCAACTGCAACATAAAAATCATAGTGATCTGCATCTAAACAAATACCCATGCATTAGTTTTTAGGCTATTGTACCTGAATAAAAGTAATTAAAGCTTCTTCACAGTCATGAATGAATGTTTCTTGCTTATCCTGTGTGTTCAAAGAAGCAAATTTAACATGCAAAGGCTGTAAAAGTAAGACTTAATCTGGCAGCATTTGTGAAATCACTGGGTATGAAGAAATGCATATACTGAGAATAAATCTAATTCTGCTACCTCACATGACCATAAGAACACCAGTTTATATTTATATGATACCTTTTATCTAGAACACAACGTAGGTGAAACTATACCTGATAGATTTTTTCAGAGTTGTTCAAACTGGTGAAAGCTGTTATCTTCCATTATAAGAAGCCATATGAAATACATTATACTAATGTGATCCTGCAATGTATCCTCAGCCATTAAATACATATTAAACATCTATTTAGTCATGTTTTTGTTCTCCCAGAAGCTTAAAATCTGTGTTAGGGACTGTCTGCTTTCTTTTTAGCCCTGAGTAGGTGAAGAGACAATAGGGTGTATTTTTGATGTCTGTTCATAATTGATGATCTCTTAATTGGAGTCCCAGAAAGCAGATGTACATGTAGTCTACTTCTCCCAAATCATAGTGGAAATAGTTGTAATCTCTGGTTTAACAGCAATTAAAACATTCACTGACTTTTTGTTCAGCATTTGCATCTTACTGAACTGTTCCAAGTAAATGTGATGTATAATCTACTTTATCCTTGATCAAAAATTAAAAAGGTTCTGAAAAATGCATTAGTGGTGTAGTGTCCCTTAAATCAAAAAGTTAAGTCAATAGTCATCATAAGCTACTGACATCAGGGAAGGACAACTTCCATGCTCTTGGTTTGAGACGTCCCATCAATAATATTGAATGTTTATTTATTCATTAATTTCTGACTATCAGTCTGCAAGATACTCCTTGATGTATGTTGCTGTGGTGTCATTGTTCTCATATCTGAGATGTGAAAGAAAGCTGTACTGGATAGTTACAACTTTCTGAAAGGGGTTAATGACATTATATAATGGTGATAAAATTATATTTGGAAGTAGTTACAATGCATACAAAACAGAGAATTTCATGTTAATCCTACCTCAGCTCAAATGTTTTCACGTAACAAATCACAGTGAAAAGTACTTTCTGTAGGCAATAGATCTTTACTACAACATTGTTGTTATCAATGTCCTGCTGTCCCAGATCTCTGATGAAGTGCAGTTTTAAGAAAATCTACCAATTTTAAAAATGATGTGTCAATACCACCCGTGTTCTGAATTTTAGGTCATTAGCTTTGAAAGGTCTGAGTCATAGAAAATGCATAGCAATTTAGAATTCAGAAATTCATTTGGTCTAATCAGAGCAACTAAAGTATTAGACATGGTGTCAGAAAGCTTCTGGAGCTATTTCATAGATCATAGCTGTTAGTCATATAGGAATTTCTAAGTGGTAAGCAATAATAATATCTTGCCAGTCTGGTAATTTAGACCATTCATGCATGAAATTACTATTAAAGCCAAAGGTAATCTTCCTGAATTGGTTTACTAATGACTTCTGGGGTTGAGCCATTATTGGTTATGAATCAATAGATATTTTTCTGAAAAGCATATCTGATGAAGAAATATCTTGAAGGTCTTGGTGTTTGCCAATTTTGTCACGAAGACTCCATGAAAATTAAGCAACTGTAAGAGTGAGACAAAAAAAAAAAAAAAATTAAGTCAGAGTCTGCCTTTCTTTTTAGTAGTAACTTGAGTAACTTGAGTAATGTTTATTTAAAACTCACTATGAAACTTGTTCCTGTTATTTCGGTGTACACTGTTCAATACAATTTATCACATACCCATGTGAAGAAATATATTCCAGAGACGAATTCAGGTAGGCTATAACTACATTACTTAAACACTAAATGTCCAAGCCCTGAGTGACTTTTATCATTATCCTGGGAACTCGGCAGAGAAGGCTAAGGCCAGCTGTAATAGAGCAGCTATCTGGCCTTGATGCTCTTTGATTCACGGCTGTTTGAGAAGCCCTCGGAGGGGCTGGCCCTCTCTTGTTCAGAAGCAGCATTTATCCTGAGCCACTCTGCTGTGGTCCCTGCCTGAGCTACATCTCATCCATGCATCTTCTTGCCATGCGCCTTGCTGATCTGGACCAGGATGCTGACCTGCAGCCCCCTGGCTTCACTTCAGACTTACATCATCACTGGGAATTTGCCTGGCAATCCCAGGCCAGTTGCCTGACCCTGGTTATGGTTCTGTGCTGCTCTTCTCTGGGTGCTTTGTTGTTGTGTCCTTGTCAGTGAGGCCACTGCTCTGTCTGCTTTGCGGTCACCCTTGGCTCCCAGTTTGCCTTCCCTTATGGAGCAGAAAGCTGTTGGTGCTCCCTGATGCTAATTTCTGTATTATATTCTAATAATTTCAGATTCTGAATGGTACACAGTCATACAATTGCATATTGTATGCATACGCATAGTAATTAAATACTTGATATTTTTCTCTAAAAAGGTATCGTTTTCATCTTCTCAGATTACAGAAATTTAAACTATGTAGCATGGAAGATCAAGCCTTTGACTATTTTGAGTATGATATATATGAATATGCATGAAAAGTATATATCATGAGAGATAAATTAATAAATAATAAAGAAGACTTCAGCATCTAAGTGGAGATCTTACAGATGGAGGAAAGTTAAGCACAGAAGGATAGATTTTCAATGTCCACTGCAGAGGTAGGAATCAAATCCAGTTTTCAGAAATGTCAGTCCATGGCTGTGTTCACTAAGCACTGCAGCATCCATTCCTGCCCTTGATTTGCTTATTGCTCAATTATATAGGCAAAATAATACCTTTCCAGGGTTGGCAAAAATGATTGAAATTCTGAAGAATAAAAGACATGGAAAGAGGAGCAATGAATTTCAGCTAACATGACTCCACTGCTGAAGTACAGCCAGCTGGAGGTAAGAAAAACCATGCTGAAGACAGGCATGAGACAGTGATTGATAGTCTTGTTTGAGAGATGGATGAGATCAGTCTGACAGTTTCTGGCACAAATTGTATTTCCTGCTGTTCAGGCAACTTAATTTCATTTATGTTCATTTATGCCAGCTGGGTGTGTGTATCTTATTCTTCTCTTCCCCCTTCCATGTGCTGTAGCTTCACATTTTTTTCTTAAAAAACATCTCTACCTTTGGTAAAAAATGTGATTAAAAGACAGTTATTCACTTAATCCATCTAGTTGACTTTTCTTTAGTTTTCCCTTTTGTGTGCTCAGTAAAAAAAAAAAAAAAAGGAAAGCTTTATGTGCTCTTTATTATGATTCTACCTGGAGATACGCAATTCTGACCACAGGCCAGTGTCGTTTTATTGACACTGGCCTGTGAAATATTTCCTGTCCTGTTATCTGTCTGTTGTTCTCTAGCTTTCAAGGTCTGTGTTCCCTCTGACTCTGAAGTTATATATCAGACAGCAGTGGGACCGCTGCCCCCTGTGTGCTCTGCAGTAATGCATCAAGTGTGCCATCAAGATAAATTATATCCTTTTGTGAACATTTGAGTCTGTATTTTTCAGTACAAAAAAGGCAGCTGTGCTTGAATTAGGATTTCAGATGTCACTTAAATTTTGGAAATAAATTGGTTGTTTAGCACAATTTTGGCAATGGAATTGAGAGGATTCAGGCTAGTGTTTTGTATAACATGATATTTCTGTTCTAATACTGAAGCAGATATCAAATGGCAGGAAAAGAAATAAGAGCAATGTCAGAGATAGGCTTTTTTTTAATATATAATTCAATTTTGAATTACAAAGTTACAACATGATGGTAAATCTGCAAACTTCTAGCAAACCTGCTATGGCTTGCCAATGTCATTGGTCCTAAATCTGAGCTGCAGAATATAAGTGCTGAAAGTATTTTACAGTGGCAATGGTAGGAAAAAAAAAATAAAAGTTGGAAGAAAATTCATGCTTTCACATATTTTTTGAACATGCACATTTTCATGTACAATATCTTACACGCTGAATATGTGGACCTGTGTACGTATTTATGTAAACATAAACTGATACTAGTATTGTAATGATTGTTAATCAGATTGATAAATATACACCATAAAAATATCTTCCAATATTAGGATTAGTACTGGCATATGAGGAATCAAGAATTCTGTTTGCTGGAAGTTTGAAACAGTAGATTAAACCTCTCTGAGTAGGGAAATAGATGAAGGACTAGAAAGTGCCTTACAGGTTACATTTCTATGATATACTGAGTGCATGAACTATGAACAACTGGTTTTGAAAGTATAATAAAGAAATTTACAAATCTGAAATCATATCTTCTTTGTAAGGGGCTCCTATTACAGCATCAATGGACAAAAAATATGGCAGGAGAGGTCTAGTCACTCACACTTGTCCCTGTCCATGGATGTTTTGGAAAATGAGGAAAGGGAAGCAGGGAATGAGGAATGAATGCTTGCATTCCTTTTACATCTCTTTACTCCTTAGGCCAGCAGCATGGTCTATTAGCCACTAGTATCTCAAGTCTTGAAAGAAATAGGAGAGAAGTGGGATTGAGTGGGAGTTATTGAAAAACTTCTGAATGACAATGCAGTCATTGGTCCCAGCCACCATGCATTCATGAGGTGAAAGTCTTGCTTGACAAACTTAATTTCGGTCCATGACAAGGCTACTCATCTAGTTGACCAAGAGAAGCCTGTCAATGTGACCTTTTGGATTTCAGTAAAGCTTTCAATACTGTCTCTCACAGTATCCTCCTGGACAAGATGTCCAGCATACAACTGGATAAACACATAATGCAGTGGGTGAGCAATTGGTTGATATACTGGGCTCAAAGGGTTTCAGTAAATGGGGTTATGTCGGGCTGGAGACCAGTCACTAGCAGAGTTCCACAGGGATCCATCTTAGGGCCAGTGCTCTTCAGTGTCTCCATAAAAGACTTAGACTCAGGACTTGAAGGAATACTTAATAAGTTTGCTGATGACACAAAATTGGGAGGAGCTGTCGACACTCTTGAGGGCTCAGAGGGGCAGTCACCAACCGCATGAAGTTCAACAAGGGGAAGTGCCAGATTTTGCACCTGGGACAGGGCAATCCTGGCTGTACATGCAGACTGGGGGACAAGATGCTGAAAAGTAGCTCTGTGGAGAGGGATCTGGGGGTTCTGGTTGACAGCAAGTTGAACATGAACCGTGTCCCTGGCAGCCAAGAGGGCCAACCATGTCCTGGGGTGCATAAAGCACAGCATTCCCAGCCAGGTGAGGGAGGTGATTGTCCCACTCTACTACACACTGGTGCAGCCTCACCTGGAGCACTGTGTGCAGTTCTGGGCACCACAGTACAAAAAGGATATTAAGCTACTGGATACGAAGTATTTGAGGGGGTTGGAGAAGAAGGTGAATGAGGAGCAGCTAAAGTCACTTGATTTGTTCAGCCTGGAGAAGAGGATACTAAGGGGAGACTTCGTCGTGGTCTACAGCTTCCTCACAAGGGGAGGAGGAAGAGTGGGCACTGAACTTTTCTCTTTAGCGACCAATGACAGAACCCAAGGGAATGGCAGGAAGATGTGCCAGGGGAGATTTGGGTTGGACATTAGGAAAAGGTTGTTCACCCAGAGGGTGGTGGAGCACTGGAACAGGCTCCCCAGGGAGGCAGTCATGGCCCCAAGCCTGACATTATTCGAGAAGAGACTGGACAATGCCCTCAAACACATGGTGTAAATTGTGGAGTTGTCATATACAGGAATAGGATGTTGGATTCGATGACCCTTCCAACTCAGGACATTCTATGATTCTGTGAAGTGAACAAGAGCTTTGATCCACACGTGACTACACTTGATCAGGGCTTGCATGTGATTGCATTCCTGTTGTAGTTGCCACATGCTTTTATTGCCTTCACCTCTGGTTCGTGCTGGCTCTAAAAACAAGGCGAGCTTCCGCTAGAGGTTTGATACAAATGTAAAATTAGAGTGATTTTAAAGTTCGAAATTCTCACTGTAGAACGTTATATAGTTATTGGAAAAATACATTAGGGATATAATCCAAAAAAATCCCGACCCTTTCTCAGACAATAAATAACATGATTCAATAGTCTAGCCCTTTATTATATTATGACTTTGTGAGACATATTAGTTTTCCAGCACACACTAATGATATTCTTGTCATGGAAGCCTGTCTGAAAAACATCTTGGTTGCAAAGTGGGGTTACAGTGCCAGTTTTGACGGTTGCCTCTAGATATTCTAAAATGCTTTGTTTCCCAACTAAATCCCATCTTTCTCAGATTTCCTTTAAATTTCCTAATATGTTACTTTCTTCTTTTTAGGTTAGTTGTTTCTCTTGTCCTTGCTTGCTATTATCTTTGAACTGTAGGAATAAATTGAGATTTTTGTCAGAGTGGAAGCACTCATGAAACATTTCAACAATTGTGTATTTGAATATGACTAGAATAAAACTAGTGTCTATGCACTTAGTATTCTAAGACTTCTGATTTATCCTATCAGGTAGACAGTAGTAAGAATAATAATATTATAAAACTTCGCTTATCCACCTGAGAGTTGAAACTATTAATAGTTATTTGAGAGGAGTAAGAACTGATGCTTGTTGGACAACCTAGACAAGATATCTTTCCTATTTTTGTGAGGTGTCTCAATGCATTGTTCCAAATTAAGTTACATTAGAGGTGAAATTTGGGATTTTGGTCTTCAGAAATTACTATGAAAATTAAAATCTTCCTCAGCTGCTCAAAAAGGAGTAGTGGAGAAAGAAAGGAACACTAGGCTAGTGTGAAAACAAATTCTAAGTTTCCAAAAAATGAGCTCAAGGCAGCACGAAACACTGTCCTGTAAATATGAAAACGTGTCAACATTAATTTTTTAAGTCTTTATATGGCTTTCTCTATATTAGTTTTATGATGGCAGACATACATACACTTACCAGAACTTCTTGTATTTGTCTCCCATCCTTACTTCTGTGTATGAAAACACCCCCAGCTGAAAATGAAGTATTCACTGATAGAGGACGTATGTGAGTTCTGATGTGCCAAAGTATAAGAAAAATGTACATGGTTATGACGCCTTGTTCTGCACCCCAGTCTTTGCAAATTACTGATAGCTTCATACGACCAGAAATAAAAATGTTTACAGATACTTTACAAATGCTTGAATTTAAAAAATGGGTGAATGTAAGATCATAAATAAAAGCACAGCGTTATACCAGATTTTGAAGTACATTCTGGTGAAATAAATAAAGATCAGAAAGTAAAAGGAAAATACAATAAAATGCAACCTGGGTATTCCATGATTGAAACCTTCTAGATTACTCTGATTTCACTAAGATCAATTTTTTGAAGGAAAATAAAGTGGGTCTAATTTATTTCAATAAAGTACCTGTTATGGTGCTATACAGAAATTATTTAATTTGGAAAAGGTGGTGTTTTATACAAGATTTATTAATAATGATTTGGCAAAAAACAATGTATAGGAAGAGAAGTATCAGCTGAAGGACGTTATTGGTAAAATTCTTTAAGGATTATTCCAGAGGCCCATGTACTCTTTTTTTAATAATCTTGTTGTAAAACGTAGTATTGCAGTAATTGAAGATATTGATGGCTGCAAGTAGAATGAACTGTTGCAGAGGAGGATCAGAAAGTTGCACAAGGCAACTCATTTTACCCCCTTACTTAGGAGTAAATACTTGAATACTGGAAATGTTGTACAATGCAACTGTCTCATGGAACTTTACCATAGGATTTTTTTTTCTGTTTCTCTTTTAGTTCTTGGTTCTTCGGAAAAAAAAATATCTTCCTGATGTAATAAATACATGGAATTTTTTGTTGTTGTTTCATGTTTGTTTGTTTTGTTTTGTTTTTTATTATTATTTTTGTTTGGTTGTGGTTTTTGTTAGTTTGTTTTAGTTGTACCCTCTGTAAACCTAAGAAGATAAAAGAAAATCCCAGGTTGATGACAGTCTTCTGTTTTGAACCACTAGTTTGAAACAGTTTTTTGAACCATTGTTTTGAATTGGTATGAATTAGATGGATTTTTACATAATTTTATGGGTCCCAATGTTTTGGTGCCTTTGTTCACGATTTCCAGTTTTATTGGAATAAAAGTAAGCACCAGTTCACAGGGAGAAATAGAACAATGAATAGGTGACAGATGAATATTTCTTTTCTATACTGTTAGTCATAGAATGGAGCTGGTACTGTGAATCATTACCAACGCCACTGATTATGCTTCTGCTGAATGAGGAAATATGAAAGGATTTCTGATGGTCAAATATACTTTACAAAGCTTAAAAATTAGGATAGCAAGTAGGACAGATTGTGAGCTCCTTTATCTACTACTTTTCAGCTGAGAATTTGGACTGTGTGATTTGCTATGCTAGTCTCATATTAAACCTTCAAAAATGACTAGGTTCATTGAACTCAGGAGGTATTTTTACAAACATAAAGATGTTCGTTTTACATAAATTGTTTGTAGGTCCAGTATTTAAAGTAATGATAAGAAGCAGCTAGTAGAATGCTGCTATCTTTTACACTTCATTTTCATAGAATGCATGATTGCATTGAAAGAATGATTTGCAGCATTGCCATGGAAGGTCTGCTGACATGTGGTAACAGACATGGCATGCGTACGAGTGCACTTGTCAAAGAGCTCCTTTTCTACTTCAAGGAATTCAGAGGTGCAGCATCAGGAAGATCTATTTAATGAGATGTCTAAATGATAATTTTGGAAATTTATAGATAAAACAAAAACGTATTTCTGGCAAAACTGCATTTTTGTATTGACCATTGTACTACAAATATTTAATTTTCTTTTCCAAAGGCATGAACATACATTTTTAAGTATCACTGGCCAAGGTCAATTTTGCAGCTGTTTTCATACAAGATATTGCCTACTAAGATAACTGTGTAAAAGCAGAACTAAGGAAATTATTTCTCCTATATATGAAAAGAAAATTTGCTAAACTGATGGAATAAAAGGCTATAGTGTTTGTTCCGTGTTCTGCCAGTTGCCACATTAAGAAAAATGAACTAGGGAGTCTATGAAATATTGTCAGAAAGTAAAATTTAATTGGTTATTAAAAACTAACAAAAATATGATTTTGTCTGCCATGTTTAACAGTTTTAAAGAACCATGAATACTACTTATGCAACCAAAAGAAAATTGAGTAGAACTGCAAAAAATGAATATTTTCTCATCTGATAGCTCACTCTTGATGAAATTAAAAGGGTACTACATTTTTTTTAAGATGGGAATGGCACAAAGAAGGGAAGATACTGGTTATTTTGAAGCAGAAGGAAAGAAAAATTTATGATTGCAGTAAGGTTATAAGCCTGGAAGATGGGAAAGGCAGCTGAATACTGCATAGTGACAGAGAAAGCAGGGGAAAACAAAAGCTTAAGATTGTCAGAAAGATTTAGGTGTGTTGTCCAAAAAGAGGCTGGATACATCACTACTACAGCACTGTGCAAGCTCTGTGCCTTGTCACCACAGCTTCTTATAATTAAAGGGAACTTAGAGTATGATGTGTAGAAGTGTTGACAAATTTTTCTCCTGCATCCAGTTCTTCATAATCTGCTGGGGAAAAAGTTCTACAGTATGACTTTTACTTAAGCTGAACTCACTTGTGCTCCAAATGCATCTGTACACCAAATGTGAACTGTGTCCACATGTACCAACCTCTGCGCAGCCAGAAAGCAGAAAGCTCAATATCCTTTACCTCCCATCATCAAATCTTATACAAAGTGACTCTGGACAGTTAGCAAGAGGAATTCTAGGGCTAAATGATGAGAAAGTCATATTATTCATTAAATAATTATGTGTTATTATGAAGTTCTATACAAATTAACCAAGGACTTGAGGTAGCATAGGCTATTTCAGTGGTGGTCTTGCATTGCACTTGTGGGTCAACAAGAAAAACAGAAAGTGTTTTAAATTCTACAATTTGCACACTTTCTTTTTAGAAGCTGCAGGAAATTGACAAGAAATGCTAGACAATAGCAGATGTATAGATAAAACTAAAGAACTCTGCATCAAATGTGGTTTGTTAGCAACTGAATTGTTGTTCTGGTCTGTTTACACTTTTCTGTTTCATGTAAATTCAGCATGTGTAACAATACTGTGTAGCAAATTACAAGCAGCTTTCTGTGAATGAGGAAATAACTTTAGGGAAATAATTTCTGCTTTTTAACATTAAGCTAAATCCAGCCATGCTATGTATGTGAGAACTGAAAGCTACATCCATGCAAGTAAATTAAATGTGCCTGGGACCATTCCTTAGCACCGAGGACAATGAGCACATAACACTATGCACACATGCCATGAGCTGTCTCAGCATGGAAAACAGATGGCTAGATGAAAAGTGTCTGCTAAGGACAGTCACTAAGCCATGCTGACTCCAGCATGATGCCAGTTTGAGAGGAGTGCTTGCTGGGCTGCAGCATCCTGAGGCACAGTTGTAGCAGCTTCCCAATGCACACAGTCACGTTCTAGCACTGGAGTCTGTTTTATTTCCTAACACAGGCAAGTGCAGGGTTCCTCTCCCCACCAGCACTTTGTCTTCCAACTGTCATTAAGGGGGACAGAGTAAAAACTTTTTCTTAGTATGTGTCTAATGTGGTGACTTGCACAGGGCTGACGATGGTGATGGCATTTTGTTGGATGGAAATCTGCCTCTTGCCAAGTCAAATTGCCAGCAGAATGTAGCAGGTTTCTGTAGGCTGAACTGTGTGATTGTAAATGCCTCCTAAAACTTTCAGTGCTAAGCCTAAAATTACTAAACCTTTCCATAGGACCTGATCTTTCAAAGCACTTAAGCAGGGACATAAATTCCAGGAAAAAAAAAAAAAAAAAGTATTCTTATATTAATTTAAACCAGTACCTTTTTTATGATGGTCTGCAAGACATATACACAGAGGGACAAATCTGAGGCTTGCTGTAGGATTCTTAATGCAAAGTTTCATTTGCAGGAGGACATCACAATTTTAGCAAGCCTTAAACATGTGTTTTCCTACTAAGTCATAAATTATGCAATATAGTAAAGTCTTACTTCTGTTAGGCATAAAGTAACTGAATAAATAACTTAGTTTTTGTTTTGTTTTTAAGTTCTGAGCATTCATGTAGCAAAAATTGTCTGATTATAATAACTTTTTTTACCCCATTTGAAGTAATTGGTAAAATATTCTTGGAAGGTTTGAAAGAGAAAAAACGTAAGGTTTCAATTTTTCAGAGAAGGCTCTTATAAAGTTTCTCTCAGTATAATAACTGTAAAAATACAATCCTGTTTCATCTTTAATATGAGGTAGAGAAGGGGAAAGTGAATTTTCTGCCTCAGCAAAGAGATTACTGATAATGTAATTACTGTCCTCTTGCAAGTATCAATTTGCTGTTCAGCAATGTGCTAACACATTGTTTCACACTTCTATGATGTACCAAACCAGAAGGGAGCAAATATGGTTGTCTTTCGAATTTCTTCTGCAACTCATCATATTATATTACATGAAATGCAGGCGAAAAGCTTCATCTGGACATGATGGTAATAATAACAGCATCTACTCAAATCTACTTGAATTTTGACTCTATGGGCAAGGGGAGGTCAGTGGGATGTGGAAGAAGCATGTCAATGGAACTAGCTCAGCTCCTTTAAATTCTCTTCACATTCCCAGGTCACAGCTGAAAGAAGGTATTTATTAATAGAGTCTCAGAGATATTCATTGGCACCTCTTCTCTAAAGCAGAAACATCAGCCAGGACATTCATATTCTCCAGAGGCCAGGGTGAGCCTGAAAAGACATGATCTGAATGGAGAAAAGAAGCTCTTGGCTTCTGTGACAAGAAAAAAACATGTAGAATAATGGGCAAAAGAGGAGACACATCATGTGTAAGAAATATTTAGAAACTTTCTGAACAGAAAAATGTTCCTTCATAACAAGTTCATCATAACAAGTAAAGTAAAATAACACTTCTATTATAGTTCTTTTCAAATTAGTCTTTACAAATGCCACCAAAAATGTTATCTTCACAACTGTTTTAGAATTCATATACTATTCTCTTTTTTTTCTTGCTAAATATCAGCCACACCATTTTTTTTTTTCCATGGGTCTCATTATTTTTTGAGCCCAAAACATCAGATAGCAAAAAACTGCATCAGAGACCTGGCCTTTTTCTAGACTTCGGTTCAGATTCAGTGCCAGAAGTTACCCATCTTCCTGCAATACTTTAAGTGTTGAAATCAAAAAAGCTGAAGTTTTCCTGAAACATCTCTCAGAAAGCACTTTCTGTTTATAATGGAAAATTAGTCTCTGCATGTCCTCTGCAGTGCATTTTGGATTTTCCCAAATAATGCTTTTAGCATGGAGAAATTTAACTACTTAATGGATGACATTTTGATACGTTATAGTTGTACATGGAGAGTAAAAAAATGGTTTTAGAAATCATATTAGCACTATAATCATATGCGGGTGTAAAAGAAAGGCAAATTTATTTTTAACTGCATTCCTTTTGGAATAAAAAGTGCACAAATTGTAACTTTTATGATCAGAAGTATCCACATTAAGTTCTTAAAAAAAGGAAGAGTTGTACAGACATGATGCTCCATACTAATTTCAGGATAGTAAAATACTTTCTCATTACATACTAAGTTGTTGTTCTGGAATACAACAAAATCAGCTACAAATAGAGAACACAGAACTTGTAGGAGTCAGGATTGTTCACTTACGGAAGACCTCCTACTATATTTATGTCATGATTTTTGCCATTGTCTGTTCTATGTCAGCTGCATTATTCCCCTTATAATACTGATGTGCTAAGATATTTATAATCTTTGACAGCAACAACAGATTGGCCAGCTTCACCCCAATTCACATTTTATACTGCATTGCTAATAAATTTGGCTTGAGACTTTGGATGAAATGAGCTACAAAGTCCCAAGTAGGCTCAGAGATCTTTTTTACAGAACTACATATTCTATTTCATTATCATTTTTTTCTGAGTTTCTTCTGAAGAAAAAAAGCAAACCAGTATTGAACCCTTGAAATATCACTATTTTTATTTACAATTCTAATTTCATCCAGAACTAGATTGTTTTTTTTTTCCTTATTGTTAGCATATCAACATCTTTTTACTTTATTTTTACAGATACATTTAGAGTCACAGCAATGCACTGACTGCAGCTGCTGAAGTATAGGCTGCAGTATATGTTCTGAAATGTTCCAACATCCTCTACAAGCTGTCAAGTTCTTTAATAGCACGTGTAGTAAATATTTTGAGCTATTTCACTAAGCTGTTATTGAAAAAAAAACCCACCAACTTTGGCATCTTCTCTAAAAAATGTAGCTATTGTGTGAGAAAATGGGGCAGTTCGGGGCAGGGGAGGTGGGGGCGTGGGAAGTAAAGATGAGCTGCACAATTAAATCTAACACCCTATACCTGAAATTGTTTAGATGAACAGAAGAAAACAATGTATAACAGACAGATGAACAGGTGCACAACTTCATCTAGGTTTAAAAATGCCAATTATGTTAAAATAATCCTGTGTCAGTAAACCAGCTCCTGGCTTCAACAATACCTATGTAGTGAAAACAGATTTCAGAAAGCATACGTAAATGTAGACAGATGGCCCCTCTATTTACCATCATTTCTTCCACTGATTCCCCAAACAGCCTGAGGAAGCTGCATTTACCAAGATCTCCTCAGATAGCTTTAGCAAGAAGAGCACTACCCATCAGTATCGGAATCACAGTCCTGTCTTTCATATCATATTTTGAGCACATCCAGTAATCTGACCTGTCGCAGGCACCAGCCAAGTGGAAATGACAATGAATGACAGTAACAGACTGAATAAGATGGCTACCAGGCGTGCAGAGAGATCCAGGGACCTCAATCAGCTGAACCACAAATCCATTAAATGATTTAATTTTGTATATCCAACTGTGGAGCAAGAGAGAGAAATATATGCACAAAACAATAAAAGCATGTACAGGAATAAACAGTTCAAGAAATAAAAGTACTCTGTGGAGAAGTTTCTCTTACATGATTGATTATTCCCTTTTTTAAAAGATGTCACAAACGTTGTATGCACGTGGAATAAACTATCCTGTAACATGACCTTGCATTTTAGAAAATTATTCAAAAGCAAAATTGGTTTTGGCTGGTAATGCGGAAAGGTAAAAAGCTGCCATCTTCCACAAAAATAGGCTAGTCAGCTTGATTTTTGTTGGAAGCCATTTTCCTATCACTTTCACTTTCTGACTGGCACTGCAGTGGTTGAAATGCAGAAAGAATGTATTTTCACTTGAATTAAAGTTAGTTTCATTCATGTACACTTATTTGTTCCAGACTCAGTCTTATGTCTCAAATGAAACCTCAGATGGCAACATGTCATACAAATGCTTTTAGGTACTGTAAAATACATCTTTTTTTCTTTTCATCCTATCGAAGGTTAGTTCACCTCATTCTGTACTAATTATTTCAACTATAGTTAAATCTAGTTTAAAAACCCCTAAATCCCAGGATATGCCTACACTATGCTTTCTGAGCATCTCATAAGGTGAAAAGGTGAAGATTATTCTCTCCCCCTCGCAGTGTCAATACCATGGTTTTGCTGCGTGATGAACTTGGGCATTAACTCATGTCAAAGTAAGGTGTTAAATATCCGTGATGATTAGGCACTATTCATTCAACCACGTGAACTGCTTGTAGCTGGAAAAAAAATTTATAAATCATACACAAGAATTAGAAACAGTGTTTAAGTTTTTGGTAGTGCTTTGGGGTTTTTTTGTTTGTTTGTGGGGTGTATTTCGTGGTTTTTGGTTGGTTGGTTGGTTTTAATATGTCATATCTGCTTAGAAAGCAAGATATTTTTCTTTAATTAATAACAAGCAGATATGCCTAGTTGAAAAACAAGTCAGCATGGTGCTGTTTTATAATAATTATAAGAATACTCATATCAAGTACACCTGTACAGTGTAGCTGAAATGCAACTGTTAGGACCCTATAGAGCACTCCAGACAACAGTGTATTTTAAGGCTAGAGACACTCATTAGGTGAAGGTTGAACAGAACCTCTGCAAAGCTACATAACTGTGTGATCACACTATATAACATGGAGTTTTGCTAATACGCAGCACCTTCCTTCCAGTGTAAATTCGTAACTGTGTGAGACCATAGAATTTGCTCTTCTGAGTATAAAAGGTAGAGCATTTTGTCCAAGAGTCTCTGCCTGCTAAAGAAACTTGCAGGGAATGGATTTCTTTCTAGTAGGTTTTTTTTTTTAAAACTATTTCATTCTGTGAGAGGGTTTTAATTTTTAGCAAGCAGCTAAAAAGTACACAATCCCTACAGGAAAAATATTATTTTTTTAAAAAATTGACCAAGTTCCCAACTGTCAGCAGAAGGGCTCTCAGTCAGACTTTCTTAGCTTTTGAAAGAAATTGCTTGTCACTCTGATATGTCAAACGACAATTCGTGCTGCATTTTCATAATATGCCACTAAGTCAAAGGACACATTTCTAATGTTTTGAACGCAGGCCAAAACCAGCCTTCTGGGTGGATTGAATGTGATTCAAGAATGTTCTGCATGAATATTAGTCTGTGTTCATTTAGAGGCTTGAGACGAGCACCAGAATATGCTTTGACGGGTAGAAGTGCAAAACGAAAACCACAGTAGCTTGTAATTGATGAACATTTATTTGATCCTTTGTACACAGCCACGGGCAGTTATGCTGCTTGCAAGGCTTTTCCTGAACCCTCTGCTGCAAGGCCAGTAATACTCAAAGGCAACTGAAGTTGGAACAATTCTCACAGCATGGTGGGTGTATCACACAGTCCTGTACCTGGAAATGAGACACAAAGATCAGAGACAGAAAGCATGCAGGGTTTTAGCTCAGTCCTTGGCATGACCTCTTGAGCAAACAAAAGCAAAAGAACATTGGAAGATAAAAGGATTTTTTTTTCCTCATGTATTCTACTTGTCCATTATAGTTGAATATACTGCCTCATATATCTTTCTAATTTATCTGAGTATATGCAGCTACACACACTCAGATACTAGTTTATTTTACACTCACTGGAAACTTTGCACTAGTCTAAAGGAAAGCTTTGTATTGTTCTAAAAAAAAAAAAAATCTACCAAGATAAACTGAGATCTTTTTCAAAAGGATATTATGGAAATTTGTTACTCATTCTCCAAAGAAAATATGAAAAACTTAATTATGATGGCTAATTCAAGTAGAGCAAAGAAATCTGCTCAGTCTTACAGCAAAAGAACTGCAACTACTGCTGTTTTACTTGCTTCAAGCATGCTGCAGATACTGCCCTATTTCAACAAGCAATGTGGAGTGTATCATTAGATGTAGAAATACTTCTGTTCACAGATTTTTCTTTTTAACACCAGATTTGCCTGTGTGTTTTGCCTGTGTGTTTTCCTTTTTGTGGAAATATAAATTAAGCCCTCAGAATGACCATTTACACTTTGATGCATACTAATCAATATAAACATGTCATTTTATAATCAATTCCAAACTAATTAACAGTAATTATCTGTGTCTGTGAAAAATATCAGTAGTCATTTAGAGTATATTAATTGTCAGTCAAATACATTTTAAATAAATTTTGATAAGCATTTCTGGCTCCAATTAACAGAACAGCAGAATCTTGTTACGATTTTTGTGGATATTATTCTAACATATGTGAGGAAGGGACTATAAGGATATTTATGGAAGAGTATTTCCAAATGTGTTAGTAATATTTTAGTGGCTTGAATCAAGAGAAGTACATTACCCTCACATTGCTAAATCCTAAAGAGTTGAACTAGAAATATAGTCGCCAGTGAGAGAATTAGAGGTATATAAACTACTTTATTAAAGCCTAAACCAGAATTAGAAAATATAATTTAGTTTTCCTTTTTTTTTATAGAACTTTTATCGTACTACTGATTCTGTGGCTCATATATCATTGCCTAGTATTATCTTCAAATTACAGTTTTTGTAGATGGCTTTAAATTTTAGGTCCAAGATGGGCAAGGCATGGGCACCTGGGTTAGGCTTCAAAGGATATTTTTCCAACCTGTGAATGTTATTAATATCAGACTAAGAGTTCGAACCTTTCCATGTTATGGTTAGTGAAGCTTCATTACAATTATGAATAAATGAGAAATACATCAATAAATGACTAAGTATGCACAGTTAATCTAGATTTATACAAACTCTCGTATGCCTGTGTAGTTAGATGCTCTTAGCTAATATTCTGACTACACATCTAAAAATAAAACACCTCTTCAACAAACAAATATGGAATTAAATCAACCTCTTCAAAGATAGGAATTCTGAGAAAGTGAATCCTTTTCCAATGAGCAACAGCACACCTCTGGGGCAGCAGGCCACAGGAACGAACTTTCTAATGTGGACTGACTCGATGAGAGCCACTTACCATTCCCTTCCATCACTGTTTGTCAAAAAGATACTGTGAAGGGAAAAAAAGAGATTAAGAAGTGATTCCTGACTCTGGAATTCGTGCTTTAAAAGGGACAGAGATGGAATGGGTTGAAGATGAGTCAAATTTAAGGTCAAAACATTGCCATTTTGTGGACTTGACATCAAACTTTGCATGGAACTACACTGCTAAAGACACTTATGGGGAGAGCTGATAAAATCAAACCAAGAAATACATCCCAAAAGGCAGCTCAATTCTCTTGCCATGTTGGGCTTTTTGAAGGTGAACCTGTGGCCGCTTTTATAGGGAAGAAAGCATTTTATACTCCAGAACAAGCAAATGATTTTGTACATGAGTGTGTACTCTTTTCTGTATCTCTCGCATTCTTTTCAGCATTTTTTATGAAAGGAGAATGATCTGGTTTCTGACCATAAAGTCATTAATGAACATTAGATCACTAGACAAATCAGGTAGGAAATCCTCCTTCAGAGAAGAAAAAACAGTCACTTAGTGAGTAAACAGATATACAGGGTTTATTCCTAAGGTCGTACAGTGTGATATTACCTGTCTAAGCTGAGTTATGGTTTTGGTTTGTTTTTCTTATCCTTCTCTGCAAAAAGTGAATCTCTTGGGTTATGGTCCTGTCTCTGAAGAGTCTACAACACTCTAGAGATTTAGATGGAGTTAAATGCTTTGTTACTAGGTTTATGAGAAACCATAGGAGCAAAATAACACACCATTCACTAATTTCAACGCTCACATGAAATGGCAATGCTTCTCTTCAGGGACTTGTTATCAGAAACATGTCCATAAAATGTGAAATCAGATCTTGAAGGTTAAACATGACCTTCTAATATAACTGGGAAAAGCTTTACAGATTCTGAGAGAAAGGTATTTCCAGACTTTTAAAAGTACACTTTTGCTGAAATATTTTTTTTTTTCACTGCAACTTCTTGCTAAAACACTGTCTCTTTAAAAGCACATTCTTGAAACTCTTTCTCCTTTTTCCATGTTTTGAATGAAAGCTTTGTTTATCTGTTAAGAAAAACTAAAAGAAGTGGCTCGGAAAAAAAAAATCTCATAGTACGCAGTCATCCAGAAAAAAAAAGAAAAAAAAAATGTCAACCAGTTTTTTTTTTTTTTTTTTCCAAACATACAGCATGAAGTTGTTTGAAAAGCAGTGATAATTCAGTAGAAAACAGGCCAGTACAGCAATGTAAACAGAAAAGAGACTAGGATACACACAGGTTGTCACCATGTGTCAGGTTTTTCACACATTTCTTCTGTACAAAATACCTGGTTTTCTGAGCTTGCAAATGAAAATATCTTAGGGTTTTAACTTGCATTTACTTTGCACACAGGTCTGATAGTTCAAGATGCACTGCATGAACTGTTAGCATTTTCTCCCTTTCCTATGTGTCATGCTGATAAAAATGGTCAAAGGAAATATGCATGTGTCCTGGTTTTGGCTGGGATAGTTAATTTTCTTCAAAACAGCTGGTGTAGTGCTGTGTTTTGGATTTAGAATAAGAATAATGTTGATAATACACTGGTGTTTTAACTGTTCCTCAGCAGTCAAGGACTTTTCAGCCTCTCATGCCATTCCACGTGCACAAGAAGCTGGGAGGAAGCACAGCCAGGACAACAAACCCGAACTGGCCAAAGGGGCATTCCTTACCACATGCTCAGTATATATTCTGGGGGAAGCTGCCTGGGGAACTGCTGCTTGGGGACAGGCTGAGCATGTTACCAGGTGGTGAGCAAGCATTGCGCATCACACATTTAGTATATTTTTTAATCATTGTTATTATTATTATTTTATCTTCCTTTGCTGTCCTTTTAAACTGTCTTTATCTCAACCTAGGAGTTCTACTGTTTCTCTTTTTTCCATTTTCTCTCCCATCCCACCATGGGGAAGGGTAACAAATGGCTGTGTGGTGCTCTAGTTGCTGGCTGGGGTTAAACCACGACAGCATGGTAAACCCCCAAGGGAGTCTATAACTTCCTTTGAACTCTTTCTGGAGCCAAATGTTTGCACCTAATTATAAATTGCTACCCTCTTTATTTCCATTTGAAATTCTCCAACTATTCTAATTAGGCTTCCCCAAAGGTCAGAGAACATTAACAATCTGGGCACAGTCTGGCTTTTTGAAGTGCTCTGAAATCTACTGTTAGTGCTATTTGAGGGAGCACAAGAGAAACCCAGCTGCCTTGGCTAGCCTAGAATTATTAATAATAATAGCTATGTAGTGATGACAGATCCAGGTTAATTGCATACTAATTAAAAGCTATAGTAAAGCAAATGACTGTTTGCATTTGAAATAATGGCTTGTGGCCACAGTAACTCACAGAAATGTGCCGTATCATCTTGGCAATATTTCAAATTAGAATTAAATTCATTTGAGACATGTACACATGATCTAGTCTGAGAAGTCAAGAGCTTTGAGAAGCTATCTGCAGAGAGACACTGCCAGTCATTACTGAAGAAGATTTTGATGTTAGCTGAAGTTCTAAAAGAGTGAATAGAGAGACTGGCTGGCAGACCTGGGAGTCAATCAAGAGATAATTAACAGCCAGCGCAGAGTATGAGGAACTATTCAGCATATAGAATCAGATCTGTAGTTACGGGCAGATAGGGAAGGAGCCAGGAGGGGAGTCTCTCAGTTAGTCTATTCCTGGATGCTTAGAAAAGAAGTTAAGGAGCTGATCAGTGGAAGGATGAATCACTGAAAACAAACTGATGGCCAGGTAACAACTATATTAGAACTCAGTGCTGTTCAGAAAAGTAGTCTGGGGCTTTACCTGAGGGTTTTTTTAGTGTGTTGTGAGTAAGATAAAATGAAAGGGATACCAGGCTACTTCTGGGGAGGAAGAACATCTAATACATAGAGTAATCAAAAGCTAAACTGAACACTCTGAAGAGCTTCTCGTGTTAGTACATTTGGGGAAAAACTAAAGATGTCCAGAAAGACAACTTGGAGTCAGGCACTACTAAGTACATAGACTAATTGCAGGTTGCTATCCAGGATTTCTCCTGTGCCTGATTTTAGTAGACTTTGGCTACATCCAAACTAGAGCCACATCTTTGATGAGAGACAGCAAAGGAATATAGGAACTAAGAGAAAATAAGAAATAATTGGGTTCATATCTAGTGGTTAGATTAAAGTGTAGATGAAATTTAAAGGACTTTGGATTATATACAGCTTTATTTACAGAACAATTCAGTAGTGAAATACAAAATTTCAAATAAAATAACGAAAGTAGTAAAATGGAACAGTTGGAAAAAACAAAACAAAACAAAACAAACCACGAACAAACTATATAATGATACTTGCCTGTGTTCCATTTGAGCCTACAGGCTCTACTGACATGCCTCAAGGACCGAATCTCTCCGCCAGAACCTTCTAGAATGAATAGTCACGTAGTCTTTCCATCGTATTTAAATTAGGACTGAGTCTTCCCTCTAAAATAGCAAAGGATGTCAGAGAGGATTTACCCTGGAATGTGTTATCCTCATCCATGAGAGGGAGTTGACTGTAAGCAAATTCTAACTCTAGAATTCTAACTTGGTTTCCTTCATACATGACCGCAACTCTTAGAACAGATCATATATAGGTAAGGTTTTAAAAATTATTCTGTGCTATACTGGAATAGGCAAAGTAATACTCAACTTATTAAGAAGTGGTAAATATTCTAAACTATATATCTCATAGAAAAAAAAATGTGGCTAGCTTTTTGAATTTCTTCTGACTGAGCTACTATATCTAACCCAAACAGAATTTTATGAAGATGCTTAATTAATATTGGTTTTGTAGTCCAAACTGATGTAAACTTTAAATACAAATGTGTTTATACTTGATAACAAATAAAGTAATAACCAAATTAGAGCCGTTAGAGTTTCAGAACATTTGACCATATTAAAATGTTCAGTCAAAAATAGTCTTTAAAAATGTCTTTTTAGTCCCCCAAAAATGAGCTATATTGAAGTATTTGTAAATCTAGTCATTCTCATCAAGAGGTTAGACCTGCAGCTGATGTTAGTTGACATTGTAAATGTACTTCAGCAGTGTGACCAATATCATTTGAAGAGTTGGTCCAAACTGATTAGCAAAATATTAAATACATCATGTGTCTTATAGAATTATGCTGTTTTGTCTGTAAAACTATAGCACCAACTGCAGCTTTTTCTGCTCTTCTATTATGAGGACTGTTTTTCAAGATAAAAAGAAGTGACTCAAGCATTCTTCTTGCTCCTGTAGTTGAGCTGCTGAGAATGTGTTTTTAAATCATTAATAACAGGATATTCAGTTATTTTAGCCACTTAAGTGAACTCAAGCTATTGGATGAGAACTTTAAAAAAGAAGATGACTTCATGCACTTTGAAATCAATGTGCAAATCTGCAAAACAAGCTACTGGGGCTGAAACTTTGCAGGACCTAAGCTACATAAACGACCTGCAGCCTGCAAAGTCATTCATTTTTTAATATACACAGTGACAAAAGATTAGGATATAAGTAAAAGTGGCAAGCTTATTTAAGTAGAAAGGAAAAGTATAGTTGTGCTGTTCAAGGCATTTGCAGTATTTTTTTGTCCTGACGAATAACCTGTTTACAAAGAGAAAGAAAAAAGAACAAAAAAGCTTTTGAGAGAAACCTGAAACCCACTGAGGCAAACAATGAAGGGTAATCAGTTACTGCTGATATTAGAAAACTGCTTTTACACCACAGGAATTTTAAAAGATGACATCTGAAAGACACAAAGAAAAATACTACAGGAAAATTATACAGTAAAACAACAAAAATATCTACCTACTCCCTAAATTTTAGAACAGTTAGAGAGGCATACTAAAAGCCATGATTGATAAGTCTGGATAGATATGCTTTATCTTCCCTTCTCTCTTCCCCCACAGAAAGAGACTTACAGTGCCAGAACCTCAAAAACACTTTAAAAATCTCAGTTAAACACATAGTTTTCATTTTGGCTACATAAGTAACAAACAGAGCAGTAAGTAACAGACACGAACACAGAAGAACTATTAATACATAAAATAATGACGTAGTATGAATAAACAAGGTACATCCTGCTCATGGCACTGAAGCAATACTACCTTTATGCATGAGCTGAGGAAAGTAGAAAGACCAACTGTTCCGACAGACAGAGGAAACACCATGTTCAGTGTAGGGACAACAAGATATCTAAATTTCTACCTGAAACTAATAGTGAGTCTGAAATCCTCAGAATCTTTAAATTTTGGGGGAAAAAAAATGTAATGTCAGTTGGTGCCATAGAAGTACATTTTACAGCAAACATTCAAAAGAGATATCTGGATGTTCCTGAAGACACAGAAAACCTGTCCCGACATTGTAAAAGCAAGATATCAGCAGAAAATCATGCCAGGAGTATGAACACTCCTGTTAACTATGATTCTTAACATGTGCAACACGGAGGAGTTTAATAAATTAACTGATGGATTGACTGATGACCAGTGAAAAGAGTTTCCTCAATAAGTATAGCAGAAAAGAGAAACATCAGTAAAAGTGCATGTTAACCCAGAGGAAAAACAACAGAACAGTGCTTTTGAAATAGTACAGCATCGATACCACAGGATAGCATCACTTAGACAGTCTTAGCTCTAAATTCATGCAGTGTTAGACACTCAAGATACTTGCCAGTTGGACTGCAGTAAGTAAATACTTTCACTACGCTGCTCCTCACTGGAGTTTTGAAAGGATGCTCCTCAGTGTATCACCTGCACAAGGAACATGTCAGTAAAAAAAAAGGTTGCAAGTATATTAGGGCAAGTAATAGGATGGAAAGTCAGTGGTGGTAGATAACATGAGGAGCATGTAATAATTCACTTCAGAGAACATCACAGAATAGTTGACAGCTCTCCAGGAGAAATCACCACCTATTAATGGTCTAACAATCACCTTTTGACAGTACTTATGTAAGAGGCACTTTCACCTGCAAAATAGCATTACACCACACCAGGACCACCTTCACCATATACACGAGATGCCTTTACTGGACTTAATCAGAGGGATTTATTTAGAAAGTAAGGGCTTGTCCCAATAAGTTTGACTGTTTACATTGGCTTCAGTCTATCTGACTACCTCATAAATATGTGCAAACCTGAAATCAGAGAACACCAAACCCCACCAGGATATTTAAGATATTTACCCCAGTTTGTTAAACTAACAAAGCATTCCTGTGAAAGCCCAGGCCCTACCTTAAACTAAAATTAATAAACTGCTGTGAGGGCTGCACTGTGTCTGCTGACAATACTGAGCCTTCTCTTAGGACTTTCTGTGTATAACCTGTGTGCCTTATACTGCTTTGAATTGACAGAATAAACCAGACCACAGAAATTACACATGAGGTAATGTAAGAAGCTACAGAGATAAAAAACACATTTGAACTGCTCCTGGTAGTGGAACCCAATGCATGGTAGAAATACAATTGTTAATGCCTGTACAATAGATAAAAGTAGCTATAATTCTGTTCAAAAAAATTATTTAAACCTGCACTAAAGGGTTTAATGTAATTCAAGCACAGCATGTCAGGCTCTTGCTTTGTTACGGTTTTTGAAAGAAAGGTTTCTTCTCTCATACCTGGCATATTGTGATTACTACTGCAGAATTTGAAGATTTCCATCATATGCTGGCAAGTCTGATGCTTATGAGTCATACCAAATTACCCGGTTATATTTACCAGCATGTGCAAAACTGATGCTTGGCATTTGTGAATCTGAAATGGTGCTTCATGCTAGTCAGGAGTTACTGACAAGATAAAGCCCCTTCTAACAGAAAACATTATATTGGTTAGATTTTACACACTGGACTTTGAACCTGGTACAGAGTTTAAGGAAATATTGTAACTTTATTTCAATTTGGCTACTTTGTTTTAGTTTCTCTGGTGGGTTGGCCTTGGCTGGCTGCCAGACATCTAACCAGCCACACGCTCAATCACCACCACACACCTCCTCAAAGGGCAGGCACTTTTCCCTGCTCCAGCCTGGGCCCTTCCCAGGGGCTGCAGGGAAACTGATAGAGGGAACTCACAACTAACACTTTAAGAGTTAACCCCATAATGAGTGCCTAGTCTAGTGACTAATGTAACCAGTTATGTTAAGAAAAACAGACTCTCACTGAATGCAATGATAAGAAGTTTTATGGCACCCAGACAAGATAACGAAGATTTTCAGCAAAA
>VWYH01000777.1:2633621-2686377 GCA_013399365.1 Pampusana beccarii | reverse complement strand
GTTTTTAACAAAACCAGGACGTGCAGTTATGGACTGTGTCAGCAACAACATTTGTCAGTCCACTGTACTGGAAATACCTACTGGATGTGGTTAGTAACCAATGTAAAACTTTTTGATTAATTGGTTGCTGATTTAAAAAAAAAAAATAAAAATCTGCACATTGTTTGAAAAAAAAATAGTACATCAGTTCCTCAAGTCATCACCTAGAGGTAATGGCAATCAAAACTACTAACTAAAAAGGAAGCTAGTAGGGCATTAAAAAAATAAAAATGAATTATTACCAGGGGTTTACCACTACTTTTTTTAATATGTAGTTCACTTGCATAGTTCAGCATATGCTGTTTGGTTTTTTGTATTACAATAAAGGGCTTGTTTCTCTGCTGCAGGCCAATGTCAAGGTTCTTGGGTCAGACATCCTTAGCCGAGGATTAACTTTGTGTACTGTTTCTATCAACAGTATTATTTAAATGTATTTTAGGTTTTTATAAGTTACTCATATTGATTAATTGACAGAAGGCTGTAGATTGCCCCCTAAGCAAATGGAAACCACTTTGCTAGTTGTATTAACGTAAGAGGGTGGCAAAAGACCGTACAACTTGAAGTTATTAAGAACTACCGGACTATGCTGTTCCCAGCTGTGCATATGACTCAGCAAGTCACTTAACATCGTTGTTTTTCCTCCTTCTGTACAAGTAGAATTCAGTTAATATAATAGCACTTACCTACCCTGCAGGGGTGGTTGCAAGGACTGAAAGGTCAGTATTTGGGAGACATTTTGGTGATTTACAAAATGCCACAGTTTTCAGAAACATTAAAATCATTTCCTTTAATGTTACTGAAAAGAGACTTTTCCATGACAAGATTTTGATTCAGCTCTTCATTTTTTCCAAGCAGATGGCCTGTATAAATTCTAAAAATGTAGGTTTGTAAGGGAAGTATGGAGAGAAATAATGTGCTGAGTCATTAATGCACTCTGCTGGAAGGTTCTTGTTTATGTCCAACTCTAAAACTGGAACTCGCAGTAGAGCTGGTTGATGAATAGAAGGAACTTCTTGAAAACAATTTCACCAGATGTTTATTGTGGTTCTTTTTCCCAAAATATCAGTGTTGTCAATTCAGTGTAGTTCATGGTAGTAAAAGTCTTGTGTTCTGCTCTGTGTTAGAAGTTGTGGTCCTTGTTTTCTGTGGGTAAGTTGAGCTTTTGTGGACTTGACTGAGCCAGACCTGTCATTTTTATTCAGGCAAAGCTCCCATTCAGAAGAGTTTGCCTCAGTAGGGTTTGACCCAATTTTACTGTACTTGTTTAACCTTCCAGTTCCCTGTACCATCTGGTTGTCCATCCTCATGCACCTTTACATTGTCTGTCTGTCTGCTCAGTAGAATACAATTTATTAATTTAACCAAATTCTACAATTGTTGAGCAAAAAAGGTGAATGCTTGTTGTGTGTATCTACCTCAGGCCTCCCTTTTACTCCTTCTCTCAGAACATTTTCCTAATGCACTTGTCAGAGTGTGTTTCATTGCTGTGAATCCAAAAGAGACTTCCTTCAGTCATGGTAGGAAGGAAATCACTGTTGTAGACATGACAAAGGTGGATGTGGCCAGCCATGCAGCAAACACAAATTAAAAAAAAAAAAAAAANAAAAAAAAAAAAAAGGTAGAAAAGACAGAGACGTTTGTGGGTCAAGTGTATTTCGTGAGAGAAGGGAGTCAGTGGATGTGGGTTTCCTTCATTTGACTGCAGAAAAACGTTCAAATGAGCCTGTCCCTTTGTACTGCTGCAGAAGGTAAGATGACTGACTTATTGAAATTATTTCATTTATTTCAACTACAGTAACATAATTTTGCTCCGAAAATTTTCCCTAGCACTGTCTAATCCTTTTATCAATTGTATCTGCTCATGCAGGGCTGATGCGATATTCTCTTGCCAACGTGGCATTTCTTTTGTGCTCTGTCCCTTTTGACAATGGTCAACAATGTTTTAATGTAAAATTTCTTCTAAATGTTACAAGATAGGAGGATGCCTTTGATGGGTTGTCTTCCATTTTGGAATAGGCATTTCAGATTAGGCTTTAAATATCAAATAATATTTTGCAAACTGAAAGGAACCAAGTATCCTATGAAAATGGATCTATTTACAGTGAAAATTACTTCTTGAAAGGCATTTTCAAAAGATACCTGGAAGCTAAAACTGAATTAGTCTTTGTGAGAAGTGATTTTAGTCTTGGACTTTAGAATACATTGAGAATTTTTCCCATGCTTTGAGATGAAAAAGAACTATTAGGAGGGACTAAACAAAGAAAGGATTGTTTCTTGTTGCTGAGATAAAGCAAATCCTTTAAAGATATCATTATCTTGTAAATGAAATTATCTGCAGTAATTTTCAAAATATCTTGATTAAAACTGATAAATAAACAATGTAAATCTGTAATAGCCACAGACATAACAGCCCCTAACAATACTAGACTTTGCGCTCCTAATGAATTTGGACTATCACAATAATATGTATATAAAGCATTTTTACTGTTGTCAGTTCCTGTAGTTTTAAGGAGCAGAGACAGGGCCTGTATTGCCTACAATCCACTCAGAGCCTATAAAGAAGGATTTTTCAGCCTTGTTTGCATCAGTATAGAGAAGTCTTGGGGTTTCACCTTTACCCTTCTTGATGCATTTTACCTTTGAAGGGCTCCTGGATAAATATGACCCGTAGCTGGAAGGAGAGCCTCCACTTTTGCACATCCTCCTGCTCCGTGTTCTGCTTCCAACTGTATCAACCTTCTGTTCTTTTCTCCACAATGTCCCAGTTCTAGCGGAAGAGATGGTGCCTGTGTCAACCCTTTCCACTCTTGTCCACAGTAATAAACAGACTAGTGTGAGGGCACCCTGCAAAGAAGCTAGAGTTTTAGTTTTGAATCTTCTCAGGTTTAGGAGGGAGTTGATTCCTGGTCTCTCGCACCCTGAGACGTGTCCTCACCCCCTGTAACTAGCCTTTTGCAAACCGTGAGCTCCCTCAAATCTGACACTGAATTTTGTATAAGCTTCTGTGGAGAAGAAATGCACACGTTCTGTATTGGAAGTGTTTCAAGATGCTTCCCTGCAGCCTTGCTGCTAGCTCTTAAGTACTAGGGAAAGGTGGGAGCTCAGGCTCAGCCCTGTGTTTGGCATTGCCTGTTGCAGTGCTCAGCAGATCTTCCTGCTTGGCAGAGGTGGGTTGCCTGCTTATCTTTCCACACCTACCTCTTCTAAGCATGCATAAACCCCTGAATCTGTTGTTTGAGTTCCACTATGAGAGCGAAGCAACTAAACTATCAGTGGTTCAGGCACTCTTTGTGTGCTGAAATAAATTGTGAGAACAGTTCTCTTGAAGCTGCATGGGTGGCATTTGTGTATGTCCATAGGTGCACACAGCCTACCTTCAGTCCTGACCAGCCTCAGGGCAGTCTGAAACATGGATCATCTTCCTTTTGCAGCACAATGATACATACTGGAGCTACTAATATTGCCATTGATTAATATTTTTTTTTCCGTTTTTGTGGCTGATTGAGGCTGAATGGGTTGATACTTCTTTAGCCAGGTGGAAGAAATACATGTCATTACATTACATGACACTTGCTGCCATGTTGCTGCAGAAAGCACAGGGAGGTTTTTTTTTTAAAGCCATAGATGTTGTCTTGTCATGGTGTGCTGTAGAAAGAAACTTAAAACTTACTGTTATTTGCCAGGAAAGAACCTTAGAGCTCTTATAGATGGAATTGGTTTAGATAAAAATTGCTTTCCAAGACTTGGATAGTGGCAGTTACAGCTGCATTTGTGAGGCATCTTGTTTCCAGGTCACACACAGAGATCTGGTTACTCTCTGTTGGGCTGCCTGTGTTAAAACCTTGCTTTCTGACTGAATGTTTTGGATCTGAGAGGAAAGTTTTGGAGGCTCTGGGGAAACACTTTAAGTTGCAATCGCCTGGAGAAAGGCCAGGGACACCGGGCATGGGATTGTTCTTGACACTAGTAGGAAATGCAATAGGATAGCTGCAGCTGCTGAAGGCGCCCTGTGAATATAATGGTAATCAAACTGCTGGTTGTCATACACAGAAAACGGACTTAAATGTATTTTCTCTAGTACTAGCTGTTTAGTTTTTCATAACTTTATTCACGGTGAGAGGGCTCCTTAACTGACACAAGTTCTCAAGTCTCCCCTTTAGGTTTGCATGGATTGGATGGTTAGACAATGATTTCTATTGGGCTGTATTCTTTTTCTTTGTCTTGCAAAACCAAAGCCAAGCTCCCCCTCCCCGTAGCTGTCAGTAGCTGGTGTAGTTCTGAGATGATTATGTGATTATCTGCAATGCTACAGTGGTGGGTGAGTAAAGCTGTCATTCCAAAGCATTGACAAACACTGAGGTGGGAGCTAGTTCACCCACAGAAACATGACACAACAGCATAAAATATAGGACTAAGAGAGATTGCTGTGGGCAGCTTTTTGTGGCCTTTGTCAGGAAAAAATCGTAGCTAGCTATTTGGGGAAGGGTGGTTTTGGTTGTCTGAATGTTACTTATTTACAGGGAAAAGAAGGAAGTGGGGAATTTTGAAATAGATACAATAAGAAATAAATCCACTATTGACCGAAGTGGTTTGCTTTGCAGTTAAAGGCCTTTTTGAAATTTACACTTTCAAGTAGTTCACCTGATGACTGTGAGGGTTACGACTGTGTTGGGATACTTTTTAAATACAGTCAGTCAGCTGTGTAATACCTTTAAGCATCAGTGCAAGTTGTGAGATGTGGTTTGTGTACAATACATATTCCTCTAAATAATGAGAGTATAGTTTTGAAATGCACTTATTGCGATGGTTGGTTTCCAATGTTCATAAACCCTGTAGGAAACACCACATATGTGGCCCATGTGTTAAAATACACAGCTGCCTTATTCCTCCATCCTGCATTGATCTGTAGCCTGGCTGACTTCATCAACTCTGCAGTATGAGGCAGTGGCTGTTGTTGTTGCATGCGTCCATCCTGTCTTGTCTTTTCTTTGTCTGTCTGTCCTGCAGTTTTTGTCTGTGTGTGTCTATTTGTAGATGAAGGGGCGGAGGATAAGGTGGGACCGCTCCAGCACTGCCCGGGCTGCGGGCCCGCTGCCAGCAGGGAGTGGCGTAAACACCTGGCCCCCTCCATTTCAGTGTCTGTGCCTGATGATGAGCCCTACAATTCAGACGAGGAGTACTATGAACACCCTTTGTTCAGCTCGGAGTGGACTGGCTCTAGTACACGTCCCAGTGCCACAGTGAAGAGCACAGAGGTCTTGTTGGGCCATGACAAAGGTGAACTAAACATGGTCCCATTTTGTTCCTCTTCCCCTCTACCCACCTGCCATCCATTCCATTATATGTGTGCCTGGGATTGCTGCTTTCTGGGGAGGGAAACCTAGGGTTTTTTTTTCCTCACATGGAAGTGACACCCCTTCAGAGTCTCTCCGTCTCAAAGTGAAGCTGCAGCGTGAGCCATGAATGCAACTTTGGGGTCAGTGAAACCGTGTTCCCTGCTTAAATCGGGGTTCTTGGTCTACTGGCCTGGCTTAGAGCAGAAGCAAAAGGAGCAGCTAGTTAAAACAAGCATAAGTTAATTGTTCTTTGTGCCAGAGAATCGGTGCCAAGAACAATATGCAAGGCCAAAGATTGTTGCTGGAGGTAAGTCAGTTGTTAACACAATGGGGAAAAAACCCGTGTCTATACCAGAGATAGCAGTAGAAAATCTTTAATTCTCCAGTAGGCAAAATAGATCAATCTTACTCCAGTATACACAGGTGACTTCAGGCAGTATTGGGTCATGTTTGATCTCCAGTTGTTTTGAGGCTACACCCAGTTAACATTGTGTCAGCTGAAGGCTAACAAGGAGGAAAAAAAGAAGTTTATTGTTACTGTGTTTCTATACCCCCTTTTTCTATGGTCTGGACACATCAGTATTATTTTCTCAGTGGGGGTTACATAAAAGTGAAATGGCTTTTGAGGAATCAAGGCATAATCTATTTCAGTGACTAACAGGAATGCCGACTTCTTCTCCAAGGCTAAATAGATCACGTTTCATCTCACAGCATTTGACTAACTCAGTCTTGGGACGCAGGAGCTGAAGTTAAAAATAGTACTGAATCCTCTAAAGGTTTGTGTCTCAGGAAGATGGAGGTGTGTACTTGAAATTGTTCACTGGGTCATTTCAAGAAGAGCAGAGTTGTTCAGAATTAACAGGATAATATAGCCTAATGCTGCAACAGCACCAGAAAGAGATCAATGCTAATAATTGAAGATTGAATTGAAGATTGTTTATATCAGCATGTCTTGCCTGAAGCTTGGGAAGACAGAAAATCACAGGAGTAGCCTTACTATAGCTGGGTGCCTATAGCTGTACTTAGAGCACTCCTGGATGGGTTAATCCATGGGCAGCTTCCTTTTCAGTCATATACATCTACCTCTGGTAGAAGTGTAAGATCTCAGAACACCTATGAAGGGAAAAAAAAAAAGGGAAATAAGCTTGGTCATCGGTAAAAAGATAGGCGTTATGAAACAGCCCTCCCTGCTTGCTGCCTCTAAGATCACAGTCGATTTGGCTTAAGAGATCTGTGCACAAAAGGAGTCTATAAGATTCCTTCATTAAGTACTTTGCTGAGAAATGGGTTTTAATCATGTGGCACTGTGCAAAGTATCTTAGGAAATGGAGGTGTATACCTGAAATTGCTCAGAGTAAAATGAGAGGCCTTCCTTAAATTTTTTTAGTTGAAAGGGATGCACATGTAAAACTATATAAAATCAGAAAAAGAGAAGTAAAGCAAATTATTCAAGTCAAGGCCTCTTGTCGCCGGATACCTGCTGTTCTGCCAGGCTGCTCTTACAATCTGCCCATGTGGAAGTATCCCTGTAACGCTCAGGCATCAGTCCAGTTCTGATTCTGAATCTTCTGGCTTCTCTTCATTTAAGATACAGTATTTAACCTTAATTACATTTTTTATGTTATTAATAATGTATTGTGCTTTACACAGTGATATTTTCTCAGCCTCAAATAGTGTTTGTCCAATCACTTTTTGAAGGCTATAGCTGAAGTGGATGGTTGATTGTCTGGCTTTAACTGGGCCAATCTCTGGAGGAAAATCAAGCCATTGTAAAGAGGTTTTACTTTAATAACAAGAGACTGGATGTATCCACTTCCAGATTCCAAACCATTTTGTTCTAAGGCTGATTCAGCAAAGGCCTTTAAGCATGAGACACACTTCAAACCATGGGGGTCATCAGGTTGACTGCAGTGTGACTGCTGGTCAGCTGCTTGGGTATGTTGCTGAGCCATAGGTTTCATGCTTAATCCTGATTTACAGAGCATAGTAATATTGTGTCTGAGTAGCAACGGCGGAACAGTCCAGAACGGAAACCTTGCTCATCATTCTTCTGCCATGGCATGAGTAAAGACTGCTCTTCTTACTACTATACTGATCCTGAGAGCCCGTAGGCTGAGTGAAGTCTTTTAGAAATTCAGATGAACAAAGTTATATTGCACTCATTGGTTTCTTTGACATAATTGGTGATGAGGAGCCTGGGAGCTAGTGGGGAAACAGAACAGAAAAGAAAATGGAGAGCCCTTGTGTTAAATCTGTGATTTTTTGCACACATAGTTCAGATGTCAGGCAGCCTAAGGGAGAAATTGTTTATAAACCCACTCACTATAGGAATCTTGGCAGAATTCTTGCAAATCCGTTAGTTGTCATCTATGCACAAGGCTTATTAAGACTATGGAAGTGGCTCAAGATTTTATGAAATCCAGGATCCGTATTATAGATTGACTTGCTGGCATTTAGCAGTCAGTATTGCCAAGGTCAATGCAAAGATATCAATGCCTCGTACCTTCCTCCACCTCAATTGAATGTCTTGTACTGGATTAAACAGCACATTTGTCAGAAAAATATCAATGTACTTTGAGCTCATTGATGCATTGGTGTTGTCAGAGCCATCCATCATTCAAATAGCATCTCCATTTGCAATGAATATTTGACTCACAGTCATTTTTGGAAGAGGTATACCTGTAAAACACTTTCAGCTCTCATCTTACAGCATAAATGTGCTTCTTCGGGGGAGACAGGTTGTTTGGTTTGGTTTTTGGTTTTGGTTTGCTTGCTCCTTTGTTTGTTTGTTTGTTTGTTTCCTCTAAGGAAAATTAAGTTCCGCAATGACAAAAATTGTCTGGATACTAGCAGTCCTTTGACAGACTTAAATCCAAAATGTTTAGAGCTGAAAGTGTTATGCAGAAGCAGTCCTGTTGAACTGTGTGTTTGGTGTTTACTGTTGGTGTTGATGTGACCTCCTTTTTCCATCCCCAAGAAGAACCAGTAGAGAGTCCGATGGCTGTGGAAGTCAGACCTGCTGCTCTTCCTGGGAAGCAACTGGGCAAAGAGCACGGGCACATTGAGCCTTCGGACCAGGCAAAGGGCCTCTGTGAGGGTCAGTCTGATTCTGGTTTGGAGGCCAAAGTGTGTCATGAAGACAAAGTGCCGAGTGTGGCATCCAGCAGGGAGAGAGTAACTGTTGTGGCGGAAACGCCCGTGAAAGACACGTCCCCTTCCTCAGCCAAGGAAGGTGTGTCCTCCTTGGGTTTGCATGTGTTTGCTGCCAGTGAATCCTTCTCCAGCTTTCTCCAGTGCTTTCCAAGGCTGCTTCATTGGCTGTTTTCTCATCGATGAGTATGACTGCTCTTGTTATTATGCTTGAAGAGTGTGTAGCGGATAATATGATTGCATAGGTGCTGTATGACAACATGGTTTCCCACCATTGCGGCTGATTCCTGATTTTTTTACTTTGCCATGATAAATACGCTTTGCAGCTAAGCTGATTCCTCTGCGTAAGCCTTTTTCCCCCATCTCCGATGTGTTTGCCAGTCACATTGCTAATATATGTATATTTTTTTCTTTTTGGTGCAGAGATTCATCTGCTTTTCTTTCAAAAAGTAGATTTATTGACTTTGGCTATGACATAAAGAGGCTTAAACTGTAGAAATGTTTTAATTTGCAGTGTGCAGGGTTGCTGTGTTTTGGGGTTTTATTTTGGTTGTGGGTTTTTTGTTGGTTGGTTTGTTTGTTTGTTTTGGTGTACTTGCTTCAATGCATCTGGTTTAGCTTCCCTAAAGCTATCGCTTCTTATGTCATATCCTTGCCATTCATTGCAGTCCACCCCTCCTCTCCTCAGTCATTGCCAGAACTCTGATTTTTTGTGTCTTACCTTATTACAAATGTTTAGCCCTGCTGGAGTGCCCTTCTTAGGCAAAACCTCCATCAGTTCCACTGAGACATTTGCCTTCATAGTAAAGTTTAGGATTGGGTGCATAGAGTGAAGTTCTGATCTGGTTGCTGAACAAAATATTTACTGCAATCAATTTTTTTTTTCAATATGTGAGAACTAGGCTTCAAAATTTTCCTTTTAGTGGTATTTCTTTTCAGGCAGTACACTGAGGTGTAAAGACAGAATTTGTGGACTAGTGAGGTTCCCATTCACTATCTGGCTAAGAAATGCTGCATTTGAGAGGCTGGTGTTCTGGCTGGTCCAGCTAAAGAATGTTAAATGCCTTTGGCAGTCAGAATATGTTTCAATGACATTGGTATTGTTCATTTGCACTACAGTAAGAGGCACAATAGGATACATAAAGAAAGTCAGTATCTAGCTGTTTAATTTCTGTGAAATCAGGGTGATATCAAGTCAGTGGCCACATTTTTATACTTCATAGAGTTTCAAAGTAAATCATCACATGCAAAAACATAAAGGAGGAAAATTACTGTAGTTGTAGAGCTCTGAATTTTCTACCTGCAATTTAGAATGGCAGTTGCTTTTTTGACTAAATCTTAACATATACAAATATTTTAAGAATGACAAATACTTTAATACTAATTGTTCTAAAGACTTCTGATTCATTGGAGCAAAAAGATGACTCCATGGACTTTAAATCAGATATGGGGAGATTCAGAGTTGGCCCAATGCTTGTTGTAACAAGCTTTAGAAAAGACACATAAAACTTTTTTTACAAATTACGGCAGAAAGTTCTGCCACATTCTGCAGTATCTGTCTCCATATTTTTGATGATAAGAAGATTTCTATATGATAGGAATCATTGTTTTCCATGGGATATTAAAAAAGAACATGCTATGAATGATTAACAGAGCATGTGTAAAAAAACCCACTTAACTAGATATTACTCCCTAAAAATATGGTGACATACCATGAGAATAGCGTTTTTACTTTTAAATTAACTTAATCAGGGCCTGATGTACAGTCACTGAAACATGCCGAGTACTCTTTGACTTCAGTTACAGCTGAAGGTGGCTGGTCATTTTGAAGACCACACCTTTAGGATCTGGGACTATTATTATCATAGTTCTGTTCCTGATTTACCCGTACTGGTTTCATGACAGCAGTGAAATTTTTGTCATTTGCCAAAGACTAAATGTCAAAAGTTGGTATAATTAAAAAACCAGCCTCTTCTGACACAAAACCTTTTGTATGCATTATTTATTTAGTTTAGGCTGCATGTAGAAGAAAAATGTGAAAAAAGTTATAGAAATGTATAACTATGCATGTTTTAGATGTCAGCAACACACAAAGATACTATTGATTTGACTCATTCTTGCAAACTTTACTAACGCAGAACTAACAAGAGTCCAGCAAAGCATACCAATGAAGTGAGAATTGCTTGTGATTCTACTGTTACGTACAAACCACAAAGATAAAAAAATTCACATGAAATCATCTCATTTCAGTGGTCACAACTCACATTTTCACTATAAAACCTCATACATTGAAAGGAAACCAGGGTTTAACACTTTAAAGCAGATTTCTAGGTGGTTGGCCTTGTTGCATGTTTGCATCTGCCTCCCTCTCCTTTCCATCATTCATACCAAGATGTTGTTGTAAGCCACATGACTGTCTGCCTGTGTAAGCGCTTTAATAATTTTGTTATAAAACCCAAACAAACTACTTCAGATTTACTTGCAGCCACGAAGATGGAATTCCGTGTCCAGGAGGGCGCACACCTTTTCACAGCAGAACCATTAGACACAAAGCAACAAGAATCTGGGAAAGACAGTAAGACTGGTGAGCAACCTAAGCATGATGCCTTAGTTCCACAGCCGGCAAAAACAGAGGCTTTAGATAAAAAGGATTCGCAGAGCAAAGACAAAGAAAAAATGCCTTCATCTCTATCAGAACAGATCTTGGAAACTGATTCACAAAAGAAAGGGGAACCCAGTTTTGCAGAACTTGCTGCCAAACCTCCTGCCTCTCAAGCACAAAAGGACTTGTCGTCTGAACTGCCTAAAGGGAGCAAAACAGAAGAAAGGACTGCAGATGTGCTCTCATCATCCAACCAGGTCATATCTATGAAATTTAAAGATGATCTTAAAGATGTCCAAGATTTTGCCATCAGCCATGGTGACAGTTCTCTGTTGCTATCTGAACCCAAGGCAGAAGCATCCAAAAGTGAACTTCCTTCAGGCCCATCTCCTGCTGTCCCCCAGGAGCTTCCATTCAAAGACAGTTCCAAAACAAAACAGGAACCCCCTGACCAACTGTTTGCCAAAGATCTTACTAAAGATGAACAGATCTACAGAGACAGGACGCTAGCTCTGCAAGAATTCTCAGCAGTAACTGTAGATGGCCTGAAAACACCAAGCACTCAGAAGATACCTGCATGGGGGGAGGAAAAGGACATGACCAAGGATGAGAGTGATGAGGAAGAAAGGTATGACTTCTATGATAAAGGGGAGGCTCGAATATTAGATGATGGTAAATTTACCGTAAAACCCGAAGTGAAGACATTTTCCCTAGACAAAGCAGACTTTGAAAAGGATGGTGAAGCTAAGAAGTCACCTGATGTTCTCAAAACAGAAAAAGAAATGGATCAAAGTGGGCTCTCAGCAACAGTAGACAAGAAAAAGGAGGTCCAGCCGAGCACACAGATACCCCCAGCCACATTAAGCCATGAACTCACCCTTGGAAAAACAGTAGAGCACCCCGATACCACTCAGTTATCCAGAGTTACAGAGAAAGCCCCTGACGCACCAAGTTTAACCACTGATAAGACTCATACTCTAGAACCTTCTCAAGAGAAAGATGTTAAAAAAGATACCAAGGAGGATAAGACAAGTGTTTCAGCTCCTCATCAAATGAAAGAAGAGGAGGATCGATCAGGAATGTCGAAGTATTTTGAAACCTCTGCTTTGAAAGAGGAAGCCTTCAAAGCAGATGCTCTGAAACAAGGCAGTGATTACTATGAGCTCAGTGACACTAAAGAGAGCATCTATGAGCCTTATCAGACAGATCGTCTAATACCTGAAGACAAAGAGGAGGAGGAGGAGGAAGAATTACAGACAGAATTGGATCAGCAGCAGAGTATACCTGCTCATGAAATAGGGTACAGTACCCTGGCCCAGAGCTATGCACCAGACAAATCTGAAGAACCAAGTTCTCCAACAGAAAGAATGTTCACTATTGACCCCAAAGTCTATGGGGATAAGAGAGAGCTCCACAGTAAAAATAAAGATGACCTAACTCTGAGCAGGAGCTTGGGACTTGGGGGGAGATCTGCAATTGAACAGAGAAGTATGTCTATTAACCTGCCCATGTCCTGCCTGGATTCAATAGCTCTAGGGTTTAGCTTTGGTCGTGCACATGATCTTTCTCCCCTCGCTTCAGATATTCTAACTAACACTAGTGGAAGTATGGATGAAGGTGATGACTACTTGCCAGCAACCACACCGGCATTGGAGAAGGCCCCCTGCTTCCCCATTGATAGCAGAGAGGAAGATGAGCACATTGAAGAAGAAAAAGCAATGGTAGAAGAAAAAGTCCAGCCTGAGACCTTGACTGAATCACCTTTCCTGGCCAAAGATTATTACAAAAATGGGTCTGTCCTGGCTCCTGACCTGCCTGAAATGTTAGACTTAGCAGGGACAAGATCTAGATTAGCCTCTGTGAGTGCAGATGCTGAGATGGCACAAAAGAAGTCAGTTCCTTCTGATACTGTTGTGGAAGACAGCAGCACAGCTCTGCCACCTGTGACAGATGAAAACCATGTAACTCTAAAAGCGGAAAGCCAGCTAGAAGACTTGGGCTACTGCGTTTTCAATAAGTACACAGTCCCACTCCCTTCTCCGGTTCAGGACAGTGAGAATTTAACAAGTGAAACCTGTCCCTTTTACGAAGGCACTGATGAAAAACTGAGACGCGGCCTAGCTCCTGACCTGTCTTTAATAGAAGTGAAGCTGGCAGCAGCTGAAAAGTCAAAAGAAGAATTCCTCAGTGAAAAAGACTTAGGTCAGCATGGCACTGGCGAGTCTGTTCTGGCCAGGGACTTTGAGCAGGAGAAAAAAGAGAAGCTGGATACTGTGCTAGAAAAAAGTGAAGATCAAGTTGACTCTAAAGAGGTCTATTCCATTAAAGGTGTGGAGCCCGAGAAGACAAGACCTGAGGCAATCTTAGAAATTAAAGAAGAGAGTGTGGCTGACAAAGTTCATGTAACTGATGATACAATGTACGACAGAATATCAGCATCAGCGGTGGCCATAGAAAGAGGTGCTGTTTCTTTGTTGATGGAGAAGGAGGAGAAGACTCTTAGTGTTGTACCTGAAATAGCTGAGATAGAAGCTCCAATAAAACCAGATTACAATGCTATAAAGCACGATATGGAAGTGGCTGCAAGGAGAGCTGACCAAGAATATCAGAGTCAGTTAGATTCTAAGATCAGTGAGGTTATTTCTCTTCCTTCAGGGAAGGACAAAGCCTCTGTTAAAAGAGCAGAGCCTGAAACCAAAGACACTCAACCGAAAGATCAAACTGTCTTGTCCAGAGAAGCAAAGGATGCAGATGTACTTTCCAAGACCGAGCCTACATATTTGAAGGACAGCACCAAACTGTCTGAAACAGAAATTAAGGAAAAAGTAACTAAGCCCGATCTGGTACATCAAGAGGCAGTTGATAAAGAAGAATCTTATGAATCTAGTGGAGAGCATGATCAAGCCCAAGAGGGCTTGAATGGAGAATCTTTGAAACCAGAGGATGTCAAAGCAGAACCTCCAAAACCACCTGTGTCTGGGGAAGAGATGCCTGCACAGTTACCAGCAAAGGAGCCTTCTGAGGAGCTGCTTCCAAAAGCTGAGCCTCTCCAGGAAGAGCCTGCTGAGATTCAGATGGAGAGCATACCACAGCCTGCAGAAGGAACTGAAAAGATTCCTGATACAGCTGTGAAACCTGTGGAAATCCAAAAGCTGCTGCCATGTGAAGTGACAGCTGGGGCCACAAAAGAAGAAGAACGTGAGGAAGAAGAGGTAGAAGTAGAGCAAGAAGAAAAAGAAGAGGATAAACAGCAACTTGTATCAGAAATGCCCCCAGAAATAGACTTTGGGAAACCTACTGCTGAAGAAATGCTAGCCAAGGGTAGCCCAGAAGCACTGCCTGAACTGAAAGGCATCATTGAATCAGTGGTGACAGTGGAGGATGACTTTATCACAGTGGTGCAGACAACAGTTGATGAGGGTGAATCTGCTTCTCACAGTGTGCGCTTTGCTGCTACGCAGCAGGAAGACATCGAAACAGGGGACTCCCAGGCTGAAGAGGAGCTGGAGGTTGAGGAAGTGGCTGACATTGAAGTTGAGCCCAAGGAGGGCTCCCCAGAAGCTCCTGCCTCGCCCCAGAGAGAAGAGATCTTGCTCACTGACTACAAGACAGAGACCTGTGACGATTACAAAGATGAAACAACAATCGATGACTCCATCATGGACACAGACAGTCTCTGGGCAGATACTCAAGGTGTGCATTATCCTTTCTGTTTTGTCTGTTAAATATTTTTGCTTCCAAATCATAATGATCAAAAAGCAAAATTATTATAGTTGTAATAGTAATCTCCGCATGTTCCAGAAAAATGGTAAAATAGTCTGCCTTTTTTATTAATCCGCCTGCTCTGTCTTCAATTATTTTTTCCCTGCTCCACTGTAGTATGGTTAACATTTGTTACTAATCTTTTGTTTGTTGTTATAATTTGCTCTGATCCTACAGATGATGATAGGAGCATCATGACTGAACAGTTAGAGACTGTTCCTAAAGAGGAGAAGGCAGAGAGAGAATTACGAAGATCATCTCTCGATAAGCATAAAAAAGAGAAACCTTTTAAAACGGGGAGAGGCAGGATTTCTACTCCTGAAAGGAAAATAGCTAAAAAGGAACCTAGCACACTCTCCAGAGATGAAGTGAGAAGGAAAAAAGGTTCATTTAACACTACCTATTACTATATATATGTATATAATTTTTTTTTTTTTTTTACTATTGTACAGTACTATACGGTTACTCTGTTGTAGATGATGTGCACCTTAACAGTAGTGCAGTAGTGTACAACTCTATGAAAAGCCATGTGCAAGGCTCACTGCTCCACTGGTCCCATTTCATTCTAGGCATGCCCCCTGATCCCTGGGTAACACATCTGAGGTGCTCCCCCTCTTCCAACTTAGGATTTGTTCACCCCAGTAGAGGCGGCGCATTGGGTTGGAGTTGTGGAGCAGTGGGCCTGCCACTTGATGTATTGTCATATGAAACTGTTTGCTGGTTTTTTTCCTGATTCTATGTTTTTTGTGTTTTCTTGTCTATAGCAGTGTATAAGAAAACTGAACTTGCTAAAAAAACTGAAGTTCAGGCCCACTCTCCCTCCAGGAAAATCATTTTAAAACCTGCTATCAAATATACTAGACCAACTCATCTCTCCTGTGTTAAACGGAAGCAGACAGGTGACTGCGTTCTATTCAGTTATGCAATGTGGCTGGCAAACATAGACATTTTATTTTTTTTTAAATCTCATGGCAATAGCAGCTTCTCTATTTTTTATTTTTTTCTCCAAGAATATCAGTCTTCACAAATAGTATTGCTTTTTTAGTGTTTTGTATCATTTTTCTTTTCTTTCATTCCTGGTATTTGTTTTTTTTTATTTAATGGAGGCCGTGATCATGTATGCTTGTCATTGCTTCGACCTCCAAGTGCTGTGGTTGTAACTTGGCATCGTGCTTATAGTGTGGTGTTGTAGGAATCTCTACTCATCTCTTATTTTTCTTTTTTTAAAAATTTTTTTATTACGCCTTTTTTTTTTTTTCTGGTGGGAAAATGTTGGCAGTTTAAACCATGGTATGCATTTCCATTATTTTGCTTTTTTAGTCTCATGCATAATAAGAAGTGTTTCAGACTTATATTTTGTTGATTGATGTTAACTGCATTGACACTTCCCAATCTGTCACTGATGTTTATCCTGTACAGTCAAAATCCACAGGGGTAATCCAGCCACATGCAGCATGAAGCTGAGAGAGAAGAAATCTGGGCTCACGCTACGAATCCATTCCAAGCAAAAATCTTAATATTTGGTAGAGGAAGGTGAAAGGACAAAACAAATGATTCCTGTTACATCTTGATAGGTGTATCATTACTTAGAGAACCAAAAAGAACACTTTCAGTGTTTTCATCATATTACTTGTTACTGTGAGTTCAGAGTGGAAATATGAACATCTTGACTTTTCTGGTGATCTTAAAAAAATTTTTTTAAAAATTGCTAAAAGAGGTCACATTTTCTGTAACATAGCCACATGCTGCAGTGTGGTTGTTCATGAGTGAAACTAGGGCCATTAAGAGAAGAACTATGCACAGCAATGAAGAGCTACATCGGCCTCTTCTCATGCCTTAGAAATTAAAAGCAGGATTTATTACCCATCCTATAGTTAAACAGTGCAGTACCAAAAGTGTTCCTAAGCACTTGTTCCCATCCAGTTTTGCACCAATGAGTCACTCCTGTTCTAAATTTAGACCAGTCTCAGTATGGAGGTCTGACTAGTGAAAATACAGTAAAAGGATAGCTATGCAAGAGTAGCTTTAATATTGTGCCTCAACTGTGTGGCGTGTGTATGGTCTCCGGGTTGTATTCCATTAGGACAACTGAACTAAATACTCTGTCCCATCACCTTGTTTCTGTGAAGGAATCTGGCGCTTTTACTTCCTCCCCTCATGAGAAGGGGAGCCGGGGAAGGAAAGGCTGATCCAGGTCCCTCTGTGCTGCAGTCATGGCTCCTCCTCAGTTTGCAGTCTCTAGGCTGTCCTAACTTGGCACTCTGGACCAGAACTACCCAAGAGTGAGGAATTTTTTTAAAAGGATTAAAACGTCTCTTCTTGCTACTTCTTGCTGTTTGATGAAGCACAGCTTCATCAGCTCAGGAGTTATTCCCCATAATTCACATATTCTTTCAGAAGACCCAGTGGGTACCATAAGCAGTGGAAATGGGGGAAAAAAATGCTGACTTTATAGTGTTCTCAACTTCATTTACATGTCTACAGCCATGTGGTCAGTGCTGTCTTGCCCTCAGATACTGTAGCACTACCTCCTCTGAACTCTTCTTGCCTAATAGTGTCCCAGAGAGGCCCAAGTCACACCGATAGACTCGCAGAAGGAAATCTGCCCAGTGCCTCGAATGTCTGCTGCCTGACAACTGACAGAGCTGCTTCTCTCTCAGACACCTACCAAAGCAGATATATTAGTCAAAGTGAAAAATGTATTACACAAATGATGTCCCAGTACATTTAAATCCTGAGATGGAGAGCAACCAAAATAACGGACCCAGATTGATCATCACATTTGCGGTTATGTGGGTTGAACTTTGAGGTTTGGGTTCTAAAGCAGAGGAGCTTGAACGACACCACAAAGTGAACAAAAATACCTCTTAGAATGTTTTACCACACTCAGTGTTGCTGGAAAATTCACAGTATCCCTTATTTAATTCTACCTCATCTTTTTTATACTTACTGATGGAACTCGAGACGAGGCCATGTGAAAGGATATCACATAGCACTGCACTCTTAAGAATGTAGGCGGCCATATGTTAACCTAAATATCCCTGAGCCTGAACCAGTCATCCAGCTCTTTCCAGGATCTGGAATTTAGAGGGACAGTGTCTCTCTCACCTTTCTGTTTTTACATAAAATATAGCACCGTTTCTTGAAGCCAATTTCAATGGTCAGTGTGTCCTGTTTGTCAACTTTAGTGATACCTGGCCAATGAAGCCCCACAAAGAGTCTCTTGGCAGTGTAGTCTATACAACTTTGAGTGTATTGCAGTCAGTTAAAATCTCGGTGTTGCATTTACTGTGACTTTAAAATTAAACATATTTAGTCCTAAGTGTCTACCCAAAAAAAGTTAATATTTGCTCATATTTTCCATGTAGTGGCCCAGCAAATGACATCTTTCCCCTGTTTTCCCCTCAATACCAGGAAAAAAAAAAAATCCCATGTCACTGTGAAGTAAGTAATGGCAAATACCAGTAACTCAGTGCCATTTCCCGACTCATGGTTTTGAGTGGCTATGAGATGCCTCTGCCATGGTGCCATCAGAGGAGCATTGAAGGTGGCAGGCCAGGACAATTACCTGGCGAGAGTCACTATGTGGTAGACTTCTGTTCCTAGTCTTCAGTTCTGGGGTCACCCTCTGAGGTAAAACATGTTCATTGTGTGTTTAAACTGGCAGCAGAGCCTGTTGAGATCTTTCGTTCCAATGGAGAAGTTGTGGTGTGTTCAGGTAAGTCAGGACGAGCAGCACAGCTATTCTTTCGCATCACAGTGGCAGCTGGTTAGGATTCAATAGCAAGAGAAGAAGGAAAGAAGCTATTTGTGATTATTTAGAAGAGATGCAAAACAGACAAAAGCCATCAGTAACAGATGATGTAAAGTGTGATGCAAGAGTGCTGTGCTGTACTTATGCCTGTTACGAATTCAGAAGAACTGAAGTTTGCAGTTATATATTCTTTTCCTCTTCCCAAGTTTTCTTTCCTGTTATATATATATAAAAATATATAAATAAAAGGCAGCAATTAAATTATATTAAGAGGGCAGAACCAGAGTGAGAAGTGTGGCAGAAGACCAGGGATCTCCTCGCTACACCTGGGAACTGCACAGAAAACCAAGAAAATTAATCGGTTCTGTCCTGTTCAATGTGTTTGGGTTGATTTTACAGTTGCAAGACAGTTGGGTATACAGCAAAAGTTATCATCTGGGACCACTGTCCTGCTTCTGCATTTACTAAGGGCGTCGGGGCACAGATGCCAAAAGATTTCACATCTATTTTTTTGTGTAGCAAATCACTTCCTGAACAACATTGTTGGGATGAAACTAAGAACCTGCTTTCGGAGAAGCTACCCCATTCCAAAACTTTTCGTAAGGATGGAATCTAAGTCAGACAGAAAAATCTTACCTCAAAGCATGTTGTATCAGATAATTGAAATACTGAATTAATATATTTGATGTCTGAAATATAATTTGAATTGCTAAAGTCTGGGGGCTTAGTTGACCCATGGCACACAGACCTTGATGACACAACTAGGAAGATATTTCAACAGCAAATTTCTCTCTTTCTGTTAGGAATGTTGGCTAATGTTTTGGAAAGTGGTGATTTCAGGGGTCTCTCTGAAAATTTTCATTTGTGGTTTACTTGAAGGGGCCTGATTTTTAGAGGACAGTCCTGAAAATTGGGATGCTAAGGTGTCTGAGGATTGACCTTTAGAACGAGACCCTTGTATAGTTGTCAGCTATTTCTTGAACTTTTTACTTTATCTTCTAGACTTCTAGGAACTTGAATACTAAATTTCACTTTCTTTAAAATGTGTAGAATACCGTTTTACCTCAAGCGTGATGAACATATGTGATTTTTAAGGCAGGTACATTTCTGCATACCATTTGCTGAGAGTAATTCACCAAGTAATTGCTTTGCATAGTAATTCCAAAGCATTTAATTGTTTTCACAAGTGTACTAAGTGGAAATGCTTATTATTTTTGTTTTTAACTATCAAGTATGTTTTTGGGTTTCTCAGCAGCAGGTGGTGAAACGAACCAGGCTCCTGGTGTATTTAAACAAGCAAAGGAAAAACTCTCAGTGAGTAAAATAATCTTCTTCATCTTCATAATCTCTTTTTGTCTTTATTTTTGGTCTTTTTGTGTTAATTCAGTAAGTTATTGTGTGTTCCATTTAAAATTTGTGTTTCATTTAGAATTTTCCCATGTTCATTATTCATTTAAAAGTGTAATTAAAACCACCTTTCCTGAATAACCTCTGAATTACAGTTCAGGGTAGCAGATGATGACAGTCTGCAGATCCATAGCGGGCAGAGAGACTTCAAACTGCAGGAGCTGGATGTTGTTCAGCGTTTTGAGTCAGGTCATCCTCAGGGATAAACTGTGTACTCTGGCCCCTTCTGCAGCACCCGACTCGTACTGCCACCTTGCTCGATTGCTGTGCAGGCAGAAACCCTCCCCCAGGACTTCCTATAAATTTCCTAATGTATTCCATGGCTCATCTGTTTCATCTGTCTGACCAGATCATCAATTCTTTGGGAAACAAAAAACTCTATCTCATAAAGTGCTGCATGTTATTAATGGATTGTGAGAAATTGTTAATGATGATAGCAGCATAACTGATTGGAGGCTTTGGAGGAGCTGTGACATTGAGACCTGAATTCAGCCCTGGATTCTGGGATTTCATGTGGCTTTTCAGGTCTGACCCATTTCAGTTCATAACTGGGAAACTGCTAGAGCTTCTTCACTAGTACAGTAAGAAGTATCTGGACAGGTTTCTGGTCTGAGTCAGCAGTATGGTTTATTACTGTCTTTTCTTGGGGGGCGATCAACACTTAACGCAAAGGAAATCACTAGTAGCCCATTTTCAGTGTCACCTGTGTTTGTGGAGTGCTCTAAGTACAAGCACTGCAAAATAATTCTCTGAAATTATATGCTTTCTATACACCTTTCTTGTTCCTGTCGCTTACATTATGGCAAAGATCACAAGTCTGTTTGTTCCCTGCCTGCTCTCTCTCCCTGTTGCCCCACTTCTCTGACTGCCACACTCACACATCTTGTGGACATTTTCTCTTCCATGCCTTGGCTTCACCTCTGATTTTATAAAGACCTCTCCCTTTTTGTTGTGCTTCTTCCTGATTTTCAGCTTTTATGTCCTTCAAATGCAGCCTTTTCCTCACTACTGGTAATGCTAGATAATCCAGCCTCATCATTATGTTATCCATCTTCAAACTACAGTTTACATGCTGCTTTGCAGACAAGTTTAGGAAAGGCTAAGCAGTTCCATCTGCTGGAAGGAGCTGTGTACCTGCAGTAGAGAGATGCTGAGAACATCCGTCATGAGTTAGGGACACCTCTGAAATAAAGATAGGTTCCTGCATCCCGACTTCAGCAATCCCTGAGTCTTAGGGTTATGTAAGTCTTTGTCCTGTGGACAGATGGCACTTCCAGCAACATGAGTTATAACAAAGGTCAAAGGTAAAGTATTGCTAACAGAGAATAAGAGTGGTTTCCTGGGTTAAAGCACAGACAAGGATTGAGGCATTCGCTTTCTTTGCTTGCTCTGCCAGCCTTGAGCATGCTGCTGAAACCTGGTTGGGCCAGATTCTGCTGCTGTTACTGATGCTAAAAAGTGCCTTGCTCCTTAAGTAACACTGAGGGGATCTAGACTGTGGTAATCTCTGAGCAGTGCATTAAGTCAATATCACACCTTTTCCCCAGCCGTTCCATTGAAAGATCTCGGTCTCATTCATCTGTAGCATCCCCGTTAGATGCACATGTTCATGGAGGACTCTGTATGCAATATGAGTGAAAAGGACGAGGTCTCTACATTGTTCCTAGAATCTTAATCTGTAAGAGTCTTCCAGACTTGTTAGGGCAAACGTTTTGCAGGACCCACACGTTGAAAAAGGCAAAAAACACTGAGTGAACATTTGGGCCTCAAGCCATGTGTGCTTAGTTACACCTCAAGTCCAGAAAAACAGATGAAAGGTGTTTTCAGGATGTCTGCTTCTTGGAGCTACACAACATAGATACCCTGCTTCCACCGAGTCTCTGCATCAATAAACACCTTAGTGGATTTGTAAATATGGCCCAAAGTTTCGCAAGTGGATGAGATCCATAAATCAAACTGTGACAAATCAAAGTCTGGAGAAGCCTTTGATGTGACAGAAACACTTATTATTCAGTTTCTGTTTAAAATAATTATTCACTGATTTTACTCCATGTATTCACAGACAGTGAAATAAGTATTGAAAGAAAAAGATGTAAATATGTTGCAAAAAATATATTCTAGGAATATATTCTTGCTAGTAAAGCACTTCCATCCTTTTAACTGATTTCTTGTCTTGCTCAGTAGAACTGTGCTGTATGGATGATGATATCCAATAGAAGTCTTCTCGGCTGTGATGTAGGCCTAGAATTGTTTGTTACAGAATTCTGCAGCTGTTAATCGTGCTGATGATGTCATGGATGACATTCAGCACACCAGCTTTAGTTTTCTGTGGGCTGGGTATATAGCCTAAGAGAGATGCCTGTCAGTAGAGAGTTGACAACCCATTCTTTTCTGATTTTCTAACAAAGACAACTTAAGGAGTAACTCAGACACCTTTTCTGAACATCAAGAGAGTCTAGGTGACCAGATCAACTGCCAGATTTTTCGTGGCTAAAGCTCTGTACCAAATCCCGTAATTACAGGCCCATTGGGATCAATCCTATGGGTAACTTCATGCTTGTATGCATATAGGGAGAATCAGGACAACATTGCCAAGATAACTGCCTTGCAATTGTTCTTTATAGTATCATTTATACAAACAAGAGGGAAAAAAAAGTGTTGCTTAAGCAAGTGGCCCTATTCACTTTGAAGGAATTTCTTTTTTACAAAGCGGTTAGGTGCTCCTAAGTGTCAACAACAAATTTTCCATCTGTCCTATTGATGTTTAATTGTTCTTTCAATGGGATATTACCATTAACCAGAATCAGACAAGTATCTGATGACAATGATATATCATGTCAGCCTTTCAACCATCGATGGGTTTCCTCATCCCAGGACTCTACATTGTCACTCTATAGAGTGACACCAAATGTACAGATTACAGTGTTTGGGGTGCATTAGGGATTTTGTGTGTACACAGTGGCACAAGAAGCAATGCTGTCATCCTGCCATTGTGGGAATACTGGTGTAACTTTTCTTTTATGATTTCCACTGTTTTATTCTTGACAGTAGCCTGGAGGGATTACTTTTCAAATGCACAACTTAGTTTTAAAGGACTAGGATCTCTTGGTGCTCCTGTAGTTTTGCGCTTACTTCTAATACAGCCCATCAGCAGTTGTACCAGTTTAATGCCATGCATGGCACCAGTTTTGTTGTATTAACACAGTACAAAAATAACATCGGCAGAAAAGGGCACTTTCTAGAATCAGTAGCTCTATCCAGACCCCGATGGTTTCAAACAACACAGAACTGAAACTTTCACGTATGTCAGAACTGCATAGACACCATTACCAGACACAGGAAAGGTATTAATTCATAGCTTGGCTTTTTTTTTTTTGGTCCATGTTGCATGTGTTTTCCTTTTGTCCAGCTTCATTTTGTGTTTTCTTTTGTTTGTTTTCTCATGACTAGACTGCCTCTTTGTCAAAGATTCCTGCCTCAAAGTCTAGAGCAAAGTCATTGCTTCCTCCAAGACCCAGCTCAGCTTGCTCATTAACTACTAAAAGGGCCACTTTTCTCGATACAGACAGTTATTATGTGCGGCCCTCCTCAGCAGGCCCAAGAGACTGCTTGCCCTACTCAAAATCAGATGCTAAGGTAAGGTAGCAGAATTGGTAGAGACAGCTTGGAGGTGTGTAGGTGAATTCCATGGGTCACATTCTCTCCCCACTGAATCTGAGTAATTCTCTGTGAATCTTATGTGGGATTACTTACATCCAGTGGCAGGAAAACTGATTATCAGGCTACAAGATTTGTGCTACAAAATGGAGAAAAACAAAGGAGATTTTCCAGAGGAAACATAAGTGAAATAAATTACAACTAGAAGGACGTATCTTCTTTCTATTGATGATATGGATGCTGCTTCATTGACTGCTAGGAAGTTGCACCCATTTGCACATGGGTAAGTGGCAAAGAACAGCAGTACTAATTTGTCTGTCCAAGTTTTTTTAAAAAAAAAGTAACTTTCAACCAGTTAATATCCTCTGAAAACCAATTCAGTCCCCAGTGTAGGGGAGTACAGTCTAATCACCAGCATAAGGACAGAAGCTTTAGCAACCTAATTTGGTCAATGCATGGGGCCGTGCTGAAGAAGTTGCAATATAAATTAAAATATATGTTTGACAGTCCATCCTAGTTTCCCTGTGTTTACATTTCACTTGTGTTTTGAATCTACTTGATGCTGAGTTGCTGGCTCCCCACATTTAAAAACTCTTTCACTATTAGCTTCCATTTTCTGTGTAACACTATGCTTGGTGTGTCTTTTACTAGTTGGGACCATCATCATATTTGCCTTTGAGAGGACTATCTGCTTATGCAAGACTGTCTTTGGCTGCCCATCCCATAAGTTCAAACATGTTCTAACATACATGTCCATTACTCTAACCCTGGTAAAAAGAAGGTATCTGCTGATTTAAAAAACTAAAAAGATGAGTATGGAAGGAAATAAGAGAAGACACCAGGATTAGTAGTCCTGTGCACAAAAAAATAATCTGTAGCTAAAAAATGTCTTTGTAAAGAAATTACAAGTTTGTGTTCAAAAATGCAGAAATCGCACATCACCTAACAGTCTAGTGTGGGGAGTATTCTGGGCATGAGTAATGCAGTTACTTTGCAGGTAAATATATGTAAGAATTTCACACCTGAGCTCTAGAGAATTTTTTTACTTTCAACTTACACTAAAAAAAAGACCTTGTTCCTTATTAAGAACAAAATGTTGAATTCATCCATATTTAGATCCAAGGGTATCTGTATCTAAGTAGCTTGAAGATGTTTATTGGGTGTTTTGATGCAGTAAAGCAGCACCAGGGAGCTAAGCAGAGAATGGGAGGTGGCTGGATCGCCACAGCTGCCTGTGTGAGTAGTAAACTGGGCCCATAGGATGAGGTTTCCCCCTCTATATAGGCTGAGAGAAATCACAACCCGTGGAGTGAGTTTTGAAAACGAAACCTTGCTTTTTTATTTTGCTATTATTAGGATGGAGTAAGCAAGAGTCCTGAAAAGCGTTCCTCTCTACCAAGACCTTCCTCTATCCTTCCTCCTCGAAGAGGTGTATCAGGAGACCGAGACAGAGAGGAGAACTCCCTCTCCCTCACAGCCTCCCTTTCCTCTTCAGTACGACGGACCACCCGTATGTGTTTTGCTTATTCACCCTCTCCTACTGCTGTGAATGTTACATCCTTGTTAGATCTGTTCCGTCGCCATAGCATCATGTCCCTACCTTTTACACAGAGGGGTAGGTCTGGGCTATGCTGTTGAAAATCAGAGCCTCACGGACTGTTTTTGTTCAGATACCAAGTGCTGAGCAGCAAGGGCTTGAAACGAGGGACAGGATGCACCTTTTCTGTAGTCTGCAATGCCCAGAGCTGGGACTGGTGTTCAGACTAATCACTAATACTAGAACATGCCTTTGCAGAGAGTTCAGAGCTGGGTAACGTATTTAAAACAGGGCGTTTACAAACAACAGCAAGAAAAATGAGACAAACCTGAAGCAGGCAATAGAAAATATTTTGATGGAAAAGTGCACCTAATATTATAGTCCTTCACTTGCTGTTTCACAGTAATGATCTCCCTGTGTTCTAATCCTAGGGTAAAAACACTGCTGAGAATTGGGATGTTAGCTGGTGGTGTGACTCATTGGGGGAAATTAGGATAATAAGCCAGCAATGACCTTTTATGAGGACCAATGTTATCAAATCACAAGCCAAAATAAATTACAGGACAAAGATAATTTTACCAAATAGCCCCAGAACTTTTAGATAGATTCAGCCCAGGCCTCAGAACCTGGATGTGGCTCCCTGCTTTCTAATAAGAATTCCTCTGGTTTCTTTCTTCAGAAACCAATCTCAGCCCGTTTTAAGAAGGCTTAAGGGAACTAGATGATTACATTCTACAAAAAAAGTCCTTTGAAATTCGTGAGTGATGCTCCAAGGGTAAAACAGAGACCTGTTGTAAGCAGAGTGACCCCCAGCTGGCACCACAGCCCGTTCTGCTGATTAGGAGTGAAAGACCATTGAGCATTTGCCAACATGGTGAAGGGCTTGGGAGTGAAAAATAAGTATACCTAAGCTGCAAGGAGCTGGAAAAAAAATAATTCCGTTTCTGTCTTAGTCGGTATAGTGAGTAGGTTCTGGTTTAGGGTTGATTTGGAAAGAAAGAAACCATTCAGGTGAGAGTGAAGTGTGTTTAATCCATCTAATGAGTCACATAGAGCAGAGTTTCACCTGGATCCCAGGGACAGCAGTGTGTTGCATTTGGTCCACCACCATTAAATTAACAGAATGATTAACAAATATTTTAAATAAGATTTTGATTAGTCCCACTGGATGCTCTAGAGAGGCCCATTGGATTTATAATTCCTGAGCATTTTAAAGGTGAAAACATGTATGCATCTATTTGGCACTGGGGTTCCCAGGCTTTGGGGTTGTTTTGGTATTTTTCCCCCTGAGTATTCTCAGCAAAGCTTTGCTTTAAGCAGCATATGGAGATATCTCAGCTTCTGTTCATTTATGTTTGAGAGTTACCAGCAGAGCTGGCTGCAGAAAGCACAATACCACTACTAAAGTGATTTGTACGCTGAGTGAAAGGGACTGGCAGTGCTGTAAACACTGAATGGCACTGCAACAAAATGTTACAATATTTATTTATTTTAAACTTGTGTGCAGCCATAACTAGAACGTGACTTTTAATCAAGGTTGCCTGCTCTAATTGGTTTCTTTCACTGAGCTAATGAAAAATAGCAACTGAACGTGAGAGACATCTGCCCATTCACACAACAGAGCTATGACTCGTTCATTAGTTGAATGCCTGCCCAGTGTTCAGCTGCAGACACCAGATTACCAGCAGTGGTATGTGACCAGCAGCGGCCGGGCAGTCAGTGTCTTTGGTTTCAGTATTACAATCAGAATTTTTCCCACTCTCCAGTTTAATGCCCCAATCCATTGAAATTGGTGGCAATATTCTTACTGGCTACTCAGGTTGTCAGATCAAGTCCCAGAGGTTAGATTCTGAAGGTGCTGATTAGCAAAGTAAGACACAGAGACATCCAGCTGTTCCCGCACTACACACTAGCACAGCCATCTGAGAGCTGTAATACCACTTGGTGCACAGGGAGGTGTTTTGCGAGGTAGAGGGAAAAAGAGCTGTATTTCTGTGGGTCTAATACTATTTTTTTTTCTTGCATGTAGGATCAGAGCCAATTCGTAGCAGAACAGGAAAAAGTGGAACTTCTACCCCCACTACTCCTGGCTCCACTGCCATCACCCCAGGGACACCACCAAGCTACGCCTCCCGTACCCCAGGCACTCCAGGGACACCCAGCTACTCCAGAACCCCCCACACTCCTGGGACCCCCAAGTCTGCCATACTGGTACCTACTGAGAAAAAAGTTGCCATAATTCGCACTCCTCCTAAATCTCCAGCCACTCCGAAGCAGCTACGAGTTATTAATCAACCTCTACCTGACCTCAAGAACGTCAGGTCCAAAATTGGATCAACAGATAACATCAAATACCAGCCTAAAGGGGGGCAGGTAAGCATTCCACTCTTTATGTTCATCCATATGTGATTTAGTCTTACATGTGCACCTTCGGGATAGGGATGGGATGGGAGCCATTTTGAGTTGCCTTGCAAATGCTGCCTCTATTGCCCATATAAGTTGTTTGTTTGTGTGATGTTAAATGGCAGGGGCCAGGACGATCTTCAGAAAAGTATTTTGTAACCTGAAAACTAACACCACCTCACTGAGAGCAGTTGAAAAATTTCAGACAATGGTTTGCACTCCATGCTCAGAGATGTATGTGTTCAGCCTGAGTCTCAGCAGTTGCTGCTTGGTTAGTGTTCATCAATATCAGCAGATTGAAGAGGTTTGTTTTAATTCAAACAAGTTCAAATTCAATCTGGATAGATGTTAGCAGGATTGCACAGCACCGTGACCTTTTCCTGTCATTTTATGTGATATGTGCATTGTGTTGGGTGAAGTTAATGAGGGTTGCAGCCTCCGATCTGGTAAATCCACCCCAAGTTAAAGATCATGGGAGGGAACAGATATTAGACTTAACTGCTTTTCTTGCTGCAGGATTTGAATAAGCAGAACAGGGCTTAAATTGTATAAAGGAGAGAATGTATATACAATAAGAACAGGTGAATGTGTAAAAAGGCAGATCAGGATTTTCTGTTCTCCCTGTCTGAAAGAAAAAAATAATAAATTGGATCAAAATTTAACATTGTGACTGTATGCCTACTGCAGGTCTTCAAAGAAAAAAAAAAAATACAAACCACCAAAACAGGCTCATGTATTAAACAGTAAGGTATCTCATAGGCGTTGATACTGTTTTCATGGTAAATTAATACATTTGGTGCTTTCCAGATTTGGACAGTAGCCAGTTACTCACCTAAGTCAAGAAAATAATGCCTCAGCAAAGGTTCTTCTGCCTTTATTTTGACAGGTGTTTGTAGGCAGTTCAGCTCGCGTTTGACATATTGCGTAGCAGATGGTCAGGGTACGCATGGGCTCTGCGAGGCTTGGAACACAAGTTTCGTCTGTGCATCTGGATCAGCACTCTTCATAACAAGTCCAGCTGCTGGACATGGGGCTCAAAACCAGCACCGTGTTAGCCTGTTCTCCACCTGCTCTGGACTGTGACAACCTTACAAGACCACAGCAAATTGTATTTCTTTGTAAACACCATGCCTAGAGAGATACGTTTCCTTAGCATTTCTGCAGAGTTGAACTGAGGCTTTGCTGGGTAGTGAAGGATGGCACAGCAGTTGGCATTTCAGTCTTTTGGGGACCACAGGGGAAATCTGCTGGGTGGACATAATGTCACTGAAGCTAAAGGATTTTTTAATGCCCGGTGGTATATGGCCACTGAGCTGTGGGCTGGGCAAAAAGAGACTCACTGAGTTTTTCCTTTCTGTCTCCTTTATGCCATAGTTGCTCAGTCTAGACGAGAGGTTTTAGGATTAATTATTTTCCAGTTGCTGCATTTGGATTTTATAGAGTCTGTGAGAGGAACACATGAAAGCTAATTTCCTTTCCTTGTGTCTGCTCACTTCTTCAGTGTCTGGTGGCAAATACTGCACTGGCTGAAATGAGCTGAGCTGTTATCTGTTATCTGCTTTTAGTGATGATGCATGTAACAAACAGAAAGCTGCTCAAGTTTTATGACCTGAACTAGAAGTGCTGATAGCAATAACCACAGGAAAAACAAGCAGACAAAAAGCCAGCATACATCTGGGCAAGTTAAGTACATGAACATGACATGCAAATCTCTGAAGGAATACAGATACGCAGCCCAAAAGTGTCATTTGGAGACAGACTGTCCTTTTACTGGAGGCGTATCTGAACCTAGCACAAGGTCTTTTCTTAGCTTACAGCTGTCCTAGAGAAAGCAGCCGTGCTCTGAAACTGCCAGAGGCTGAGGTGTAGAAATGAAGCAGCAGTGGCTGTCTGAATGCTAAATAAATCAAGAAATACAGTGCTTCAGCCTTGAATTTCATCAAAAACTCATCAAACAGCAGACTGATTTTACTTCAGCTCTGATTTGCAACCCACAGAAACAAAGAAAAGGAGAGAAATCAGTTCACCTGAAATGGAGAAAGAAAAAAAAAAAAAAAAAAAAAAGGAGCATGCTTCTAGGGGAAGAAGCAAGCTAACTTTGCACTGCATTAAGCTCCTACTAGGAATAGATGGTTTGAGATGTGTTTATTGGTATTCTGCAGTCTGGAGAAATGAGGACTTCTCCACACTGTGATGCAGCCAGTAGGTGGTTGTCTGGTTTTCTCTTTATAGTGGAGTGTGGTGAAATGTATCATTCTTGGCACAGCTCAGAGGCGACTTGCTCATGGGTATGTCTGCTGGGCTTCAGATGGATTTTCACACCACATCAGCTGTGGAGGAAATGCTGTGCTTTCCAAAGTAACCCATTTGCATCTGTTATTTCTCAGACAGCCCAAGGGAAGCATGTGGGATCTGGGGGAAAGGGTCGGAAATCTGTTTCAGATGCCAAGAATGGGGCTTTTCTTTTCTGTTTGGATTTTTTTTCCTTGAAATTCTGTCTATGGATATAGTTTGTACTGTATCAGAGTACAGAAGTGCACCAATTGAATAATTTCATTACTGATCAGGCAGAGTGTTTATAAAGCATCATAGGCTAGCAACCAAGGATAAAGCTAACCTAGGTTTCTTGTAATTTAATCTTAAAATTTATACATCAAAACTTAGCCATGGGCAAGAACTTCAGTGGATGTGAATCAGCATAACTTCATCGAAGTGAATGGAGCTCTACAGACTAGAATGGCATGTGTAAGTTTTAAAATATCACTAGCTGTAGTAACAGCCAGGCACCTTGTAAGAAGTAAGATGACACATGCAAAAATGAAATACCTAAGCCATGTGGAAGAATGAAGTGTTCCTTGAAGGTTTGTAGGGAGATTAAGAGAGAACTTCATAATCTTCCCTAATTTGTAGAAAACAACATGCATTTAATCACAGGTCAGAAGTTCTGAATAAATCAATTACAGCACTATTCAGTAGAACCTGTCCAGAAATCACAATAATGCTGGTAAGGAGGACAGGCATCTGCATTAAATGATAGAAGAGACTGGAACTAGGAAGGTAAGACATCTCAGAGCTGGGCAGAGGAGGAGGCTTGGATAGATATCTGTAGTCTCCTTTGAAAAACTGTTAGCTTCAAAATCAGTTTGGCTGGCAAGAGAGATTCCCCTACAGCAGACCCCCATAGCCCCACACACCCCATCATCACAGATCATCACAACCCAGTCTGCAGAGAATAGCAGGCTCCTGAAGTGGTCCCTGCCTCAGCCGCAGCTGGCCAGGATGCACAGTCAGTGCAGAGACAGGCAGGTCTGGTGGCCCACCGGAGCTTAGCACCTCCTGGGAAAGCTGCAGGTCTAAAGGGTATTCAGCAACTTCCCCTTGAGATGGCATCTTACAACTCCTCTTCCTCCTGTTTCACATGGCTTTGGCACCACGTTATGAACCCTGATGATGGCCCAAAAATTAATCTGAATATCTAGATTATATGCTATTGGTGCACTGCTGGATTAAGACTGTCCTAAAAGGTAGTGGAGAATATAGCCCCAACAAAAAGTGCAGTCCAAGCTGTTGCTGGGTCCCATTCTGTCTCCCATCTCCTCCTGGCACATCATGCAGTTTGTCCTCAGTCTATTGTGGTCTGTGACATAAGTGGGCCAAGATCACTTCGAGAATGTCCCTGCTCAGAACAGTGATGAACAGAAATGAGCTATAAAGTTCAATTTTTGGTGCTTTCCCAAACCAGAGCCACAGGAGGCAGCTGTATAGGGTGGATTGACATTGTAACATGGCTCTTGTTAAAGCACTTAACTAATGAGAGGCTGGGAAACAAGTGTTTCCGCACTGTTAACTTCATTTGTTGGCGTAAGTGTGTACGTTTACCAAGTCAACAGTTCATAACTGTAAGATAAATTCATCTCTGTCAGTATGCTTTTGTTTTCTTCATGCATTCCCAGTTTTGTGGATTTCCAAAACATTTGAAGGGTTTTATTCTGGACTGAAAATTAGAAACTAATTCATCCCTTGTTAATTGCAGATCTTCAAGTGCAAAGAGAAATTAGAGTTTCAGGCATACCTTCAAAACTCTGTCAGAGCTCAAAACCATTATTTTTAAGTTTCTGAAATTTAGAATTTTGGCTGATTGTACAGAAATAACATCTTGCAGTTCCTATGTTCAGACTGCATTCATTTAGTGGAAAGCTTGCCTGAGTACAGTCAGTACCGTTATGCCTTGAATTATTCTGGATAAAAAGCAAGATCTTTTTTCCTGACTTGTATTTTAGAAAAGTAAAGCGGTTGTTGCCAGGCTCTAGCAAGTTTCAGAAAGTTTGAGGAAAGGTGTTTGGTTGGTAGAAATGAGCAGGAAATTAGAGCTTTCTGTCCAGATCTGACATTCATTTTCTATGTGACTGGGACAGTGACTTCGGTTTTTACCTTGGAAGTTTGGATTTGAACGATAAAAAGGGATGTTAAGAGACATATCTGCTGAGCTTTGAAAAAGCTCACTTGCATGAAGAGATATACACAAGATATTTTTTTGAACTTGAACTGAACAACCTAATTGTCTGTTTAATTTGACTGTTGTCTCTTGACTGTAAACTCTTTGACATGGAAAGCAGACGTTTTGATTTGTATTTCCCAGCACAATTGTGCAAAACCTCTCTGTTTCTCTGTAGGCCTTTCTCCCTTTCTTGATAGGGCTATGCCTAGTTCAGGATGGCCACCTTATTAATTAGGTGAATACAGTGATTTGAAAATAGGTAGAAAGAAGCCTGTAAATCAGCCATCATTGTCCTATGCAAGTATTAAAGACATGGCTGATTGCAGGACATCTCATCCGTTTTACTGGTACTTCCCACTGAAAGTACCTATTTGAGTTGTTTGTAGTTGTTTCACAGTTTAATTGTTCAGGCTGAGATATTACGTGCTCAGTGTCTGCCACTGGGTACCTTTTTAAAAGTTAGAAGTGAAACTATCTTGTTGAGCCTTTGCTAACAGCAAGATGAGGATGGCGCATTATTTTGCCTGTGCTATGTGCAACACTGCCGTGTATTTTGAATCTCACTGGCTTGTAGGCTGGCAGCTTCACTAGTGCGTGTATCCTGTAATTTCAGGAGTGCAGAGGCTGAGCATGATCGCAAGCTGTGGATGTGGAAAGTCTGAGGCACAGTCTTTCTCTTCAAAGGCTTTTCTAGTCCAAATAAATACCCTTCTCTCTCCTTTTTTTGCTACTTGTAATTTCGGCCAGGAGCATGAAACTTGTAATATCATCTGTCCTTGGCAGCATTTGTATTTGGAAGCACTTAGAATTGCCTCTTGATTCTAATCAGGTTTTAACCTTAACCTTGCTTCCTATGCAAGGCCAATTCTTGTCTCACTAAATCCTTGTGTTAACCGGGAAACCAAACACTGAAAGAATGCCTGGTTTCTGGGATATAGCTGTGTCAAATCACTGTGGTGCTAAGTACAAAGAACCTACCCTCTTTGGTAAGTTATTAGGAGTCTAGGAGCTTTTCCCGGTATAACAGCCCCACAGCACGTTCAAGTAGCACACGGAGCCAAGCTAGAGTATTTGTAAATGCTTCAGGCACAGTGTTTGTGGTAGAGCTTCTTGCAGGCCATAACTGCAAAACAATGAGAATGTAAATCATCAGCTTTTTAGAAAATATATTCAGAGCTTGTAATTTTATCAGTACTACAATTTTTGTTCTTTGAGTATCTTTATTTTGGTGTGTACCAAGGTAGTAAGCCACAGGAGGGAAGCTGTTTATAGATTCTCTGCCTTGATGCTGGTGAGTTAGGGGCTTTCCCTCTCATTGTGAAAAGCAGCTGAACTGAGTTATTCTGGGCAGCAATGGAACATAATTCTTTTTCTTTTGTAAGCACTTTTCAATCATTGATGTTGTCTTTAGCAGTGAGGCACAATGGAACAAAATTCTCTCTTGCATTTCTTTGCCTTCCACTCAAGTGTTTCTACAAATTCTTGTTCATCTTGAACACAGTGGTGCAGTACTGAGAGAGGAGAGTCTGCTCCAGGTCCCCAGACTGGAGACAGTTGTATGTGGAGACTTTGAAATCTAAATTAACTTTTCGCGAACAGCCACAGGGAGGCATATATTTAACTGGTAGATTCACAGGTGTTGCCAGCGTGTCACATTTTCTTATGTTATTCAGTGTCACCCAAAACGTCCCCTCTGATCTAATGTGGATGTTGCTCTTGGACCACAGCTCCTTTGTGTTTAGATTGCCAGTTGGGCTACTATGTGTAGGAAAGGAGTCAGAATTTACCCTGCTGAGTGCAGATCAATATATGCCTCATCTAAATGAACTCTGAGAAAAATACCTTCAACACTTGGTTTCCTAGCAGACTGCCCATAAATGCCCTGCATCTCTTGATGCTTTGACAGGCAGCATTTGAACAGCACAGAAGGTATTGGAGCACAGTGGCTGATTCCTGCTGGGGACTACCTAGAAGTGCTGTGAGTTGGTGAGGCTATACTGTGTGTATGTCAGCACACAGTCGTCCCTGGACATCACTTCTTGACTACTGCTGAGGAGTCATCAGAGGACAGAGTGGGGGAAAGGTCTATAAGACTTTCAGGGCTTCAGACAGAAGCCGTTTTTAACCTTGGGCAATGTGGTTTTGTGGAATTAACCCACCATTGTCTGTAAGGCTTAATTCTTCCACTGTGGTTTAACTTCACATGGATATGACAAATGCTGAGGAAACTCAGCTTGGTCCTGATGAAAACACTTACTTCCAGGCCTTGTCCAGCATACCTGGGCAAACCAGCATCTGATCAGAAGACAATGTACCCATTTCAGACTGGCAGATCAGCACAGGGGTTATGAGGGAGCTTGTCAGGGCATTATCTTGTTGCAATGTTAAGTGAGTGTGAATAGAAAACAGTCCTGTTTCTGCCATGGACTGTAATGTTCCCTCTCCTGAATGAGAGCATGCGCAGTCTGGATCTTCCATTTGATGTGTAACACAATTGAAGTGCATATATATACATCCCTACCACACCTCCAGCCCAACACATGATGTACGTACACACTCAGGAACATGGAGACCTTCCTGGTGAGTCATGATGTTTGCGCCCTTTCTATCACAGGCAGCTGCATCATCTAATTCCTTTCATCAAGTGCCATCATAAAAGTTTGCCATTTTCTTGTCAGAGCTCTGTTCTCTTGGGAGGCAGTTCCAGAGCCTCCCTGCTCCGATAGTTACGAATTTCCTTCTAGATTCCAGCTTCAAATAATTCACACTCAGTTTACATTCTTTCTTTGCAAGCCAAAGTTTCTCTTTAGCCTAAATAGTTCCTGTCCCTCTCTGGTACTCTCCATCTCATGTTTACAGTCCGATTTCTCAAAGGAAACAAAGCCCATGCAGTCATGCTATCTGGCTGGCAGTCTCAGCCTTCCTCAACTCATTTATTGATTGGTTGGCCCATTTCAACCAGCGTTGGCAAGGGCGCAGTGATTGAAAACACAGGCAGTCCCTCCAAGTTGGGTTATAGTTGTTGACTGGGTACAAAACAGAAACTCAGACACTGTCACTTGGTAAAGGCAGTGATAACCCAGCCCTTCTCCACAATCAGAAAAAACAAACAGCTGGCTCATTGTGTATCGGCTTCTATTTGTCCAGTCGAGCAGACCTGAGAAGAAAGCTTGGGAGATATTGCTGGCAAGAGGGGATAGGGCTTGCTGAGGAATACAGGATGGAGGGATTAAGCAGTTTAAAGCCTTGATCTATAGGAAACAAGGCTCCATTAGTTTGTGGAACACTTAGTTATAGAGGGCAGTCATGATTTAAATATGTGCAGGGATATTGATATATTCCAGGAAAGGGAGAAACAGATCATCAGGGAAAACCTGGATTGGTGCAGTTGCTCCCTGTGCCAGATGACCAGCACAACACATCCACATCACTCAGCTCACTTCAGCCCTCAGCACAGGACATACAGGATACATAGATCTCCTGCTGGCCCCCTGTGCACACAGGGGCACATTTCACCCAGGGAGACAGGAAGGATAATTGAGATGATTGGTCCTTTACGTTTTTGCTAGCCAGGTCCATGGGCCGTGAGACTCATAAACTGTTAGACTTCTGGGTGCAAATCAACCTTTAGGCACTTGTTCAAAGGCACCCTCTCAACTTATCACCTTGCTTTGGCTCTATTTTAAGCTACAGGCCCCCAGCCCACAGCACTGAGGTCTTGTCATGACCCCTAAGTCAGCATTTTCAGAGCATGTGCACCCCTGTGGCCATTGCTAAGAGGTGCTGCTGATCCATTGCTGAGAGAGATGTGCTCAGAAAGTGCTAGGAAGGCTTTCTGTTTTGCCCAGTTGAGTCTGGCCTGAAGCTCTGTGGGAGCCAGATCTGACTGCACGTCTGACGTGTGTTTCTGTAACTGATGTGACACCTGTCTTGTATAGCACTGGAGTACATTTTTAAACAAACAGTGTATTGAGAGAAAGTACAAGCATAAAACTCCAAAGGCGTTTGCTTTCACGTTTCAGTGTACATTGGTTTACTTGGATGGATTAAGCAGATAGGACAGAGAAGGACGGATATCAGTTTGCCTGCTGAAGGTGACCTACCAGTTGTGGAGTTTTTTGGTGCTGTCATCACCCTTATTGCTGAGCATGCCATCACCACAGATCTTTACAAATTAAAGCAAGAGAACACTTAATATCCTAATGGTTTGACTGCTGTAGTGGTTACATTATATGTAATGAGGAGGACCCATGAAACAGCTTGATGTGAAGAAATTCTTTAAATTAGCTGCAAAGTGTGACCCTCTGAAAATTTCTTCTTGGAGTTTACTGGGTGTAAGTCAAGGGTGCACTCCAGGTGCTCAGTGCCAGAGGATTTGACTCGTTATCTAAATGTGACATTATCCCCACTGCAGGAGCCAAGAGCTGCAAAATCCGATATCCCTGTAAAGGGGATAAGTAGTCTTTTCCTAGTTTGGAGAGGTAAGGCACAGAGTAGGTGATTCGTCTCAGATTTATTAGGGAGCCTGGGGCAGTCTGGGGACCTGAAGCCAGAAAGCAGAAACTGCAGAAGGTTCTTCTTCCTCCCACTGACTGCTTCAGCTGGTTTGCAGCTGCCTTGTGTTCCTGGAATGGTAAGAAGCTGCAATAAGGTACCGTGGTGTATCTTTCCCTCTCATCTCAATATCCAGCCAGTTACTGTAGGTTTGCCTACAAAAGCAGCCAACAGGACTGTGCTAAGTAATATGTCAGTGAAAGCACTCTACAAATGCTATTTAGCAAAATTAATAAATAAAGCCTGCAATTTTATGGCTTTCTGTACAGGAAAGAGTGTAAATTCATATTGTATATCAGTAACATAGAGAGAAATAAAATCCAACATAACATTTGAATAAAGACTTTATATTTAACCCAGAGAATGAATATGCTGCATCTGTGGCACTCTTTGAGTAAGTAAGAGCTCTAGATACAAAGGGTGATGCAGCCTTGGCCAGAAATGCTTTCTCACACACCTGAAAAGCCTGATGCTGGTGAGCACAATTCCCTGCCCTTGCTCAGAACGAAGTCTGGAGGTGGTGTCACTCAAGTGTGTGCCCTGCACCCAGTTGTCCCTGCCTACAGGTAACTGCCCTCCAGCAGCACATCGTCCTCTGGAGGACATCATTGGTGGCACCTGAGTTCTGCTAGGTGGAGGAACTGCTTTGACATGGGGGTCAAGATCGGGGTCAAGTACAGGGCAGCATGACCTGCCCTTTACTGAGTTCACTTCCAGGCACTGTTGTGTGCCTGCAGTGCATCTGTGGCTAAGGTAATGCAGAAAAAATGTGGCCTCCCGGCATTTGCAAGGGAGGCTGGTACCATCAAGGGAAGGTCGGGTACTTGTTCTGCCAGAAGCAAAGAGCACTGGGGAGAAGCAGAGTGCTGCTAGCACCAGAAAGTTATTGTGACCAACTTTATGGCCAGCACTGGAAATCAAGAAGCAGTGATTGCAGCTGTAGGTTTCCAAATGCTGTTGTTTTCTGCATTGCTCTTTAGTAGATGACACTCAAGATAGAGAGCAGTAAACTCTGACTTTAATTAATTTTGTCAGTCCCCTTTCACAGAATGCTCTGAGGTCTGTTGTATGAATGTAGCTGCTGTTATGGCTGCATGGCAGGAGGAGGAGTGAAATACCTCAGGATTTCACTTATGCCTGAGCTGGCTGGATCTGGGATTTCTGCATCAAAGGCTGGAGTGCTGAGCTGTGGGAAGGCAGGTTTCCATGTTCTCCTTGTGGCCAGTTCAGCAGAAACACTGGCCATCACTCAGGAGAGCCTAGGACAGGCTGTCCAAGGACTGTGTCCAGTCCAGGCAAGCAAGGAGTTCTTTGAGCTTTTCAGGGAAAAGCCACCTCTCCTATCTCCCAGTATAAAACCTTTCCCCTTTGTAATTCACCACCACTTTGTGAGGCAGAAAAAGAGCAGCATAGCGTATTTACATATGCTGTGTTAACATACTAAGCGTAGACATTGGCATGGTTTACTTTCTCACATTTCAATACAAGTGTCAGAAGAAGGAGGCAAAATTATCCTGGCTCCCTCGTTCTGCAACCTAGCAGAGTGTGTGTATGGTATGTAGTAAGTTACTTCCAATTCCTTTTAGGTTAGGATTTTAAACAAGAAGATCGATTTTAGTGATGTTCAGTCCCGCTGTGGTTCCAGAGATAACATCAAACATTCAGCAGGGGGAGGAAATGTAAGTAGTATGGACACCCTCTGAACAGGCATCTCCACTGTGGTGACCCACCTTGCACAGCCAGAACCCTCTGTCTCCCTTCCTCTGACCACTGCTTCCCTTCTCGCTGCTGTTTCACATGTGAGTCTGGTCTGGTAGTCGTGTGAGCCCTGTGTATGCAGTGGTGGCCTCCTGATCTTTCTCCACAGAGCACAACATGTTTCCACAACTTGGACACAAAAAGGGAATGAGAAAAGACGGGTTATCTCTAAATGCCCAAGGGTGCTGACAGTGAAAGTCCAGTGTGAGCTGCAGTGGCTCAGTGCCTTTCATGAGAGCAACCCAAGAACGTAATTTCCAGAAAGAGACTGCAGCTCACAGTGGGACTCCAGCTTCACAGCTGGGCATCTTCCAGTGCACCAGTCCTTCCCCAGCTAACCTGAGAGGAAGAAGAAGAAAAATAAAACATAAGAACAAAGAAAGGTCAGGGAGGAGGTGTGATCAGTTGGTGTGCTGAGTGCCAATGCCAGTGCCACAGCATTATTCCCAGTAAAACAAACTGAGACTGCTCCTGGTTTGACCAGACACCCGTTAGTTCTAGCAGTCACGCTGGAATAGCTGAAGGTGGCTATGACCCCACTGATGGAAATTATCTCCGCTCAGATGGAAGAGCCGACAGTGTGGGCACGTCTGATCCAAACGGATTCAGTACAGCCAGCAGAGCTGGCTTAAGTCACGGCTGGTGATGTAAGCAAACCAGCGGCCTTGCAGTCATCCAAGAGCCCCTGTCTGGCACGGAGGGGCTGCAGCTTCTTAAGACGTGCTAAGACAGTCCCTGTGATTGTGGGCTGCATCTGGGAGCTGTATGGGAGCACAGCAAGGCAGGAGTGTGGCTCTAGCGCAGTGGTGGCAGTGTGGCCAGCAGCAGGAGGGCACCTGTGCTACTGCCTGGCTGAGCAGAGCCGTGCTGCTGCTCTCTGGTGAGCACCACCAAGCCAGCTGGATGAACACCAACCAGCTCAGGTACAGCTGCATGAGTCACACTGGTAGCTTCATGAGGATCTCCATATTTAGATTCAAAAAAATATTAAACAGGTGGTAGAGGAAAAAAAGCAGTCACTAAAATATTCCTAGTTGCCAGGATGCACATTCAAGAGCAGAAGCAAATGGGATGGGTCCTGCTGCATGCAGGGCTTTGGAGCATCTGCCCTGAGGGGAGACTCAGAAACATTTTAAAAAGAACTCACAAACTGATCTGCTTTGTCCTCCTCTTTGTTTTGCTAATAGTAAAGCTTAACCCAGCTCTGTCAGGTGGGAAGGCAGCTTGCTGTATTAATCCAGGTGTTTCCTCCTTTGTGGCATAGTCTGTTTTCTACTAACCATCTCTCCTTTTCCAGTGGTTTGTAGAGGCTTGGGCTCTTCTTCTGCAGGACTTGGCTTTTTGTTAATTTTATTATTTTCATTCCTGTAATTCATGTGTGTGTTGTGCTTTTGACAGGTACAAATCGTAACCAAGAAGATCGACTTGAGTCATGTGACTTCCAAGTGTGGCTCACTCAAGAATATCCACCACAAGCCAGGTATTGTAGGAATTCTGGGATGTGGGACAAAGCAAAGAGCTAATCCTGTTATGTGAGGGAGAAGCCATGGATGATACAATTCTGTTTTATAGTCCAAGAGAAAGTAAATATACTTTGGTAATAAAAATAATATTCTTAACTCTACTTAACTGAATATATAAAGACATAAAGGTATGGGACTACTGAATTTAGAGAGGAGATAGAATAATGCAGAAGGATGCTGCTGTGGCATAATACCAATTTGATAAGATACTGAAATGCAGACTGAAGTCAGCAAAATACCTAAGCATGTGCAGTAAGGCTGCAGCACACGCTTACAGTTTGTGTGTTGAAGATTTCATATTTTACTGAACATGCAGCATGGTGTTCCGTGCTTCTCTAAAACCATCAGATCTCAACTAAGAGGAAAGTAATATTAGTGTACTGGTGTGCATCAGGTCAGACTTTGTCCTCTTAATCTGTTTCCTTTTTCTGTGTAGGGGGTGGCCGTGTGAAAATTGAGAGCGTGAAACTGGATTTCAAAGAAAAAGCTCAGGCGAAAGTTGGTTCACTGGAAAATGCCCACCACGTACCTGGCGGTGGAAACGTCAAGGTAAGGGGACAGCCATCAGAGAAAAGGCTACTACTGTGCCCCCGGCCCAGTGAAATTATTAGAGCTGTGAATTCAGCGATGGCTCTGAATTGAGTAGGAAATATCTGCCTGTTTTCCTTCAAGCACACTCACATGCCATTTGTTCCCTTTGGAATTTGGAATGACCAATCTCGCATCCACATCTAAGCTGAGAGTGAATCTTAAAGTTAAATGTCCTATAGTTTGTGCACTAGCTTTCTCCCTAAAGATAAACCTTGTTTGTGACTGTTGTACAGAACAGGTATAATCTAATAAGTTTATACTATGGGTATCTTAGAGGATCAGGGCTGCTTTGTGAAAAAGGAGGAAAATATCTTGAAAGTAAGATCACTCCTACAAACATTTGAAAATACAGACTTTGGAAACAAAACCAATGCCCATAAAATGTCTATAAAGTCATACAGTTAGGAAGAATGGTACTGCTCATTAAAGTATCCATCAGAGACAGAAATAGTAACAGAATGTAACATAGTGAGCCAGTGTATATTGGACAAGATGAAAACAACGTTCAGTTTCATTTATTCTAAGGAGTGAAGAAGTTTCAATCCTTGTAAGAGTTCTTAAAAGTAAACAAAGTGAGATCCAGATGATGATCTATAACAAGATAATTTGGTGAATATATAATGTGTTAAATTCTTTGCTTTCCTGGAGCAGATTGACAGCCAGAAGCTAAACTTCAGAGAGCACGCTAAAGCCCGTGTTGATCACGGGGCCGAGATCATCACACAGTCACCAGGCAGGTCCAGCGTGGCTTCCCCACGCAGACTCAGCAACGTCTCGTCCTCTGGAAGCATCAACCTGCTTGAATCGCCCCAGCTTGCTACCCTCGCTGAAGATGTCACGGCAGCCCTTGCTAAGCAGGGCTTATGAATTTGCTCATTTCGCGTTATATGAAGTAATAATATTTAGGCATGAGCTCTTGGCAAGAATGGGCTCAGAGCAGGTGTTACATTCATTCTTTACCATGTCTAAAACTAAGTCACATCCCAAGACTTGTAGTTACCATACAGTTAAAAAAAAAAAAAAAAGTAAAAAAAAAAAAAAGTAAATAGACGCAGAAATTGGCCTGATCTCCATTTACAACAGGAAGACACTGGCTTTATATGGGTATACAACTGCAGTATGTTACTTTGGACAGTTATTGTTGCTCTGCTCTGTCTTGCATGGAGTACCGTACTATGATAAAATGCATTTTTACCTTTCATGTGCCTGAAGGCCATCCACGTCTTTCTGAAGAGCCTTGTTAATTACCCAAGTTGCTCGTTTCACTGTTCTCTTGATAGATGGGGAAATAAAAAAAGAAAGGTTGCTCATTGTAAGTTATTGCAGGTTAAATTAACAGTCTGCTTACCAGAAGCAATGGCATATAGAGAAATTCAAGTTTAATTAAAAAAATGTGTTATTTTGTATAAATGAGTAGAACAAAAGTTGAATTAAGTTATTAACATTTTTTTGGACCTGGTTAATTATGTCAGTGTATAGCTGAAAAGCCAATAAATTATTTAACTAATAACTAAAAATAGTAGCTGAAAACATTTGAACCATGCTTGGGGAAGTGGCATAAAAAAGCTGTTGAAAGCAAGCACTTCCACCCCAACAGACTTGTGTCTGATTAGAAAGTTGGTTAAGCGGCTAGATTTGTGTACACACCACTGGTTTCGCATCCTTTCCATCTGTTTGATACAGTATTATAGATATATATATATATATTTCTCTGTGGCCATTTGTGATACGCCCTCCTCATATACTTGAATATTCTACTTCTTTATTCACAGTATCTGTGTCTCTTGCACCCTTTGGTGTTTCAATTTTAGGTATGTAAAAGTAGATGTTAGCAGGGTTTTTTTTCCTATTCATAAGAATACATTTTAAAAGGATGAAAATTTTAGCATGAAGTTGCTTTCTGTAACAACTAAAAGCCGTGACCCTGTTTTAGTGCCAGATGCAAGTCTCTTCTGTGATGCTAGAAAAAGGAATCCTCCTCTCTTCCCTTTCCTCCCTTTCTTCACAAACATGATTTTTGATGGCTGAGTTTGGATTCTGGATTTTTAAAAAGTCCACTATAGTTTGGTTCTGGCTTTTTTGCTTTCTTTCTCTCTCTTTTTTTTTTTTTTTTTTAAACTCCTGTAGTAGCAGTGAATGTCAGGTTAATGTCAGATTTATTTATTTTTTTTCTTTTGCTAAAGTTGAAATACAGAAAAAAGTATTAAGGTGTTGTTTCCACTCCTTTAGTGATGTTTCATGTATACACTCAGGCACTCAGATAACTGATAAACATAACAGAGATGCCTGTAAATTATAGTATGTGAATAAATAAAATGAGCATCCTAGACTGGGTTGCCATAGCAATTCATCAATAAATAGAGCATCTTAAAACCTCAGCAAAGTGGGATTATATTGACTATAAAAAGTTTAAGAAAAAGCATACATAAAAGAAAAAAGGCAGAGATACATAAACAACTGATCTAACGGAGTTACCTGTGAGAACTCCGACACTACCTTATGGACACTAGGAATTAAACGCTGAACATAATACAGTAGTATTACCCGTCAGCGATAATAATCTGCTGGTGCGCTCTGTATAGTCGACATAATGAGATGACCAGTTTACATTCTTGCAGATTGTTTGACCTTTTGCTCTTGAAATCTCTTAACTAAACTTCGCGCTGTCAGTTTGAGCTATACTTGATAAATGTATTAGGTTAACATGGTGTGCTGGAAGCTTTTGATCTGTTTTTCTTCCTTCTTAATTTGTACGTGTGTGCGTGTGTGTTAAGGTTTGATCTGAAAAGACTCATAGAGAAGATTTTTATGTCTGTGGAAAAGAATTCTAATAAATAATAGCACAGGATTCCCCATCATTAAATTCAGGTAGTAAATGCACAGTTACTAGGCAGTAAATATTCAGTGGACCAAAGGGGGATTTTGGCTAAGCTGTGACAGCAGTACGAAGACAAAATGAAATGGTTACATCTCTTAACAGTTTTACTGAAGATGAAGTCCGAACAGCCCCACACACAAGATTTCAGCTCTGCAAAAAGCTTTTCACACTATAAAGTACCTAATACTGTTTGTAAGTCATTTGTTTAATATGAAGGACAGTGAGTTTAGAACCATGCTAAGTGCATCTGGAGGATTGATTTCTGCCTTCTATTTGTTATACTTTTGCTGAGAGTAATCCTAAGAATTCACATGGAAACAGCATCAAGTGAGGTGCATTAAAAGCCTCTTCCCATTTTTCCAGAAAAACAACAGACAGAAAGAAGAAAGAAGATGTTTTATATCATGTTGCTTGTATCATACTATCAGTTAATATAAATTAGCCTTGCAGTGGTGTTTCTTTATGCCTTTTGCCAATGTGGGAGAGAGTCTATGGTACTACTGAACCTCAGCTTCTCTGAAGCTGAACACCAGCTAGTGAGAACAGTGTTAACCTCCGAGACTCAAGTTTTTTTATTCTGCTTCTAAAATTGACGTGCTCTAGAAAATGAAGATTAGTTAATCCACCTATGAGTCCAAAGTGAGAGTGGTGTAACACACTGAGTCATTTATTTCATGCATTAAAATGAGCTTTCTTGTCTTGATTCAAGCAAAGACCTTTGTAATCGTGATCATCCTTTCATAGACAGAATCCTAGAATGCTGTGGAGTTAGATGAAAAGAAATCAAGAGTTTTGTGCTGTTAAATAAAAAATAATAAACCAAGTTATGTTACATGACTGTAGATGTTCCCTGGAAAAGCTCATATTAATCTTAACTTCTCAAGAAGAGTGTTGGTTTTAAAAGCAATGGTTTTGTAAATATGCCCACTAAAGAAGGTAGAGCCAGCTTCCTGGAAACTGCATCCGTTGTGTTTCTTTTCCACAGGCATGTTGAGTCAACAGGTATGTTGGGTGCCTGAGACCCAACTCTGTAACAAAGCAGAGATAATCTGGACAAAAGGAACGGTGGAACCTTGTTTGGGTAGCTAGGGGAGAGCCACAAAGTAATAATGCATCAAGTTGTAGAGACAAAAGAAAAGGTGCCTCTGCCCCGTCTGCAGAGTTCCCTTTCTATGTAACCACAAGCTGAAAGAAATCAAAGTTAAGCAAACTTCTGTCCAGCAACTGTAAAGGAAAAACTGATACTGATGAGGGAAATTGTACGCCCACAAGGGCTATACGTATTTTCACTGTACAGCAGTAAATGGTATTACCCATTCAATGCTCTGCTAAGATACAGTAGTAGCCTCATCGTGACTGCTTACAACCCTACGTTTGCCTATATACGCGACCCAAAGGGAGTCGAGAGGCAGCCTGTGTGGACTACCACACGTGAGCAGAAGTTTTTTCCACGCTGGACCAAATACTGTTTGAAACCCAAGTACAAATGTATCTTCAAAGGCAGAGGCCTTGAAGAGTAGATCACGTCCGCTATGAAAATCAACGCAGGTAGATTTGTAGGCTAGGTGTGTGTCGAGTTCACTCACTAGTCAGATTGCTAAAGCAACTCCCTTTGCAACTTCAGCAACTCCCACTGCAGGAAAGTTAAATTAGTTCTGCACTTGGAAAAGTCAAGCGTACAAAAGCCACTTCAACTTTAGCAAAGAGAAAAAGCCAACAAATAAACATGCTGTATGCTGGGATGTTAAGGAATACAGTCTGCTGTTACAAACCTGTGTTTTTTCTGATAATTCTAGAGCCTGTTACCATAAAAGAGGCATTTCTTGAATGGCTGGTGGTAGGTAGTTCATGTTTTTCAAATCCGATCTGCAATTGTATTTGTTGCTGTATAGTGATTGTTTTGCAAAATAAAATCGCTTGTCATCTGATTGCTTGTGTTGGTTTCCACTGTTTGTGACATGCTCCTCCCACGTGCAACCGCTCCACATCGCTGCTCTGCGTGGAAAGAAGTACCATGCACCCACTGGTTTTGCACGGTCTCGCCGGGAGAAGTCAGGGCGGGTTAAGCCGTGCTTCTCAGCTTGTCCCTGTTAGTTCTTGCCACAGGAATCAGATTTACAGCTGGTGTCCTTGTCTGCGGGGTAATATTTCCCAGCTTTGTGTGAATACGTTGCTCTGCCCCTCACCCTGGGGCCCCAGCCCGCAGGTGGGGTTTAGCATCACTGAGCAACCGAGCCCCCGGGGCAGAGCGGCCCCTCCGCGGAAAGGGCGGGCAGCGCTGCCTCGCGCCCGCAGCGGGCTATAAATAGCGCGGAACCGTTAACGGCCGCCCAGTGGGCGCGGGTTCGCGTGCCGAGGGGCCCGTGCCAGCGCCCCCTCTCCTCAGGGCTGCGCGGAGCGCCCTCTGCCGCAGGGGGCCCAGCCCGGGCGGCAGCGGCGGAGGAACGGGGGCCGGGGCGGCTCCCGGCGGGCTGGAGCGAAGGTAACGGGAGCTGGGGGGTGAGCTCGTGGGGTTGTCCCGAAAACTCACGGGGAAACCGCCCGAAGTTTGAGCGCTGCTTGAAGTGGTTTGTTGTTTTGGATCAGTGGGTGGGTGCTGAGGCCCCCGCCGTGGCTCAGGCCCGGGAGGAAGCGCAGCACAGCACAGCACAGCGGGTCAAGGAATGCTCCAGAAAACGTTTGCGTGCTGACCCAAGACACCTGTGTGGAGCAGCTGCCTTCTCAGCGCGGGGCTGTGGCGTGGGGAGGCGGGCAGGCCTCACCCGTCAGGGTGCGCCCTTGCCCTGCCTGCTCTGGACCTGCTCGAGCGAGGCTGCTGCTGGTGCCTCCTCCTGCTCTGATGGTGGCCGGGAGGGGTTTCGGGCTTGTGCTGTGCAGATGTAGATGCGATGACACAGGTGAAACGAGAGTGTGAGCTCTGCGTAGTCGGCACAGCTGGAGAGCAGCAGTGGGACTTGCTAGCAGACGAATCCCCTGAACACCACGGGGAGCCTGAGTAGCGTGGAGGGAGATACAACCAAGTCGACTGCCTAAAGTTTCACAGCCCCTGAGCAAGCTGGACTTCTCACATAATGCTGCAATATTCATAAATAAAAGCAATCAAACGACCTGGAGGAATAATTAAGTGCTGTTAATTAGCCTTTAGAAGCACCCTCCTAAGGGTGCTTAGGCACAAGGCAGAACTAATGTATCATCTGCTGAAAGAAAAATGATTAGGAGGCTGAGAACAAAAGGGTAAATCCTGATTTAAGCATTCACAGCTAGAGTAATGATTGAGGACAGCTGGTAAGAACCTGTTTCCTCCTTCCAATGTGAATGAAGAAGAAGAAGAAGAAGTGATATTTCTATGACTGTTGTGTCTTATTAGCAGCATGTGGTAGGTGATGTATTTTATAATTTGCTAGCAGATTGTGATGTTGGAGCACCGAGGTGAGTACATGCTGTGAGTAAAATCTTTATTAACTACAGCGTTATTGAAAGTGAGGGAAACCCAGGAATCCTGCCAAAATGTTTGCTAGATGTAGGGAGGGTCTGTCCATCCTGTGCCCATCACAGCTCACGGAGTATTCCTTGCATTATACAGGAACGTGGTAGCAAAACCAGGTGGGTGAGTCAGAGAAGTGGATCAGATCCGAGTGGCAGAAGGCCTTTCACCTAGAGGTCTGTGGCCACACTTAAGCCCCAGTTGCTGCTTTGAAGATAAAGGACCCTGTGGCCCTAATGGAGGAGCTCCCAAACCTTGCTTGTGTGAGTACCCTTGTTCTGGAAGGAGAAGCATGTGGTGGAGGCAGTTCTCAGCTCTCTTCTGAGCAATGGAGGGGAAGATGTGTCTGGTAACTCAGTGGAACAAGAGATCCCCCTTTTTTCTCCAGGAATGTCAAAAAGGTGTTTGGGTGGGGTGGGATTTGGGAGGAGGAGGTTTGTTGTCTTTTTTCCCAAAAGGAAGTAAAAGTTTTGTAGCTACTACCAAAGGACTTGCATCCCAGAGCTTGAGAGTCCTGATACAAGGGGTGGAATGATACCCTGACAGTGAAAATGGGATCATTTTTTTTCCCCCATTCTTGTCCAGAGACCCCCATATGTCATCCCTAGGGCCTCATCTAGTTGAAGCATAACCTGCACCTATTATGTATTCAATTGCAATTAAATGGCTCTGTGAGTGTGATTTGTTGCTTGAACATTGTGAAAGGCAATAACTTTCTTTCTGCAGTGACTGTGGAGGATCTGTGTTTCTGCTCTGTTTTAAAATAGGATTCTCAGATACACGGGCGCTAGACCACTTCTACTGCTTCCAGGGTTAAACATCTGGTTGTCCTTACAGAATCTGACTCAACTGACTACAGTCTGCTCCTGACCCAGTTAATGTAGCAACACCAGCAAACCTGGTAGTTTTAGGTGTTCATTGCATAGTTTTAGGGGTTCATTTATCCTTGTTTCTGAATGCATTGTTGTGTTTGAGCAAGGCTGGCAGGAAGAGCTGTGAATGAGACTTCTGAAAACCCTTAGCTGAAATGTCTTCATGCTGAGTTTAAAAGCCCTTAAAGAAAAAACAGACCTTTCCTAGGTTTCTTTAATTTTTTACAAAACAGGGGAAAGAGAGAATCAGGCATCTCTTTTAAGCTCCCCTATACTTCCGTCTCGTGTAGTTGGTGATGGTGCAAAGATGTATACAGTTGCCATGCAGAAAGAGTAGCCTTTGACCCGCTCTTTAAGCTGATGTACATGACAGTGTGTACAATACTGCCAATGAAATAGCCCTCTGTGCCCATTCTCTGCTAATGCTCTTGCTGTATTCTAGTGTAGTTACTTAACAAGGTCCAAAGACTTCCTAGGAAGAGCAATGGATAAATGAAGGAATAACTTTTGCTTCTACCTGGCAGACCCATATGAGAAAGGGTAAAATGAGTGGTATCCGTCAGTGCTGACTTTCTGTGACTGGTTGTCCCAAGGGAGAAAGAGTCTTCAGCATAGGTCCTCTCAGCCAAGGACAAAAGCCTGCTGGCAGCTTATGGAAAACAAAGCTCTTGGGAATGTGCCAAGCAATTGTTCTTTGCTCTGAGATGTACAGTTAGGAGGTGCTTACAGCTTTGCTCTTGGAAAGGCTGCTGCAAAACAGCGTGGGTCAAGATACTCCTGAAAGTTTGAATGCTGGCTCTTTCTGCACAAAGGCATAACAGATGAGTTAAAAGTATGAATACTTAGGAGTGTGTGTATCAGGGATTGAGGCTGGGGGCTTGGAGAGCATCAGCATGAAAACAAGTGCAAGACAGTGAGATCTAGAGCAGTCCCCTGCTCTGGGCACTCCTGTGTAGAGTGAGCACTTCAGGTTCTGCTCAGTGTTCCTGCTCTGCGGCATGCTGCCACCTTTCGCTGTTTCTGTATCAAGAGTGAATCCTACTGTGATGGATGTGTAAACACAACTGTGCGATGGATAAAGCAATGGTGGAGCAGAATCATGTGATTTGGGGAAATGTCAGACTGATGCTGCCTGTAGTAAGAGAAGAAATGGAAAAATAGCGTCATGGGCATCTTTTGTGCCCAAGCAACTTGGATGGGCTGGGCGTTGCTGGAGTACAACAAAGCTAGTGCTGGCTCTGCTCTTCCCCACGCCTGCTTACTGAAAGCAGGTGCTTCCTGCACTGGTCTTGACCTTTTCATGGACAGACAGATGTGTGTTCCTGTGCCAGTCTAAGCTGTCAGTGTAACCTAGTGAACACAGCACAGGTGAATTTTCAAGACACCTTGCCATTGTCCCATTATAATGACTTCCCTGAAGAGTTTGCTTGCTTCCTCTCTATCCTGACTGTAAGGGAAAGCGGAGGACTGATTTTGAGGATTTTCTCTTTGCAGAACCTGCTGCAGTGTTAGCATTTAGGTACGGTCAAATGCTGACTGCAAATCTGAAAGCCTCTGCTGCAAGCAGAAGCTCAGTATAGAGATAAGTAAAATCTTCCTGGATAGAAAGGTCCTTTTTCTCTTACACATGCGAATCCCAACTTGCAAGCTGTTTCACTGGCGTAGGTACAGATCAGTTTGGCTTTGTGTGCCCTTTGTGGTATGTCTGTTGTCTCCAAAACAAGGCAAGAACAAAATTGGTCTCTAGTCCCTATCAAACTAATATAAACCGCCTTTGCCACCTCCTGAGTTTAGTGCTGGTCACAGCCTGGCTGGATTGGAGAATCTGCACCTTTGTGACTGCAGTTCTTATGACAGCATTGGGAGTTGATAATTTTTAATTTGCTTTCTGATTTATTTTGCATCAGAAGTTCTGTAACTTCAAAACTCTGTAAAAACAGAGGGATTTAGGTGTCTTTTATGGCTGCATGATGTTGGAGAGCAATATTCTGGACTCAAAATGGCAAGTTTGACTACAGCTGCGATTTGCAGTTACATTTTTCAATTGCTACAAAGTAGTAGCTCTGCAGTTTCCTCTCAGTGTCTGTTGGGCTACCTGAGCTCCATTTGCAGATGGCTGTGTGACAGGGCAAAAAGCTGGCTGCGAACAAAAGAGTAAAGAAAATAATACTGCACTTCAAGGCTATTTTTTTGCCTAAAGAGTCTTTCAAGGATGTAACAGAAAGCAGGGTAGAAGTCATGGTATATTATCTTCCTGCTTTCTGAGTGGTAGCTGACACTGGCAGGGAAGGAGCCAGCGGGCAGTTGCCTCATGTGTGCTCCAGTCCTGCTCCTCTTCTGAAGAGCACATTTGGATTCCCCTTAGGAGGCTCAGTGAAGTGCTGCTAGTGAGGACTGCCTCTGTTCAGGCAGCAATGGTGTTTACTTGCGTAGGTTTGAAACCAATGGATGCCATTGTTTGCCTACTAAACTCGTGGTTTTGTGGAGCTTTGCATTCACATTTTCATTCCTTTCTGTTTACCCCTAAGCAGTTGCCCTGGACTGACCACACTGTGTGCCTCTGGTGTCCCTGCGAATCCGGAGAATTCATAAGGGGTTTTGGCTGTAGTGTGTGAGCAAGTTGCAGTGCTCTCTTTGCTCTTGTGTTTCCTGAGAATAATCTTAGGCTTGGAGCAGCAAAGTGGAAGCTATTGTAAATTACTGCTTCTTGAACGCAGAAATAAGGAGAGATACCCCTAAAAAAGCCACACATCTGAAATGTGATTACCAGTTACTGAGAGAATGCAAGGGTCTTAAGCTCAAACCAGTTCCGTATTGTAAATGACTAAAATGCCCAGTGGTGCTAATTTTGAGAGTGAGACTATACAACATTTAAGATAACATCCATATAAACCGTCACTAGCCTGCAACCCTCATCCCTGGCTGAAAGTTAGCAATCCTCTCCTCATGGAGCTACAAGTGCTAGTTACTCATATTGTTAATATACATGAGGAAGACACCGGCTTGCACTTTTTGGGGCCTTAACAGATCCATTAATTTTTTTTTCTTTAATTGCAAATAGCATTAAAAGTTCCTTTAGTCCTCATACTTTTCCTGAAGGAGAATGATTCTCCTGGTTGATAGGTACTAAAATTCCAGACAAAATTAGACTTCAGATTTGTTGCTAACTGAGGTTATATTTTATTCAATAATTGCATAACACGTTACAGGACTGTAGAAAGCAATAATTTAAAAACAAGTTTATTGCTCGTACTGCATTGTTTCACTTCTGACTGTCAAGAGAGACACTGTCAGGAATTAAAACTCAAATTTGCTTTCCAAACAGGAAGACTTTGTATAAAAAGTCCTGGATCCATTGAAAAGCTGTGGAGCAGGAAAACTTCTTTAATACATACCTTGCATTTAGAAGTGGTTTTTTAACAGTCTTCTCTCTGTAGTTAATTCTAGTAAGATTTTAGAAATCAACTTTTTTCCTGACTTCACTTAATTGAAGGAAACAAAATAGAAATTATAAAAACTTTCCTGTCTGAGCAAGCTGTTTCTGTGAATGAAAATGCCTGACTTCTGTGCACCAGCCGAAAAAGTTACTGCTAGCAAAAGAACCCACCCAAAGAATACAAACAAAACCAACTAGTTTAGCATTTCAGCACGCAGACAGATTAGTAATTTAAATTATTTAAAACTTTCTGGTTGTAAACATATTGTTTAGGTTTTATTTACCAGATTATCTTCTGTCTTAATACTCCTTTTGTGCAAGAGGGGGATTTTAGCAAAGTGTAGACCACATAGGTTCCTGTTTGCCATGAGTGCAGATCAAGATCAGCTCAAGTCACTGCAAGGAAGTATTGGGTTGGGCACCAGAAAAAACTTTATCCCAAGTTGGAATAAATGCAGATTATCAAAGTAGTAGCACTGAGTTTTCAGAAAACCTGATTCTCAAAGGAGAATCCTCTCATAAGGAAGGAAATAGGTTCTGGTGATAAGTTCAGCTTGTGTTCCAGGAAGGAATAACCTCGGTGAATCATTAAGTGCCTAATATTAAGTAGGAAGATTGAAAGATGGGAAGAAATACGGCCTTGGCTTGTGGAAGCATCTTTCTTTAAACTTGCAATCTTTTTATATATGTAATGGAATATCACTTTTTTTTTTGGCGTGGAAAAATTAACTGATAAAGGTGGACTTGCATTGGTCTTTCATTTTTTTTCTGTTAATTACTTGTAGTAGTATACTATCTTCTGATATCTTTAGATATGTAAGGAGAGCTAATCTAACAGTGGCTGAGAAATAGTTCTAGCAAACGTGACTTGAATGTATCTTTGTATTAGTCAAATCAGTCTGGTGTCTAGTTAGAAACAAGTAAATCTGCTTGGGCATTCACCAAAGAGGCACTCCCCTCCACCTCTGTTCGTCTCAACTCTTTTTGTGTAAGAAAAACCCAAACTTCCTTGCTCCTGCCACCAGGCTTCACTTTCAGAGGGGGTTTGTTACTTCTCTACCCACTCTTGAGATAAACAAGTCTCTCCCCGTTTAACAGCCTTGCTTTGTGCTGTATCAGACACTTCAAGGGCACTGCCTTTTTAGATCCAAGGAGGAGAACTTGGTGTTATGAACTGTTAACAAGCCCCCAGCACCTCGAAAAGCCCTGTTTCCATTCCGCCCCCTGCGCTGCGGAGGACTTTGGTCAGACTCCAGCCGGTTTGCAGGAGCAGCCTATCTGACCTTGTCCCCGCTGCAGCCGTGTGGCGGCGGGGAGAGCCGCTCTCCTCACCGCGCCCGTCCTCGGCTGCTCCGCATCCTGCTCTGGCTGCGCGGTGTTGCGCCCGGGAAGCTCCCCCGCGGAGCGCGGTGCCCGGCGGCAGCCGGCCTGTTGCTGCGGGGCCGCGGGACGGCCCCGCCCGGGCGCTGCAAGTTTGGCGGGAGGCGGGGTGCGGTGGGGCGCGGTGGGGCCGCC
>VWYH01000777.1:2500660-2633588 GCA_013399365.1 Pampusana beccarii | reverse complement strand
CACCCGCCCGCCCCTGTCACCGCCCGCCCCGTCACCGCCCGCCGGCGCGGAGCTGGGAGCTGTCCACAGAGGGAGGTGCTGAAGGCAGGGAGGAAGCAGAGGGACGCGGACATCTTCGCTCCCCTAATTTCCTCCCTGCCTTCTGCAGCCATTTTGCACCAGCAAAGCTGAAGGGAGGTGTAAGAGGGGAGGGAGGGGGTAGGCTGCGAGAGATGAAGGGAGGAGGGTAAAGAGTTACGGAGAGCAAAGAGGCAGCCATGGGAGATCCCGGCTGGTGTGTCTGCTAAGGCTGGCTCACAGCAGCAGCTGTCATCAGCATCATGGTGAAAAGGAAAAGCTCAGAGGGCCAGGAGCAGGAGAGTGGCCGTGGCATCCCTCTGCCCATCCAGACCTTCCTGTGGAGGCAAACCAGGTGAGAGCAGCAAGCCCTGGGTACTTGGGACACAGCTGCAACAGGGCAGTGAAGGGGGGCGGGGGAGGCAGGCCAGCTGCTGCCCAGTGGTGGGGAGGAAGTGGTTACTGCAGCTGCAGCATGAAGGCGTGAAACAAGCTGTTCTCTTTGCACTCAATACAGAGCAATCTGTGTGTGTTGGGGATGGGGGGAAGACTGGAGGCAAATATCACTAGTGGCAGTCCCAGGCAGCTTTTTGATTTGACTTTAAAACATCCATGTGTATGTGTGTCTATGCACCTCTCCCCTCTTCCGTCTTGTCTGTCCCCCTCGCCCCCACTCCCACCCCTACTTTTAAGAGGACTTCTGGAGCTCTGGTACCAGAAGCAGCATGCCTCAATGCTACACCAGACTTGCAGATTTGCTTGTACCTCTATTTTCAGCCATTCTTGAAGTGTAATCTATGCTTTGAGAGGTCAGCATGCAAACAGATACGTCAAAATCTCACCTGATTTCATTGGATTGGAGAGGAATGATGTGTGAAGGGCAGGCTGAATGTATGGCTGGGGGTTTATGTTCCTTGTGAATCCAGTTGTAACAGAATTCTAAACTGAAAACATTGCAGAGGCTGTGGGGGGAGGTTGGAAGGTTTGAAGGCCGTGGCTCTAATTTTAAGGCCTCAGTCACAAAATCCCTTTATTCCACAGTTTCAGTGTCCTCCAAAAATATAATGCTGTAATAAGGTGACCTGGTTAGTTTTTTAATATTAAAGTCTGATCCCATTCTGGAGGGGAATGACAGCAGGGGGGTGAGTGTTCTCTACCTACAGGGTACAGGCCTGCATTTCGTCATAAGCCTTCCACATCAGTGGTTGTGGAGGAAAATACTTAAAACAAAACTGGGAAATGGATCTCTTGCTTAAAAGAGGCAAGACAAAGTTCTGTAATATTTAGCACATTTTAAACAGAATATATTGGAAATCTTTCACTGAGGTAAAATGGCTGAAAACTGTCTGATGGAAGATCTTATCCATGGGAACAGGACTTTTCTTGAGGATGGATTAACAACCTCTTGGCCTATCAGTTTGGGTACTTTTGTCTTCTAGAAGAGGTAACAGCATATTGTCAGATGTCGTGAACAGGTATCTGAACATTGTTTTGGTTGTATGTCTTCCTTTACATTCAGTTTCTCAGCCTTTAGCCAACCTTCTGACATGAGAAAAATCCTAAAAATGACCAAGCAAAATCCACACTTCAAGTACTGGGTCTCTAATGCTTTTTCTCCCTTCCTTCAGTGCATTTTTAAGACCTAAGCTGGGGAAACAATATGAAGCTTCCTGTGTGGTATGTACATGTTTCTCTTTTTCAACTCTTATTAGTAATTAACATTTCATGCAACTTGATCTGACCATGGTCGCTGATCAACAAGTTTCTCAGCTTGTGATAGAAGTGGATTTAGGCCATTCAGCTTAATTTTGTACTTCTATCACGTGAAGGATTTGAAACCTTTTCCCATCTAGAAAATTTGGATATTGTGTGCATCTCTAGACACAACAAAAATAAATTGAACTGTATATCAGTAATTGAACTGATTAGTAATTAAATAAAGTAAATAATAGTATGGGCAGACTGAACTACTACAGCCTGGGTCTAAACTTGCAGTTCATCGTACGCATATGTGCTGATGTCATTTCAGTTTGTCATTACTGGAGTTTTTTCACACTGAAAACATTGAATATCAAAACATTACTAACAGGCTTTAAACAATATTTTTACTGTTGTTCAAGGTGAAACTACCTCACCTACTAGAAAACAGAGGGAGCGTGTATTAGCATAGTTAAAGGTTATTATGCAGATACTAATTGTTATTTCTAACTGTATTTTGAATGAAACTTCCATCTGCTGTCTTAAGGGAGGAGAAACATAAGGCATGCCGTAAGTTCAACTAAGATGGGTATCTGGGGAATTTCAGAAGTCCTTGAGCTGTTGCTGATCTTGGATGACTTAAAGTACATTAAGCAGTTGCAGCCGAACTTGACAGACTGGAAAAACTTGGTCTGGACATGTATCTTAATAGTTTAAAGTACTTAGGTCTCTCTGCAGCAATTTTCTGACTTTCTCTTCACAAGATATTATGTTGAAGATGCCCTAGCTGCTGCTGACTAATTTTCTTCTAAGAAATCCATAAATTTTTCAGGGTTATTGCTAGATACCAGATACGGATAGGGGACTGCTAGCTTAGAATGTTGCTGAGTAAAATATATTGCGATTCTGGCACATGGAGCAAAAAGCATCATTGCTGGTTTATACCATTGGCAGTTTCTGGTTGTTCAGGAAATGGAGCTTGTTGCCTTATGTCCTTTACCAGGAGTCTCAGCAGTGGGCAGGAGCCATGCCTTGAGGCCCCTATGATCTGAGGCTGTGGCCCCACCTCTGAGCTGATGTCTGTTGCTGTTGGGTAGAGGAACAGAGATTCCTTATCTGTGTGTTCTCCATGATGTACCTATCTGTGAATTCCTTGTGCTTCATGCTGTGCTGTTGGCAACCTATATGTCCCCCAGGCTGATTCTAAAGCACCTTTCTTCTATAAGCAGATATCAGAATTTAGCAAGTGTAAAAAAACAAACCCAGATGAAAAACCCAAAGAAAAACACACACAAACTACCACCAGCAACAAACCCACAACACAACAAGTAAAAAAAACCACCCAACTGCAAGATAACATAAATCAGATGCTGCAGCCAAGAGAAGGGGAGATCTTGAAAAACACTTTTCATGAAGATCCAATCCATTTCCGTTGCTTGCATGAAAAAGATCTTGATTCTTCCCCAACTCTTAACATAAACATTAAATTATGGTAGAAAGCTTTTGAAGGTGGGCTTTAGCTTTGAGCAACTGATGTGATACAGCCTGAAACGCTGCATCTGCCACCTTCTTTTGCTCATGAATTTCCTATTCCTGCCAAAGCACAGGAATGTCTGCCCACATCAACACCTTTTGTATTAACCAGTGGGGCAGCAGAGTGCTGTGTGCATGGGTGAGACAGGGTTTCTGGAACTTGACAGACACTTGGCTTGTTTTCTGAAGCATCAAACTGACTATCTAACACCACTGTATTGACTGGTGTGCTTAAAAATACTGTGTACCTGTTATATGATCTGTCTTTTTAAAATTCTCTAGCCAGAATTGTTCTAGGCATGTCTATAGGTTAAGTGTCTGACAATGCATATGACACAACATTGTGCAGTGTTATATCGTTATTCTTGGCTCTGAACTTGCTGCAGTAGAATTTGCAGCATATTGTGTATTGAGGAAACAGATGCTGGAGGCCTAGATTCGGTGAGTAAGGCATCTGATCTGCAACAGCAGATTGCATTGCTTCTTTGAGCTTTGCTTTATACCATAATACTTGAGGAAAAAACTGTCCCTTTCATAGCCTCGTTTTCCTTACCTATACAATCACACTGACTTCAGTTGATCTATGAATAATAGCCTTTAATCTAAAGATAAATAGCTCCACCCCACCCCCGCATGCACTTGTGCCTCAGTATGGATTTAGTGTTCTTCCTTCTCCCCATTCTGAAGTTGTTCTGCCCTGGCACAATGTCATTCCCAATGTGCATGAGTCAAAGCTGTAAATGACCTCACAGGAATGTGACTGCTGTACAAAGCTAATACAATTTTTTTGGGTGAGGGTAAGGGACTCAATGATATTTTAAAAATTTATTTACCCTGGATTGTGTTGGCCATGGAAGAACCTAAACATTTCCTGGAGGATCCTGCAAATTCAAAGTTTCTCTTTTCTGTTTTTTCTTTACTTGTTTTTGAAAATGTAGTGATATGTTTTGGTTTTATCAATGATTAAAGGATAGATATAAAAAAAATTTTAAAAGCAACCACCTTTATTTTATCTAGCCAATGCATATGGTTGCAGAAGACTTGAGTTTTTGAAGACAGGAATTTTTTGTGAATAAAGTGCTTAGTATCTGTGTTTTATGCTTGTTGATGTTTGTGCTCTTACTATGTTTAGTAAACAATGGAGCCATACCATCCCCTGTTCTATGAACTCCTAGATTAATGTTTTAGATCTTTTTAGGAACTCTTCCCTATTAAGAGGACCTTCCCCAGACTGACAATACTGTCTGCCTGCATTTTGAGTTCTTTCCAGTCAGTCTGAAGTTACTTTAGCAACAGTCTCTGCTTTCCACCATGATGCAGCCTGAGCTTTGGAAGAACAGGGCAATAAGGTTCCCTATAAGGACAGAAATCTGGTTCAAGAAGCACTGATAGTTTCTCTGTGTTTCTGCCAGGGTCCTTCTCTACATACACCGGGCTGAGCACTGGGCCCTTCCCTTCTAGCTCGCTGCATTTTTTTTTTTTTTTTTCCTCCAAGTGAGATCCTCTAAGGCTACTTCCCTGGAGGAGACCTGCAGCTCATCTGGCTCTCCTGAGAGGATGGAACAGGATGGGGAGGTGCTGAGCTCCCCAATGTCCAGGCTGTCCGGTGGGGACTAGGGAGCTGGCTGAGGCCTTGCTGCCTTATGCGGTTTGCTGCAGGTACAGCTCCTCTGGGCTTAGAGCAGGGGAAGTTCACACAACTCGAGCAAAGCTGTATAGGGAACCAGGGCAAAGCCCAGCCAGAATTTGGTCTGTCCTGTGCTGCTTGTCTAGGCTGCTTCCGGCAGCTACCTGTTCCCGTTCCAGCAGCAAAATGACACACAGGCTGACCCTGGTCACAAGGTATTTGACAGCCCCTTTGGTTGTTGGTAGAGAACTGCAGCAGTGGGAAGGCAGCCAGACAAGACTGACTGCCACCTTGGCAGATGTTCTTTTTCCTCCTTTGGCATGTGGGATGTTGCAGGCATAGACAAGCCTGCTGTAAGATGGTAACTGTTTTCTTAGCCAAGCAGCAGCCCTGAGGCTGCAGTTCCAGACATAGCCATAGCATGACAATATCTCTCTTCTGACTGACTTACAGGAAGGTTATTTCAAACATTCTTATTCAGACTTCTCATTGAAGCGTGTAACTCCTCTCAGCTGTAGCGGCAGTTGCCTAGTTTATGTGGGGTAAAAATTAGGTCTTTCATCTTAACATCTGTATGTTCTCTGTAGTAGGTCCTGAAAGTCAGAGCTGTAGCAGACCGAAAGGGAAGCTCTACAGGAGCAAATGCTAACCCAGGGCCTTGTATCTTGAATGTCTGGTGTAGGCAGAAGCTGTATGCGGAATGTGGGTCAGAGCTTCCAGAAGGCAGTTGTTTGAGGACTTTCTCCCTGATGCCATTGAAATACCCATGAATGAGACCTTGAATGGAAAGCTAGAGAGCAGTAGAGTGTCTTCTGTCACATTCTGAGTAGGGTTGCTGCTCACAGTGTTTTGGTTTGGTTTTTATTCCTCCTATTGCTCTCTGAACTGAATAACTTTGTCCCTGTACTGAAGTGTGAGCTTATGATTTGGCTTTTGTACTGAAGGTGAGAAGATAATTTATTTTGATAAGCCTAGGTCAGCACTGGTGCTTGGCAGGCCTTTCAGTGAACTAATTCAGCCCGCTAACCTGGTAGAAACTACTTGCTTACGTGCTGAGCTTCATTTCAGCTTGTGTGCAGGCTTGACTGGGCTGAATAGAAGCTTCAGTGAGCCCCAGAGCTGATGCATGAGTAGAGGTGGGAGTGTGTGCCTGGAGGAACAAATAAGGAGTCGCACCCTGTCCTCTTTTGACAAAAATAAGTAAAATTTCATGGTTTTTCACTGGCACTTTCAGACCTTGTTTTGTTTGTAACTATGCATTAGCTCCTCACCTCTTGTCTTGCTTCTGAAGATACTTCGTTGTTTTGCTCTCCCCTCTTGTTAGGTAACCTTGTCTGGGACAGTTGTTCCAGACCTCTGCTGTCTTTACATTAATGTGCCCTAGACTGCTACTGTGGTTCAATGACTTTGTTCTGAATGGAACAGAATACTCAGACCTTACAGTGAATACTTTGTTCCTCCGCTTGCCAAGGCTTTCAAGTGTCAGACATCCCTTCATGTTCCCCCCATTCCTGAATGGGTAGAAATGAATGGCAGGAGACCATTTCCCTTTATGGACAACGTGCCCCCCAGCAGATCACTGTAAGAGTAACTTAAGGCATTATTTCCCCGGTAGATGTGTTATCCAATCCTGGTGCTAAGAAATGCACATTGCTGACAACCTATCTGTGGTACATTATTTCTGACATATACTCAGGGAGCCAGCATTTTCACCCATGTATTACAACTAATGCCCTCCAATTTCAGCCAGTTCTCTATAAAGAAAGTCTGAGGAGTTTTCTGACTAGAACCCAGTGTATCTAGTAGGAGAGCAGTGTGACTTTCTACACACTTATGTTTGCTGGGAGCTCTGGTGTTCATTGTCAGTATTTCTTCAGGTTCAGTTTGTGTTGCTAGAGGCATAGTCCTCTGTAAGCAGATTCAGTTCTGAATACTCCCCACATTGGTCCGTGTAAATCATGCAGTCCATCTCCCTTCTATTTGTGCCCAGTGCTATTGAGCAGTTGTTGTCTTAGGTTGTAAGTACAAGTAGATCTGTGTGTCTCTGCCTACATGCTGGCCAGAGTGGAGCTATTATGGAGATGCTGTAAAACCCACGATAGCGCAGCACTGTGCTTGCACCAGGGCATCCTGCTTCTCAATGGAGGAACTCCTGCCTGCCCATGCTGTCAGACAGAGGATGGTGGTCTCTTCTCCCGAGTAGTGAGGGATAGGACGAGGGGAAGTGGCCACAAGTCGCACCAAGGGGTGTTCAGATTGGATATTAGGAATAATTTCTTCACAGAAAGTGTTGTCAGACAGTGGAACAGGCTCCTCGGAGAAGTTGTTGAGTCACCGTCCCTGGAGGTGCATAAAAGACACGTAGGTGAGGTTCTTAGGGACGTGTTTTAGTGCCAGTGTTAGGTTAATGGTTGAACTCGATATTGAGGGTCTCTTCCAAGCAAAATGGTTCTATGTGGCCACCACCTGAGAGAACACAGTGCACAGCTGCTGGGGTCTACAGAGGAGTGCGTGTTACCCCTGGTTAGCGTGCTGCGCCTGGGAGTGGCCGGTCGTTTAGGAGAGCTAGGTGACAGCTGCTGCTCTTTTTGCTTTTCTTCTTTGTAATTAGGTCTGCTCTTACTACTCCCCCAAATTTACAGGAAAAACCTATATGACTAGTGTTGAAGGATAAGCTATATGAATCTCAAGTGAGAACATTTGAAGCATCCGTTAGCTCATGAATACCAACAGTTACTTTTTGCTCAGAGCCTGATAAAATCAGTGAAGCAGCTTGTGAACAAATAGGTAGCCAGGAGGCTAAGCTGTTATATGGGAAGGACATGCATTGTCAGTAATGTATTTCTTCACTTCAGGAGCTTCACTGAAGGAATATAACTGCTTTTGTGACCTATAGTGAGATCTTTGTATCTGGTCAGAGGAAGAACTTATTGAAATGGTTGGAGCAACTAGCAATAAGGAACTTCCTGAGGGATTTCAAAGGCAGATAGTCTTATTTTGTGTTGCTTGAGGTGGAAATAATGAACTTGCTGCAGCTATCAGCTCTTTTAAGTGTTCAAAAAACCATTACATCATGGCTCTACAAAAAATTTTGTACACTGATAATTTTTTGTGGCAGGGTGTGAAAATGTTTCCTAAGGCTCATGTACCTTTAATGGGTTGGCCTTTATGTTACACTAAACTGAAAGAGCATGTGTGTGAGAGAAGAGCCAGCTCTCAGCTCCACAAATACAGGCTTCATTAGCTCCTATGACTTCCAACAGGATTACTGGCATGCCAGATTAATACTCAGCACAACTATAAGTCTGGCTTGATGTTGGCACTTACGAATATACATGATCCTTGCTTTAATTTTGATTATTATTATTATTTTTTTTTTTTAATATTACAGAAAATATAGTGAGTGGCTTGTTCATTTCTTAGCCCAGTGTCTGTTGTCCATAGGTCTGGTGAACTTTAGCTACAGTCTATGTCTTTCGAGAAAAATATTCTAAAGTGTGCTTTAGCTATATAGTGAAAATTTACAGATTACAGGTTTTTAAAAGAGAATGTTGTATGTGCTAGAAGGTATGTACAGAAATAGATATACCATGTATTTTTTTCTTTGTTCTTACTTTTAGTCTTTTGAAAGAGTTTTAGTAGAGAACAAGCTGCATGGCCTTTCTCCAGCTCTCTCTGAAGCCATCCAGAGCATTTCTCGCTGGGAACTTGTCCAAGCTGCGCTCCCTCATGTGCTGCACTGCACTGCAACATTGCTCTCCAACCGAAACAAGCTAGGTTAGTGCTCATTTTTCCATTACTGAAGTTATCAGTCAAAATTTGACAGATTGATGCTCAGGGTTCTGATGTATTCTACATCCTAGAATCTCAGTTCATTCTGTGTTTTGCCTTTTTTGATCTTTTGTCATTTATAGGAAGGTAACCTGTGAGAGCTTCCCCAGTGAAGTTAATGGTCTGATGAGCTGAAGAGTCAAAGCAGTTCAATAATACTTTGCTAGTTATTTTCTAGAGATAATAGAACTAGATTTAGCAAAAGTCTCACCACCCAGCAGGCATGGGTTCCCTGAAGGAGCACGTATTTCTTTCAAGGCATGGTGCAGTGCCCAAGTACAGCAGATACTTTTAATATTTTCAGTTCTTTTTTTTTTCTTCTTCTTTTTTTTTCAGACTAATGCATTTGATTCTCAGCAGGTAAGTCAATCAGATAATAGGGATAGGACCAGGTCCAAATCTAACTTTACTAGTCTTTTACTGATTTCAGCAGCAATTTGCTTCATGAGACATGCCGTTAAATAGAACCAAACAGACAAGACTTGTCAAGCTGGCCTCTTTTAGGAGCACTCTGTGTCCACATGTTCAGTTGCCTCGCAAGTGACATTTCAGGGACTGAACTGCAAATGCTGTGAAGTAACTGGAAAGTTGTGAATTAGGAGGTTTCAAACACAATGAAACAGAGTGCTGATACTTTTAGTGGTAGAATTTTAGTTTTCAGATGCTTATCAGGATGTTGGATGCCCTGTTCCCTCTGCGGCTCTGAAAGTCTCAACATTACCATTAATGGAAACCCTGTGAGATACTATGATGTGTTTTTCCATCCAGGACATCAGGATAAGCTTGGAGTAGCTGAAACAAAGCTTCTTCACACTCTTCACTGGATGCTGCTGGAGGCCCCTCAGGACTGCAGCAATGACCGATTTGGAGGAGACAGAGGCTCCAGCTGGGGAGGGAGCAGTAGCGCCTTTATCCATCAGGCTGAAAACCAGGGATCACCAGGACATCCCCGGCCCAGTGCCACGAATGACGAGGAGGAAAATAACAGAAGGAAGTTCTTCCAGAACTCCATGGCCACAGTGGAGCTCTTTGTGTTCCTTTTTGCTCCCCTTGTCCACAGGATTAAAGTAAGTGGAACACTGGTGTAGTACTTGTGTGGAGACACCTCTGAGGAGAAAATGAATGATTCTGCCTTTGTGACTGTTAATTAATTCTGCCCACAGTGCACACTGGGTGACCACTGGAAATGTTTTAACAAGCTGGCAGAATGACACTGCCATCAGGAAGAGATACTTCCAGTGACATGAACAATCATCACAGCATCAGGCAGACACAAGGGGAAATAAATCTGAAATGAGCTATTTTCAGCCCTCAGGAATGTCAAAGATCTGTGTCCCTTGTGAAATCTTTGGGACCCTGGAACCTGCAGGAAGGATTGCGAGCTTTAGCTTGCTCCAGTGATTCTCAGCCATTGCTCAGAATGGCCTTGCTAGCTTTTCAGGGATTCCACCACAGGGCTGCCACTGGGATTTGTCATTACTAATAATCTTGATGCTAATTACCAGGAATATGTCATAGTGGTATAAGCGTGGCAGTGGCAAAGGCCATTGAAATGCTGAATTCTTCCCAGTGCTACACACACAAATGTGGGCTGCCATTTGAATAAGTGAAATGAAACTGGAGGTAGACCCTGGCTATCAGAGATTAAGTTCAATTTTTTTTTAAAATATATTAATCTTTCTGGGATGTAGTTTCCCATTTATAAGATGGGGTTCATAACAATATTTCAGGTTTACCTTGAAAATGTCTGAAACACTGTAGTGGTGAACATCAAGAAGCTCTTGAAAACATGCATGTTTCTGTCATCAAAGTAAAGCTCAACAATTGTGAGGTAAATGAGGTGTGTAACTGGCTCACTAAGTCAGCATTGTCCCCTTCTGTGTTTCACAGAGGTAGAGGTCTCAGGGGAAGAATACTATCTGATCAGATAACCAAAGTAATGCATGTGCTCGAGGAAAATTATATATGTTTGTACAGGCAGACCTAAATGATGGAGTTTGTAACTTCTGTGAGGCTTCCGTGTTTAGCCATGTGTTTAAATGAGGTGTTTGGGGGGTGAAGGGGATGCACGTAATCCTGTAATTTAACAACGTAGATAAAAAATATTTGTTCGACTTGTGGGGATAACTGGACTATACAAGCATCAGTGTCTCCTAATGCACATCTGACCGTAGGTCAAGTAGATGCATACCTACACTTTGATATTGCTAAGATTTACTTGAGTACTAATTTACATGATTTCAGCTACTTGCATATGGAAAACAATGATGGCACAACTGTATGTAGTACCAATGTATCTGTTTTGACATAGCTCAGGCACTAACAATGCAAATAATAATAATGACATTACTGTATACTACTATTTCATATTAATTTGTTACATTTAATGTTTCCTCAATTTCTAAGTAATGTTTTAATATTTAGTATTCTTATTCTTTTAGGGCAAGAAGTTCAGGTCTTGGAGTGTAAATCCTAAATCTGAGATTGAATACTAAAGAGGAAGCGATTATATATGGTCAGAAGGGATGTGTTCTGACACAGGAATGGTCTTTTCTTTTACAGCTTAATGTCCTGGAAAAAAACAGGGTTCATTAATAGGATTCATTAACTAGTATAGAAATTTCATTTGGGAAAAGCCTCTTGTATATTTTTGTGTTGAGATTTCCCTATTATTTTTTAGTAGCTATACTTGAAATGTATTAATGTCTGCTGAGCAGTGTCAGTGGCCCTTGAGTTAGCATATACTGACCACAAAACTGTGCATGGTATCACTCGTTTCTTTTGAGAGCTGTGCATCAGAGAAATTACAATCCTTTTAGACTGGAAACAACATTCTTTCATGTGAGTGTGTGTGGTACAACCTCTGTTTGTCTTTCTAGGAGTCTGACCTGACATTTCGGTTGGCTAGTGGCCTTGTTATTTGGCAGCCTATGTGGGAACACAGGCAGCCTGAAGTTTCTGCCTTCAACGCCCTTGTAAAACCAATCAGGAACATCATTACAGGTCTGTGACTTTGCTGTGGTAATGTAGCTCCTGAGAGTGGGAAACCTTTCCTTTGTTTGCCTAATGCAGCCTTATGTTCTGTAGCCATCATATTTGAAGGAATATTTTAATCCTGCAGGAACTAATCAGACCTTTGAAAGTAGTTCAAGTTTGTTTCCCTTCTGACTCAGCTGACATTTGCATAATAATCAAATAGTAGATGAGAGAGAAATCACAAATAGGATATGAGAAACTCTTTGGTAGAGTTACAATTTCCAGTCAGCCTCATATCGCCGTTTCATCGTATCTTCCTTTGTTGCTAAAAAGGGCAAAGGCAGCATCTAGCAGCAGCCTGACATGGGTGGGGAAGGCTTTCCCAAACTGGCACTGGACAAAAATTATCAGTGAAGAGCACACAGTTGGCAGTGTAGGTTCTCCTCCTATCTAAAATTGGAATTTCACCATGTTATGAAATTAAAGTAGTTTCAAGAGGCTCCAAGGAAGGTTTAGGTTGTGAATTTGCTTTTGCATGCTGTAAGGGGTTGCTCTTCCTTTGTATTTCAGCCATAATGAGACTGGAGTTGGATGCTTAGGCTTTCAAGCCTTTATGTCTGGCCTCGTTCTAAAAAAACTGTTTAGGTTTATGTTTTTAGACAATAATTTGGCGTAATTCCTGCAAAGTAGTGAATTGAAAGTGTGCTGGGTATAATGCTGTAGCATTGTTTGCTCATTCTCAAAAGCACAGAACCATAGTTTTCACAGTAGTGAAAATGTAGTTCACTAAATCAGATTTTTCTGATGAGAAGTCATTTTGGATGTCATATTTTGTTCTGAAGGCTTTGTAGGCCTCTGAGACAGTCCAGAATTGGAAAGACTCAAGCCTTTCAAATTCTTTAAAACCATCTTTGACATCTAGTTCTTCCTCCCTCTGCTTCAATTTCTGGAATTAAAAAATAAGATTTCAACCCTGGATCTAACAAAAGGAATTAGTCCGAAGTTTTCTTTGGCTGTTGGAATTTTTTCCATAGGTCTGGAGTGTGGTCAGAAAATCCCTAAAGAATAACTTCAGGAGTATACTCTGAATTTAAAATACTCTGTTGTGTTTTGCAAATGTTTTCAGCAGAATGGGAATAGAAATTGGAATGAGGTTCTTTATATGAAGGAAGATTCTGCTATCTTAGTATTGTTGTCTCAAGTTGGGACAAAAAAATTAAATTTACTTAAATTCTCCTTCAAAAAACAAATAAAAAAATTCTACTGAAGAGGCTTTGCAATGTTTTGTTTGGAGTCAATCTGATACTAAGTCATATCTGAATAGCTTGCGATGTGACAGGACTTAAAAATTGTCATCCTAATCTTTGTGAAGCCCTTGTTCTTTTACAGTATCACTCATCAAACTTTGTGTATGACATTTGTGTGTTTCCTGTGCTGAAGGCGTTTGTCAAATTGGAAATCACATTCTGAGAGATGTAACCTAGAAATGGAGCTGAATATATGTGAAAGTAGGAGGAGGGAGAGCTCTAAAATAAAAGGCACTATTGTGCAAAGGAAAATACAACCTGATGCCAAATGGATTTGGGATAAAATGTATATTAAAATTTAAAATTAAAGAAATGGAAATTTTCAGTAGGCAATGTTGATGACAACAAAATTGGAATAATTGTGCAAAAATTTTTAAAGTCGTATGTCTTTTTATTGCTGTAGCTAATGCCTAGGAAGTCCACAGCAGGAAGATGCTGCTTTGGGTTTGTTTTCTGGTTTATCCTTTTGGTGGTACATTTTAATATTAGAAGTGATTCCTGAAATATCCTCCTTTGACTTCTTTTCTCAGCTAAGAGAAGTTCTCCCACCAACAATCAGAGTGTGACTTGTGAATCCCCTAATGTGGACAGTGGACACACTGAGGTAAGTTCTATGCTCACATTAGACAAGCTTGAATGGGGAGCTGAGGGAGGGGGAAATTAATATTGAAACAGTGCTTGCAGTTACCACACTAAAGTGTTCCTTCTCCAGAAATTACAGTTCTCCAGAGTTCTTCTGAAGGGTCCCAACCTTTGTCTGCAGTGGGACCAAATGGTATTGAGCATGGTTATCAGGATCTCCTTGGCCTTATCCTGTCTTATAGGATGGAAGCCTGATCTTATGTGTTTTCCTATGCACAAGCCCTGTCTTACCCTTTGCCTGTACAATGCCTAGTACTGAGAAGCCCCAGGCTTGATCAGTTTTTTCCATGGTATTACCATAGTATTATGGTATAAGTAATAGTAATGCCTAAGCACAAATTGCAGCAGGAAAACTAATATGAGAGAGATAAATACGTTTATGTACCTATTTCCTTTTGTTAAAACTATCCAAAGGGACTCCAGGTGGTCTGTGAGACAACCCAGCCAGATTCTGTACCTTCAAAGGCCACTGTTTCAGCATGTCATCGTGGAAATTCCTTGGATGGAAGTGTATCCTCCCAAACCTCTCAGGAGAGAGGTACTGCACATGCCAGGTACAAACCTTTTCAGCAGAAAGTTAGGCTAGTGTGACTCAATGGTGGGGGTCACAGCAGTCCTTTATCCCGAATCTGCAGTTGTCCCTACGCGCCAAGGGTGCTGGATGTTTATCTCAAATTCTTAATTCAACAAATCTCAGTTCTTGGTGATGAACAAGATGGTGACACTTGAAATTCTATGCCACTTGCATTGGAGAAATCTCTAGCTGGCCTGTTGGGACAGTTTCTTTGGTCTTTTCTAATGTGTTGACTTCTTATAATTAGAGACAGTAACAACCTGGAGGTTCAACCTTCCTTAGCTAGATTCAGCCTCAGGCAGCTCATACCTTTTCTGGCTTCCTTCTGATCAAATGTTCTTTGCCTTTAGCAAAGAACTTTTGTGAGCCTCTCTGTTTTCTTCATGTTACTTTTTCTGCATCCTTCTGCTTAGCTTGCTTTAGACTACTGACCCAAAGGAACAGGCTAACAAAGAAGCACAGCCAAGCAAACATCCTCCCAACTTGCCCTGCAGAGCTCAGGCTGTGGTTTTCCAGCATGACACTGATAAATTAATGTATTTTAATCGAGATTTGGGCAGGTAAAGATAGAACTGGATTTTCAGTAGAGCCGGGCACTCCATAGTAAAGTAAAGTAAATAAAGCTGATGGGTGTTTTCAGAGGGTGGAGAGGGAGGGAAGTCTAGCTATATTTATAGGTTTCTATGGATTTAGGGCTGTCAGCTAAACTCCTCCTGAATTTTTTTTTTTTCTGTTGCTTTCTCTTTTCGGAAATGTCATATCCAAAACACTGCAGTGTTTTAAGAAGTTGCTTCATGACAGAGACAGAAGAAATGTGGGATGGAGTAGGTTTCTGGATATAATCTAGGAAAGGCTCTGATTTCTCAAAAAGGGGTTTGATGCACCCTTTCACTGGTGGAAAGGGAAAAGCTATTAGAGAATAGGGTTTTGATCCCATCAGGAGGCTTCCCTCAGAATTTTATATCAAGCCTGCTGTCAGTTCTGGGTCTTTATTTAATTTGTATTAATGTGAGCCAGTAAAACTGAAGCTGGAGACAGAACTGCCTTTCTGTGTGTGAACACTACTGCTCAGAGAGTGCACAGGCTTAAAAAAATAAGCAGCCTTTTAAGAAGACTGAATCAGGTGATCAATTTGTCAAGCTGGGTCTGGTGGTTGCTATGGGGATGAAGCTTCAGACAGGCTTTGAAGAGAGCATCATTATGTCTCTTCATTTACAGGACTCATTGATCAGTTAAAACTGTACAGGGAGCTTTGGTTGCCAAGCAACAGACAACTGGGGAACAAATGTTGTTTACTCTGCTTACCAACAGCCGCAGTATTCCTTTGTCCTTGGCCAGGGCTGACAGGAGGCTGCCTTTCCACTCGCCACTCCTGTCACAGGCAACAAAAAGCTGATTATACCAACACTAAGCTTCCTTCTAAATGAAGCAGAGAGTTTAATTTCTGGTTCCTCAGATGCTTCTTGAGCAAATGGCGTGTTCCTCTGATCCTGCCTAATTAAACATATTAATAAAATTAATGAAATCCAGCCTGCCCCACTCAGTGAAATTCTCCATTTGCAGATGATACAGTTTAACACTGAAGCACATAAAGGCACAGCCCTTTATCCAGCTGCTGTCTCGAACACACTACCTGGGAAACAGACTTTTCAGGAAGGACTTTAGTGACAAATATTTCATGAGGAGAATATGCCTTGCTCCAGGCTCCGTTGTGCATCAGGTTTGCCTGTGCCGCATACGGGGGAGCATATAAGACGGTTTAGACTCAGACACTGATCGGGGTCCTGCAAAGTGACCAGGCAGCCATGCATCATCCTTTAAAATTGCTACTAAAGGGATGGGCTCTGTTTCCTTTGCTGGAATTCTTTGAGTATCCCAGCTATCCTTAGTTTCTTAACAGGCTGTATCTATGAGAAACAATCTTGACTGTGACAAAAACAGCCTTCACATCAGGTTTATGGGGAAAACCTTACAGCATATTATAATTTATCATTGTTTTCTCCTTCCTAATTCAGTTTTTCAGGTTTTTATAGCGGTTCATTTTAAAGTTGTCAAACTTGTAACATTTTTACCTTGAATACAGCAGTAGGGGAGAAGCTGTAAATCTATAGATGCACATAGTGACATATGCTGACACAGGCTGGTCTGCAGTCACCAAGTGCCTTCAACTTTGGCCTATGGAGCTGGCAGCAAACCAGTTCCTGCAGGTTTGAGTTCTTAGATGCATGCATTGCTCCAAGCCCAGCCTTGCCACCAGCCTCTCATTTCCAAGTGGTGTCAACATTCACTGCATACTTCTTTCTCCTTTGCTAGTCCTACATCTGCCTTGGATGCACAGGGCAGCTTTGTGGCACTAGGCAGCAATCCAGCAATGCAGTTTAAGCATCCACTTCACTTCGAGCACTTAGAGATTGCACTGGGCAGTATTGCTGCTTGTTCCCTAATGATTTGCCGGACGGTGGCCTTGGACATCTCTGTTCAGAATGCAGTGGTACCCAGTGGTACCCATGCTGTTTGCATGGGTCGTTTAGCAGAACTGATGATATAAATGGTTTTAAAAAAATAAATATTTTATGTTCTTGTGATGATTCCCAAATGCCTGAGAATATCATTCATGGGTGTGCTGTTGATTTTTATAGAATCCAAAAATCACAGAAGTACTCAGTTCACAGAGGTGTGTTTTTAAGACGCTGAGTGGAAGCATTCAAATTGTGTACTTCTGTGGGGAAAAAAAAAAAAAAAAAGATTTCCGGAGTTCCTGCTCCACCCCCAGCATTTCACACCTTTTTTTGTCATCTGATTCTCCTTCCTCTGACTTGCCTTCACTGCTGCTTTTCTGACAGATTGTGAATGTAGAGAGGGTAGATCAGGCCAGTTGTACTCTGCTGGGAGAGAATTACTGTAAAAAAAAATAATAATAAAAAAGTTGGGGTGTTTTATTGCAATAAGATTGTCTCTGAAAATAGACACGATCCCTTTGAAATCTGAAATCTCTTGAGTCTCATTTCTGAGGCTTGCTACAGACATCTTGCTTTTGCATGCACTAACTTCTACAACAGTTAGGAAATTCCATACTAAAACCTATCAGGAAGTGACACCACTTGAAAAGCAGAAAGTCATAATGAAGGCTAAAAATGATCCTTTTTTCTAGCAGACCTTGTCAAAGAGCATCTACAACAGTAACTTTTACTTGTATAAGAATTAATTTAGTTGGCTTAAATGGTTAACTAACTTAGCTGCCCTGCCTGCCCCTCCTTAAGTAAGGTCTGATGTGTACAAATGTGAACCATTCCTAACTACCTATTATTAGTATCTGAACAGCAGATGCTCAAGGGTTGTCTGTTTCCAGCTGAACAAATTATTCAGTTGGTGCAAGCTTATCTTCAGACCACAGTTTCAGAAAGCAACCCTACCCAAGAAAACACTTAACAAAGCATGTACTTGAGTCCTCTAGGGAGCTAAAAGCTGAATATCCATCTATGTGTCTTCAGTAATGCTTTCCTCAGTCAGGGCCTTAGTCCCAAAGGGTCAGTGTCAAATGTCCCTGCGAGCTCAAGTGGGCACAGCTGTGTGCACATGCTGGTGATTTCTGCACATGACAGGAAAATGAGAATGGCTTACAGCTTTTGATGAGTCGCTAAATTTTAGGCCTCTTAGTAGAGCTCTTGGGTCTTTTGGGGTGGACCAAAACGTATGCTGAGACAGAACTGGTTTCCAGCTGTCAAAGAGAACTTTGTGGTGTCAAGAGTTACCCCTTAAGTACAGTTAAACATACAAACTTGACGAGTCATCACTGAGTGGTTCTTTATTCAGAGCACTGAGTATCTAAGAAGAGCTAAGGAGCCTGATGACTAACGTTTCTACTCCTGCTTTTTGGAACAGGGTGTCCTTGGTGATCCCACCATGCCAGAAATCTCGCTATGCCACATACTTCGATGTGGCAGTGCTGCGCTGTCTGCTGCAGCCACATTGGTCTGAGGAGGGCACGCAGTGGTCACTAATGTACTATCTGCAGAGGCTGAGGCATATGCTGCAGGAGAAGCCGGAGAAACCACCTGAGCCAGAGATCACCCCTTTACCAAGACCTCGCAGCAGCTCCATGGTGGCTGCTGCACCCTCTCTGGTGAATACCCACAAAACTCAGGTAAGCAGTTGCCATCAATAGGAAAACAGCAACTGTGATGATGCTGGGAAGTGATGACTGGACAACTATTGAAAAGCACAGCTTTGGTGTTGGTTGAACTGCCTGGAGATCATATGTGTGCATCGATTCAGAAAGAGATCCTGGGAACAATGAGGGGTTTGGAGGCAGAATCTGATGCAGAGAGTCAGAGCTGGTGACTGCTGAAAGCTTGAGGGTTGATTTGAGATAATTAATCTAGGGTGAACTGTGATAACGTTCTTTTTTAATGTGAGAATATACTAATGTGGTTGTCAGAAGAAATCGGACTGCCTTTGTGTTACTGTGTAATGCTCAGGGCTCACTGAGCTGCTTTGCTGTAACCCCTCAAAAGAGAGAAAAGGAATTGGACTTGGTACAGCACTGCACACTCTGGGCAAACACTCCAGTTAAAATATTGGAGTAGACTTTCAAACAGTGGCAGTGAACAAAAGCCCTCCATGTTGTTACCTCTTCTCCTGCTGTTGTTACTGCTTAACTTTTACCCTTATATTTGCCAACAAAACCTCAGTAGTCCTAACTGTCCTAATAGGTGTCAAGACTTGCTCTCTGTTTTGCTGGAAAAGAAATCCCAGACTACCAGCCTTGATGCACTACAGATCTTGTGTTAAAGCTTAAATGTTTTTTTTCTTTTGGGTAGCTGACTGTTGTTCCAGGGATAAAAAGAAGGATGCTGCTGCAGTTTCAGTTAATCTGCTTGTTGATTTGTGCTACTTTTAGGTTGTACGCTCTTTTCCTGTCGTGTGAGCTTTAAACAGCAAATACTGATTTACTAAATTGATGGAACTGCCTAACAAAATTTAACACATTCTATTTTTGCAATCCAATTTTATAAAACACCTCAAGAAGAAGGCTCTGTCTTCTGTTAATATGACTGTCAAATATCTTTTTTGAGTCAGAGCTCTCTCTGGATTTTTGGTGTGTTTTCTTAAAATCCTCGCTTTCAGTATTGTAGAACTCTGGCAGTTTTTGACTGGTTATTTTATTAGGGAGAAGGGTGAAATATATTTTCTTCTGTATAGCCCAGATCCTCATAAGCCAGAATACAAGCATAAACACTGTAAATACTAGTACTGTTATTTTTAAACTTCAGGATTTTATAGCCATTCTTATTATTTTTGTGAGGGCTGGTGGTTACCTGTGGTTTTAAGGGCTCAGCAGCAGCAGTATTGTTGAAACTGTATTATACTTTAGTGTCATTTCTTTAAAACATTGCCTGTTTCATCCCTGTAAAAGCTTGACATATCTCCATAAAGGCCAGGTGATATGAATTACTATTCAGTCTTAATCTACCTTTGCATGGGGATTTTATAGGATTGCTGTGCATGTACAGAAAATCCTCCTTGATATCATCTCCTGGAGGGAGAACTGGAAGGTATTGCTGTTGATGTCGTTCACTGTTTCCATGCATATACTGTCCCTTTACCTTTGCTCATAAGAACCCGGTTATTTTACACATCAACAGGTTTAGCGACTAGTGCAGCAGTGAGTGTGGTCAGTGGTTCTCAGCACAGTGGCAGCGTGAATGGGGTTGTCCTCTGTAGGCAGTTTGCACTAGTATTGTGATGCTTCTTCTCTGTACAGTGACACATCTCTCCTTTCACACACTTGGCTATTTCTTGCTTTTCCAGCTGTTTCTCTTGCAGAATATCCCTTTGCTCAGTTGCTCTTCACTAACAGTTTTCTGTTAAATCCATTTGCAGTTCCACTGGGTACTTTCTAGCTGTTAACGTGAGGACTCTGTCCAGGGCATTCTTCCCTCTAGGGCTAGGTTTGATTGCTTTTGGTAACCTCTGTGTCAGCCTTGTGTATTTTTACTTCATCAAATTGGAATCCTGTTTAAAAAGGTTTCCAATTTGTTACAAAGAACAGCTGTGATGGAGGAGGTGAAATGGTCTTCCATGCAGCAAAAGTTTAAACTCGTGTCCCCCTTCTTTACAACTCTGAAGACTGAAACCTTTGCAATGCCCAGAGACACCTGGGCTGCTTCACACCAGCTGACTGTAGGGACTTAACTGCTGTTCTTAAATTCAGAGTTTCCTTGCTTAAGACTCTCTGCAAGTCCAAGGAGATAATGCCGCCTCCAGAGGGCTAAGATCTGTCATTTCTTTCTATCAACACAGGGCGTTGTGTGCTAAGACTTCACCAGCTCATCCAACACAGGGATATGGTTAAAGCCTGCTTTTTCAGTTTGGATCTTAAACTCCTAACACAACATCATTATTTCAGGTTGATTAATATATCTCAAAAATATCAGCACTCTGTGTTTCAGCAGGATAGGTTTAAAGTGACAGGCAGAAACTGATTAAAGACAAAACCAGCTGCCTGCAAATCACATCAGGGACCAGTAGATTTTTCTGGTAAATCCACATTCTTTCCGTTGTTCTGCATGTTATCAGGGTAACTTCCTGCATCTCCCTACACCTCAGCAAAACTCTCACACTACTTGTTGGTTTCTTTGTATTTGATATCACATTTCAAGTATAAGCTTGGGCTAAAGGAGTTGGGATCGAGAGAACATGAAAAACATCCTCCATGTATTGCCTAGTAAACTGAACAGCAAAGTAGAAAAAGGTTCAGTGCAGCATGCCATCACTCCTTATTGCATAGGAAAAGGGGTACTGGATAGAGTGTGAATAAAATTAATACTGATTTCCTCTAGAAAGGGACTTTAGTCTAAATGTATTTCATAGCTGGCACCATGTGATAAAGGAAACCCGCTTTGCACCTGTATGCAGTGATTTCAGTGTAGGGACAGGTCTAAGAAATGGAACCTTCAGAGGCTCACAGACCTCCACAGGCATGCACTAACATTGCAGGGGCAAAGAGCCAAAGCTTAAATTAAGCGTAAGACCAATGCAGCTGTAATGTTCACTGCAATGGTAATATAGAGCCAAGAGTCTCAAGTGTAATATAACCAGAGGTGAGAGAAGTACTGATGAGCTGGTAGCCATACAGTCATGCAGATAGAAGGCAAAAGAAAACAGAAACAACAAAAACTAGAGTAGCAGCCCCCAAACTATTTTACTTTCTTATCCATCTTATGCATATCATGATTGCCACATAGCCTACTGCACAGAATAGCCACCTTTTAAATTGGTCTTCTACAGGTGTGCTAGCTTGATTAATTGAAATACATCATATACCACACTGTACATTTAAGGTGATTATGTAATTGGGTTTTCTAGTGCTGTTTGCTTGATATCTACCCTAAATGGATTTCAGAACTGGGACTGTGTCTTTCCGTGTGTTTGTATGGCTTGTATCACTCATTCTGTCCTTTTGGTGACTGTAAGCTACCTAATAAAACACTGATTTAGTAGCTGGTGGACAAAGATAATGAATCTGAAATAAATTCATATGATGTTTTCCAGGCAGAAAAGACCAGAGACCTGTGACAGCTAAGAACCAAGCCATATAAAATACTTGCTGGCATTACTGTTGGGAGCACCTAGGGTTGAATCCTGATTTGCTGTCTGTTGGGTTTTACATATGACTCCTCCCCTGAATCGTTAGTCTTAATACAAAATGGTTTAAAAGCATACCTTGACTGAATGTGACTGAAAACAGCTGTGAAGAGGAACATTTCTGTTGTGTGTCTCCTTCCTTCTTGTGTTGATAAAATTAATGGGAAGAATTCAAGGGTAGTCTTTGATGAGTCTGAGAAGTCTCTGGAGAATGTATGGTCTCCAGTAGCCCAGGATTGCAAACATGGTACCTGGCACTTAAGACTTCAGCTGCAAAGACTGTCACCAGCTTCTGCTGGACCTTCATATGCATACAACTGCATGCTTGTGTACTGCAGAGCTCGCTAGCTCTGCAATGCACAGACTCGCTAGCCAGAATCTAACCTCCTCTACCACAGGAGTCGCTTCATCTGTCATTGGCATAAGGCTATTTCTGGATTGAAAGCAAGAGTTATTTTAACATGACTTAGTTGTTTAGCACAAGCTTTCTGACGGGGCAGCAAGGATAAAGAGCATCTCCATTGGAAACAAGCTGATATTTAGGCAGAAGAAAATTATCCTGAGGGAATTTGGTCAGGTCAGCTGCACAAACATCTAATGAAAAGTGGCATCAGATCTTTAATGAGAACAGATGGCCAGGAGCTGAGCTTCTGACACCTTTTGTAGCAAAGCCTTTCTTTACAGTAGGCAGCTGTACCTTGTGTGGCTCGGTGGAGAAAGGGAGTAGAGTGCCCTCTTCTGAACCATCAGTCAATTAGTCTTAAGGTTTTCAGTCATGGGACATTCTATGCTATAACTACAGGGGCTTTCACAAATATGAACTCTGATGAGAACCATGATGAACAGAGCTCAGAGCACTGTTACAGCAAGTGAACAATGCTTATTGATGTGTAAGTCTTAGGTTTCTTTAGTGAATAAATAAAATTTTTACAAATCAAGTCTCTTGAAGGCACAGTGCTGCTTGTTGCAGTTTAATTCCAAAATACATCTTTAAGGGCATATGCTATTAAGGGCATATTCTCTTAGATCTTAAATAAAACACTTCAAAAAGAGTAGCCATTGTGATTGCTCATAAATGTAAACCAAGACCTCAAGAAAATCGTCAGCAACCCAGAGCCATACCTGGGATCCGAATCAGAATAGAACAGAACACAAATCTTCCATGCCACTAGATCATGCTGACAGCAATGCCGGAGGCTTTCTGTGGAAGCATAATGTGCTGTACTTTTTTTCCTGTGGTGACAGAAATGTTAAGACAAAGTCAATAATCATGTGAGTTTCTAAATTTTGTTGTTTCTTCATTTGTTTTTCTTTTAATGTGTGATTAGTGTTTTGTGTAATGAGTTGAAAGTCTTTTTCCTCTACAGTGCTCCTATGACAGCTCTTGGAAGTAGCTCTTTTTTTTTTTTTGAGCTGATTATCCTCTATTTCTCCTTGTGCTTATTGTCTGCTTTTGGGAACTGCAGGATCTTACAATGAAATGTAATGAGGAAGAAAAATCACTAAGCACGGAGGCATTTTCCAAGGTTTCACTGACCAATTTGCGTAGACCAGCAGTTCCAGATCTCTCCACAGACCTGGGGATGAACATCTTCAAAAAGGTGAGTGGAAGAAAATTGTACTTTAATTTATCTAGTATTCAGCTCCTCAGTGCCCTGCTAGGTAGCACCTTAAGGTCTACTTGAGCTATTTATTCATACCATAAATGGGATTGACAGCTTTTTTTCATTAGAAGTGATTCTGTGTGATATTACATAGGTTTTTATATGCACATTCCAAACACAATACTGAAATCTTTATACAAATAACTGTCCTGCTGAAACTGTGTAAGGGGAGGGTACTCAGGCAATGCTGATTTTTAAGTGCTGGTGCTCACTGTAGTTCCAGCTGATTCAGTGAGGTTTTCTGATGTTTTTACCTCATGAAGCTTAGGATAACTGGCCAAGATAAAAAGCTCAGAGGGGAAGGTTACACTTGAGCCACACATCAGTGTTATCTTTTTCCCTCAAATGGTAGTTTGCCATGCTTCAAAGCCTCTACCTGGTCTCATATTTGCTTCTCTTCCCCCTCCAGTTTAAGAGCCGCAAAGAAGACAGGGAGCGTGAGCGCAAAGGGTCAATTCCTTTCCACCATACTGGGAAGAAGCGGCAACGCAGGATGGGAGTGCCCTTCCTCCTGCATGAGGATCATTTGGATGTCTCACCCACTCGCAGCACTTTCTCCTTCGGCAGTTTCTCTGGAATTGGAGAGGACCGGCGTGGCATTGAGAGAGGGGGATGGCAAACCACCATATTAGGTGAGATATTGTTATCTCTGCCCCAGGTTCTGTGTCATTCCTGTCCTGAACATTCACAGAATGACAGAGGCTCTATTTCTTCATCCATCCTATTGCCACCTATGTCCTTGGCTCTGTTTGCAGCATTACACATCTGTTAGAAGAAATGGCAACTGTGCTGACAGCAGACCTTGAATAACTTATGTTATAGTTCACTTTTTCTCTGAAAACTACCATCTTTACTGGAATAATAACTACGGTAGCAGCCTATAGTCACGTCTGGACCGCTTCAGCAAGCATTGCACAATTGCAGCTTAAAACAGATTCAAGGAATGGTTGCAACCTCTTCTTTTAAAAATAAACATCTGAAGAGGCAGCAATATGGTCATTAGGAGTATGGCAAAAAAATATTCAGAGTCTTCCTCAAGTGGATACAAAATAAATAGGGTGTTGTTTTAGACAGTGAGGCTTACACTGTCTTGATACTGCAAAGATACAGTGTTCAAATATTGACTCCTTCAAGCTTCCAAGTTCATTAAACAGTGTCTAGGCATTGGTTTTGTTTCACAAATTTCATCCTGATGTCATAGATTTTCATCCTGATACCCTTTCTTGGAGGTGGTAGATAGCAAAATGATTGCCTGAGGCCATGCCAGAGCCTTCTCATTTTCACTGGCTTAGAGGGCATAATTTTGTAAGCTCTACGTTGTAAACACGTCCCTCTTTGGGACACAGAACGATGACCTTAGCCAAGTGAATTCTTAAAGATTCACATGTGTTTTGTCCATAGTTAATACACAAGCACCTACAGATTTGTAGAAGTGTAGCAAACTTATTATCCAAATCCTCTTTCCCGTATCTTCAGTAGCTCAAGAAGTTTGTTACGTTTTGACCTTAGGGGCTCCAGATTTTTGTCCTGGCTTAACCTACAGTTCTTTCATTATGATATCTCAGTGAAATAATGTATTTCAGATACAATAGTCAACAGCTCCTTTGCTTTAGCACTCCCCATCCTAACATACTTATTTCTTTTGGACAAGGGAAGAAGAAACCAGGTTACTGTAACTTGCCCCAGAGAGTGGAGTCTTTCAGTGCTGACCAGTCTTATTTTCCTGAAGCTGCTGGAGAGTGGCAACGTGTGTGTCAGCTAAATCAGTGTGTGCTGAGGGGAACAGCCTTGCAGGGAGTTTGTACATTTGGTGTTTGTGCCCATGAGCTGCCACAAGATATCCCACCATAATGTTTGGTTCTGCTTCACAAGGTCCTGGAAGGTCTTGAATTTGCTGACTCTGGTCCTTCCATTTCTAACCTCGGTTACTGTCTCTTGCCTCTAAGCACCTTTCAGATGAGTAAACTAAATATCCATTTCTTGTCTTCACCCTAGGGAAGTTTACCAGACGGGGGAGCTCCGACACAGCAACGGAGATGGAGAGCCTGAGCGCTAGGCATTCGCACTCTCATCACACGCTGGTCTCTGATCTGCCGGACCACTCAAACAGCCATGGAGAAAACACAGTCAAAGAAGGTAAATTTAACACATCGGGAAAGAAACGTTCCATTCAAATTCCAAGAAGCTGAGGAGGTGTTACTGTTTCTGTGCGTGAGTAGGTGACTGTTTTTTCCTTTTTTTCTTTTTTTCCCCCCCACATCTCTTGAGGGTTTTTTCATTCTGTGTAGAAAAATGTTTCAAACCTTTCATGTTTATCCGATGCAGTTTGTCAAAAAAATTGGCAGCCATCAGCAGGGAGGAGGCACAGTTTGGATTTTTTCTGCCTTACCACAACACAACACGGAAGTTACGGGCAGAAACTTGGTATTGCTAACTTTAGTGGTTTCATGGGGAATCTTGTGGTATTTAACACCCCTTTGCAGTCCCCAGCTTCTGGTTTGTGCTCAGAATGACACTTTTTTCTTAACTTCCCTGGTTCCAAATAGAAGCCTGGCTTTTAAATTTACTTGAAACCTCTGTGGGGCCCATCTGTCTTGGAGCCCTGTGCAGAAATAGTGATGTCAGTGTGACCACGATGGGAGAGCCTCTGGTGGGATCAAGTCTGTTCCAGAGGAAGAGTCTCTCTATTGGCAGGGCAACACCACCTTTGTCAAACGCTGTTAGCCAAGCAGAGGAAAGCTCTCTTCTGTCAACCAGGCTGTCTGCACCAGAGCACTTTGCTGGCACTGCTCCTACTTCCTCAACACAAGGAATTTGTTTTCTCCCTCATGTGTAGTGCTGCTGGCAAAACCTGGTCATAGAGATTGTGCCTCACTTGTGGCAAGTGCCACCTTAAGCCTTGATGAGGGAGCAGGAGATCGCACACCCCATGGAGCAGGGCACAGTCTGTCTCTGCAGAAGCTGTTAGGCAGCATACTGAGGAGGCTACAGATGCACTCAGATGATGTGTGCTGTAGCCATGGAGCTCTCAAAAATCCATGCTCTTTTAGCACAGCGAATCTGAATAGTCTGAGAGAGAATGGATTTGCGTCAGCTCTAATCCAGCGTGGGTGTATCTCCTTCCATCTCTGCACTGTGTCTCCTGGGCAAAGCTCTTCTCCTGGATCAATTTTGTGGAGTTTGTCTTTCTGACCTGCATTTGTTCTGTAGGACAGTAATGCCACTCACTACACCAGCTTCCTAGCCTAATATTTCCTAAAAGGTAGCCATATGCAATGCTTATTTTTCTAGTTTTACCCCAGGTACAATTGTGCAGCAACTATATGCAGCCTGTTTTTTCCTGTACTATTTCTAGTGGTAGTCTATCATTTTGAATGAACCATTCTGTAGTTAGAGAATAAGTACAAATATTACATGGTTTTTGTTTTGTGTGACCAACTATATCCAAGGATACTGGTCATTCATGATTTCCCATCTGTTGTCTACTTTCCCTTGCCAGGTGACATTTGCTAATAAATTCATTTATTCTGGCTGGGACACTGAAAAACAAAGATGAAAATTTAGTTATGTTCTAGGCAGCTTCTTGAGGAGGCACGGGCAGGTGGGCACATGCTGCAGGCATGCATGGATGTCAATGAAGAGTCTTTGGTCCTCCTTCCCTGCCTCTGTGAGTTCCATTCAGCAGTCAGCCCTATCAGTGGTAATGAAATAAAGATAGAACATAGAAGAAGTTACTTTATGTAGGATTTTGACATGAGTTTTTGTTACCCATTGCAAAACAAACTAAGCAAAGCCTTAGTGGAACAAAGAAGAGCTACCCTTGGGTAATCATCAAACTTGGTAGCTCAGGAACAAAATTTCCTAATTCTGTCTTTATTGTTATTTTCACTATGCAAATTTCAGTGAATGACATTAAAAAAATCACACTTGCCAGCAAGTGATGCTGTGATTACAGGCAGCTAATTCCTGCCCTGATCACTAAGCGAATTGTAGCCTTATTCAAGGTAGTGCTATCAGGCTTGGAACATTTATCCTAATAAGCAGTGCTAGTTCAGGGCTGGCAGAGTTGCACAGGCTGTGAAGAAATGTAGTCACCATTCTGGCAAATTGTTGTTTCAGAATATAACCAGTCCATCGTTGAGTCAGTGCTTGAAGATTCTTATTAGATGTATGTTATTTTATTCATTAGAACACATTAAATGTCCTTAGGTAGAGGTATATTGTTATCCCATAGTCCTGTTACTTTACTGTCTGGCAGAAGATGTTCCAAATCAACACTATGGGACACATAAGGTCTTCCTACACTGTAGGGTAAACCACTAAGTGTGGGAAATTACTAATGTCATTGCCTGGAGTTCAGCATGAGTTATAAAATCATGGTGAATCCTAGATAAAAATTGGCCTCTGTAGCCAAAATGCTGTCACTACCTCAGCTAACTGATTAAAAGTTAAGCTTGGCTATGTCGTGAAGTCCCTTCTCTCAGCTCTGTGACCTTAGACACCACGTGGTCTTTCTCATCAGTGAGCTTTGCATTTTAGAGATGGTTTAGACTGTCACAGGTACTGTTAGGAACACACTGCTGCTTTTTTTTTTTTCCCCAGCTGGTGTGATGAAATATTTCAAACTGGTGTGATGAGAACAATTAGCCATTGGAACAGCCTCCCAAGGAAAGGGGTGGATTCTCCAACACTGGACACTTTTAAGATTCAGCTGGACAGGGTCCTGGGCCATCTTGTCTAGGCTGTGCTTTTGCCAAGAAAGGTTGGACCAGATGATCCTTGTGGTCCCTTCCAACCTGCTGTTCTGTGATTCTGTGACTTAGCACCAATTTGGAACAGCTTTCTGTTGTTACCCTACCTTCGCTCCTGCTGCAGAGTCCTTCCTGTTTCAGTTGCAGGAGCAGTGTTGTTTTTCAGACCAGGCACTGGACCAATACAGGAAGCAAAGCTAGCCAAAATCTAATCCCCTTTTGGATTAGATTTAGGCTGGCTGTGCTCCCTGATCTACTTAACTGCCCAGTTGACTGAGATCAACTTAAGCTGCCACGGAACTGTACTGCTAGAGCAAGCTAGGAGTTGTTCTAATTTACACTGACTTAAAGGAAGAAATGAATCTATGCTTTCATCCCTGTATTCATGATAGGAATTAGGAACCTGTCTTGTCTTTCAGCATTGCAAGCTGCATTAAGAACTACTCACTCCTTGTAAACAAGGACAGCCTGAGTTTGCCATTTCATAACTCTAGAGATGTAAATTTACAGGTAGCCATTTTCCTCCCTGCAGTGCGGTCCCAGATCTCCACCATCACTGTGGCCACCTTCAACACTACCCTGGCCTCATTCAATGTGGGCTATGCTGATTTCTTCAGTGAGCACATGAGGAAGCTTTGCAACCAGGTGCCTATCCCTGAGATGCCCCATGAGCCGCTTGCATGTGCCAACCTTCCACGGAGCCTGACAGACTCCTGCATCAATTACAGTTGCTTGGAGGATACGGATCACATTGATGGAACCAACAACTTTGTCCACAAGAACGGCATGCTGGATCTCTCGGTAATTGGCAAGGAATGAGGAAAGCCAGGTCCCTCTTCTGTCAATATAGCTGTACCATTGAGATCAGGGTTTTGATGGGCTTTTCCTCCACCTCTTTATATGACTTCTCTCAGCAGTACATAAAGGTCAGTCAGATACATTTGTGCATATCATAAAATTATCCTCTGAGATACTGCAACTCCTATTACTCCTTGCAAGGAGTGCATGTGAATGTGGAATGCACACATCAAATATTAAGTGATATGATTTAATGGCTGTGTTCCTGGGGCATGCACCAAGTTCCCTATAAAATAGTATAAAACTGAATAGCACCTTTCTTCTACTGGCACCTTAAAACTCACCTTTTCTGCATTCCACTTAATGACTTGACAGCTCCTGGTGCACTGAAGCAGTGTTCTCAGGCTCACAGATGTCATCTCATGGTTTCCTTTTCTGCCTGACTGTGCCCAGCCTGTGGTTTCCTGTCTTACACCTAGATTGTAGGCTCTTGGGGTTGAGGATTATGTGTACTTCATTCTGAGTTTGTACTGTGCCTGCTATAATGAGTCTCTGGTCTGTGACTAGAATTTCCAGGCACTAAATAGTACTAAGGGAGAAAATGTCTGACTTTAAATATGATGTTTGACTCTCCCAGGTGGTCCTGAAGGCTGTTTACTTGGTCCTGAACCATGATATCAGTTCCCGGATTTGCGATGTGGCACTGAACATTGTGGAGTGCTTACTTCAGCTTGGTGTGGTGCCCTGTGTAGAGAAGGTTCGGAGGAAAAGTGAGAACAAGGAAAATGAGGCCCCTGAAAAGAGACCAAGTGAAGGATCCTTCCAGCTCAAAGGGGCAGCTTCTGCTGGTTCAGCTTGTGGATTTGGGCCTCCCCCAGTCAGTGGAACTGGAGATGGAGGAGAAGAAGGAGGAGGTGGAAGTGGTGGAGGAGGTGGAGGTGGAAGTGATGGAGGTGGTGGAGGAGGAGGAGGGCCATATGAGAAGAATGACAAAAAACAGGAAAAGGTTTGTCTTACCTCTCTTTAGACAATTCCTGAATGTGTTGTAAGACCTGTTAAGACTGAATGTGCATGTTTATGCAACTGCCCTTCTGTTTTCCCTCCTTTTTTTTTGCACCACAATCACAAATTGATTTATTTTGCTATGGTGCTCACTTGGGGTTCCACCAAAGAAACACAACTGGGAATTCAAGCACTGTAACTACAGCAGCTGCCAAAAGCAGAGTTTGTGAGCCTTGCATGGCCATTTTCAAGATCTTGTTGAAGTCCCTGAAACCTTCAATCACGAAGATTTTTTTTTTTCAGGTTTGTTATTCACAGCTTATAAGGAAAAAGAGAATCCAGTGTGTCAGCAGTTTCTTTAATGAACAGAAATCATAAATTCTTCAGGATTGCTATGAGAATTGGCCGAGAGGTGGTGTTGCCCACCTCCAAAGTTACAATTCGTAGTAGCATAATACCTAAGACATTTTGAAAAGATGCTCGTTTTTCTGCTCAAGCAAGCCAGCTCTCTGTTTTTGAGATAGAAATTTTGAAGAAAGTGCTGAATGATATTCACAGCAGCATGTAGGGGACTTCGCATTTATAGCATGGCTTTTTGTGGGGTGCTGAAAGGGAGAGGGCTGCTCTATCCCTAAACTTGAAAAATAGTTGGAGTAAACATTTCAAGAGCAACAACTCAGTACTGGAGTTTCTGAGAGGAAAAATTGATAGCAATTTGTTAAAAGTAAAATGCTATTAAAATGCCAGTGGTTGCGCCAGGGTTTCACACTGTCTTTTCCTCTGTGACTCTCAGGATGAAGGCCCGTCTGTCAGCACCCATAGGCTGGCACTCACAATGCTGATCAAAATTGTGAAGTCCCTGGGTTGTGCCTATGGTTGTGGAGAAGGACACCGAGGGCTCTCTGGAGATCGCCTGAGACACCAGGTATTCCGGGAGAATGTAAGAGAACTAAAGCTCATTAAAGCGTCCCCCTTGTACCTTTGACATCAGCTGCTGAGATTGCTGTCTAACCCCTCTGTAGCTTTCTCTGTATTGGCAGTAAATGTGTTGCTATTTGCCCCAGCTCACAGACTGTGTTGCAGCTCAGCCATAGCAAATTTTCAGCTGTTGTGTTACCTTCCAGCCCCTGGGGCTTGCTAAGAGCACAACTGAGTCTCAGGGTGCTTCTGAGCACCCCAATGGAAATGAGCAAATACATGGGAGCAAATCCTGTGCGTGAGCTGGTATAAGTAATTTTTCACTTGACAGTACCCCAGCAGAGTACGCTGTTTACAAGAGGTGCAGCTATCTTGTGTTGCATGTCTGAATCCAGAAGTCTAAGGTGTAGTTATGTCCAGCTTTCCTAATGGTGATTATGACTGGTTGCTGCTGGGCTGCTCCATCAGCTCCTGATAGCTGGAGTGCAGTGTGCTTGCAGGCATGTTAGTATGCTGCAAGGAAGTAGAAGGCTCACACTCTGTTGAAGGGCAGGGTGAATGGTCACTGTTGATTCCTTACATTTTTGGTTCTGCCCAAGTTGAAGCAGTGGAAAGTACCAGGATGTAGCCCAGACGTCTGACCTCATCCGGAAGGGTTTGACTCCCTGTGATTAGTCCAATGCCCTGTCAAATGGGAGCCTTTCAAAGGCTTTCTCCAGCATGTGCCTCCTCCTTGCCTTCTGTGCTTGCAGCAGCGAGCGTATTTAATGACTGTAATGAGAATTTACACTGTGCCTGTCCAAGGTGTGGGTGGTAGCCAGGTGCTTCTCCATGGTTTTGGTTAGCCTGAACCATGCCAACAGACCTGTAATTTGGTTCTGGGCTCTAAGCTAGATGGCTCAGAGACAAATTGGCTGGCTCTGTATCATGCAGCATTCTTCTCTTAGCTAGATTCTGGAGTACTGAGGGGACTGCAGCAGTAACCTTTGTTCTGGACACAATGGGACAAGATGGGGTAAGAGAGTTGCAGTGGTAACAGTAGAAAGGTTTTGCACAGAGCACTGGTTGAACATAAACCACGTTAATCAAAATGCCAGTTTGGCTTTTATGTTCTGTTGGAGCTGAGCCAGCAAAACATTTAGGCCTATGCATTAAGCATAATTGACTAGATCTCCTGGAGCCAAGGTTCTTATCAGACTCACTGAATTGGGGTCTGTATGGGAAGAGATTTTCCTACACGTCTGCTGCATTTTCTGTGTGTTTGTCTGGCCAAACTGCTTTGCATGCACCATTTGTGTTGACTGCATGGACAATCACATCTGAGTTTACCAGAAAGTTAAGCACACTGCTGTAGGTAGCAGGAGAGTTTGTGTTTCCCATAGAGCTGATACTTCAGATTCTCTTAACTCCAGCCTGCATGGAGTCCCCACAGGATGGATACTTTTGTGCTAAGAAGTTGACAATTAATAGCTTCTAAATAAAAAGCTGATGTTTTGCATGATATGATTTGGTCACTGGGTATAAGTGCATCAAATGGGTTGGGTCTGAGCCAGAGGGTGAAAATCAGATGCCTGAGGCTAAGAACCTGTTTCACCAAGGCAATAAGCCTTGACTGAGGTGGTACATTCCTACTTCATTCATATTCAGTGAGACTTTACCCTGGAGAGGAGGAGGGGCCTTGAGACGTACATGGCTGACAGTGACTTCACCACCACCTCCGAACAGTAGCACTCGTACAGGGGCACTGTCTCCTTGCACTGAATTTCTTGTTGGCTTCAGAGGCAAACCTGTCTTCTGTTACAGGACTCGAACCTTCTGGCTCCTAGGGGAGGTTACTTTAGACAGCACAGGAGAGCACTGGCTAAGCAAGAGCAAAAAATACCCTGTTCTGTTAGCAAAACTTGAACATGTGTGTTGATGTGATGTACTTTGATGGATATCGTTGCAGGCTCAGAACTGCCTCACAAAGCTGTATAAACTGGATAAGATGCAGTTCCGACAGACAATGAGAGATTATGTGAACAGGGATTCTCTCAATAATGTGGTGGATTTCCTGCATGCTTTACTGGGATTCTGCATGGAGCCAGTCACTGACAGTAAGTATAGTTGCTGTCAGAAACTCTCACTTGAATATTCTTAAAGTACCATCAGAAAGAAGTCAGGCCTTTTTATTTTTCTTTAAAAAAAGAAAAAAATTGTGAATTTCTATCCTCAGAATATATACACTGTATCCTCAGCCAGTGCTGGTCAGGGAAGTTGCATCTCTTCTGCTCTGACCACCCAGTACACCTGAAACTGAAGGCCTCTCTTTTGATTCATCCTACCTGTCACTCATGGCTGTTCAAAGAAAAACTTTTCATTCGACTATGCCTCAGGCAGGAAGTTTTCTGCTTCATGAGATGACCAGGCGCCAGCTGGAATGCCCTGTTTAATCCAGGGTTTATCCTGAATGGAGGTATAATTGAGCATTAAAACCCTCTGTGGTGCCTCAGGTGAGGCAGTAAATAGCAAGAACAGATTGAATAAACAAAACCACAAACACACAGATGCGCATGCCTGCAGTTACCAGCGTGTGTGCATGTGTGTCTATGTATATATATTTTTTAAGTTAGGAAAATCATTTCAAATGCTGCTAGAATGACCAAACATTTATGCTTGGTCACTGCACGCAACAACAGTTAACAATGATTATTCACAGAGTAGGAATAGCTGCTCTGAAGCACTCATGGAGTCTGACTAGTCTATTAGCCTGCCTCTCATGTCAGGCATTTCAGAGGAAGCATCAAAACATACTATATAGCAGGCTTTTGCAAAGAAGGTGCCCATAGGAAGTTTCCCCAAGTGTTCATCAATTATTGACTGGCTCATGCTTTGAAGCATTGCAGCTCATGCAGCTTTTGAAAGTCTTTTCCTTTGTTCAGCCTGGAGAGGAGAAGGTGGAGAGGGAATCTTATTTATGCTTATAAATATCTCAAGGGTGGGTGTCAAGAGAATGGGACCATACTCTTTTCAGTGGTGTCCAATGACAGGATGAGGGGCAACGGGCACACACTGAAGCATAGAAGGTTCCATCTAAACATGAGAAGAAACTTTTTTCCTTTGGGGGTGACAGAGCATTGGAACAGGCTGCCCAGAGAGGTTGTGGAGTCTCCTTCTCTGGAGACATTCAAAACCCACCTGGACACATTCCTGTGCAATCTGCTCTGGGTGAGCCTGCTTTAGCAGGTGGGTTGGACTAGACGATCTCCAGAGGTCCCTTCCAACCCCAACCATTCTGTGATACCTAATGAAACTGGGATGTTTTTTGTTATTAATATAACTGTGTTAATTCTTTTTTGACTCTTTCTGAGAGCTTGGTCTCCTTGTGCACCTTGCAAAAGCGGCATTCCTGTAGTTCAGAAGATATTTTTCCATGACCATTTTCACTTTTCAGCTTAATCAAGCATCTCTTCTCCTTTAGAACAGTAAATAGAAAAGCTGGAGGTATTGTTCAAAGTTTATGCCTTATTCTGTACATCTCTAGATGAGAGAGAGGAATAAAAGGAAGCCATAATGGTCCTGATCTTTTTAATCCTTTTTAATATCCCAACTGTTTCTGGCAAGATTTCATCCTTCTTATTTATTTTACCCTTCCCTTTTGCTTTATTTTTTTGGGTGGGATTGCAATAACTGAGCATAGGATATTAGGTGGGGACTTGCCTGTGTCTCATGTAACTAAATCCCTTTACACGTGTCTTAACTTAAGGAACTTCAACTGTTCCTACAATGGGGCTTGCTTGTGCTTGAATTTCACAGACAAAGCTGGATTTGGTAATAATTTCACCACAGTGGACAACAAGTCTACAGCCCAGAGTGTAGAAGGTATTATTGTGAGTGCCATGTTCAAGTCACTGATCACTCGCTGCGCTTCCACTACTCACGAGCTGCACAGCCCAGAAAACCTGGTAAGCACTTGATTTCATGTTAACAAAGTTACTTTTTCACTTGGGTGTCACCAGTGAGTCTTTACGGTGAAGAATTAATTCAGTTTAGGAAAATCCCACAAGCATAGCAAACTATGCCATCATGGTTGAAGCATGATATAAATGTGATGCCTTCCTGTCAGTCCTGCCTTGGAACCTGGAGACTTTGTCAGGATCAAAGTTGTGCACTCTGAATTGCATTCTCCTCACTGTTCAAGCAGCTTCTGTTGTGTCTTTTGTTTGTCTGTTTTGTTGTTTGTTTGTTTTTCAAATGAATTGGTAGCATAGTCTGGAGCAAAGGATTAATGAACAAGACCACAACCAGCATAAATCAACTTTTAGCAAAGTTAAAGCCAGTTAACTTGTTAAAGGATGTGGCCTACCCATGGCAGAGTATGTGAGTTACTGAACAGCAGTTTGGTAGGTCTTCCCAACGTTTAGACAAACATTCAATTTACTAAACACCTGGAAGAAAGTAAGGTGTTTGCTGCTGGTTGCTGCCTATGTGCTATCTACTCAGAGCAGTCAGTAGAATGGATGACATGAGCTCTCTTCTTCCAAATTGGTGCAGAATCTATCAACTCATCTCAAAACACGTCCTTTATTACTAGAAATTAGGATTTTTCGTGGAAGCAACCAAGAAGCACTCTTGTGGTTCATCCTTACAGCAGAGCTATAGAGACACTCAAGTCCAACTAAAGCAACAGTAATCATCTGTGAGGGACAGGGAGAGGAAGAAGGAAAACATAGTAACATCTTAAAGCAGCAGAGTATTCTGCCTATGTCCAAGCCCTCCTGTTCTTATGGATATTCCTCCTTTGGAATGTTTCTCAGTGGAGATTAAGTGGTGGGATGCAGATAAACATGTGCCATTGTTGGGCCTAGATTAGGGTCACCAAGTGTAAATTTTCCTTATAAATTTTATGTCTTTCTGGACCCTATTTTAGCTAATGTGTAAGGTGAAACTTATCTTAAAGCATAGCACCATTAAGTGTGTCTATATGGAGAATGTAGTACACAGAGTATATACGAGGATTTCCTGTTGTTTTCTCAAAGTCAACCTTGTGTTCAATATGTTATGAAAACCAGATCCAATTATTTGTTTGGGACTTTTTTGTTGAAGCTGGCTGGGCAGTTCCTCGCTGGGAATTTTCAGAATAATCCCAGATCTTTCATGAAAGTTCACGTATCAAAAATCAGGTCCTGTAAAACTGTTCCCTCCATCTCTTTGCCCTCAGATGTAGGGTTGATTTGTCACACTACAGACGTGTATGAATATTTAGAACTAAAAAGAGCCTTGAGAGTAGGAGTAGGTTGGGGAATGAGTGAGTCATTCCCCTCTCTTCCCAAAATAATTACGAAAAATCCCAAGACACCCACTGGTTTTGAAACAAAACATGCAATTTTTTGCACTCTACTTCTCTCTCCCCCCACTTAGCTTTTTCATGCATTGTAAGCTTATGGGCTAGATGAGTGGGATAAAACAGGCTTTAAGTTATCTTTTCAGCTTCCTTATCTTGCAGCTGTTTTAGCCTCTACTACCTCTACATCTGCTGTAGCCCATTGCAGAGCATGTTCCATAACAGCAATGCTCCTGATAGTCTGCTTTTTCCAAGTACTTTTGATCCCAGCCAGAAAACCTGTACATGGAGAGTATATCAGATAACAGCTGGAGGAAGCAATGGCCTGCTGAAGTACTGTAGAAACTGTTGATTCTCACTGCTGCTTCACAAACTGCAGGCTGAATTATTTCATTTTCATTATGTCTTGTCACTCAGGGCTTGTACTGTGATATCCGACAGCTGGTCCAGTTTATCAAGGAGGCTCATGGGAATGTCTTTCGGAGAGTGGCACTCAGTGCCCTCTTAGACAGCGCTGAAAAGTTAATACCAGGAAAAAAGACAGAGGAAACAGAGCAAGAGCCGAAACCTTCTGGGAGCAAAAGGTGGGTGTGTAGGAAGGAGAAGGCATATGACTGAGTTGCATGTGGTTGTATGACTACATGCACTGAACACAAATGTAGGAAGTTCAAGGGCTTGTGTGTTTTATCTTGACAGCATACATCAGTTCCTGATGTACAGAATTGTACTGTGGCAGCAGTCTGTTTTAAAATTTAATGAGCTGAGACAGTAATAGATTTTCAGCGAAAAGTGTTAACCCTTTCATACAATAGGCTTGAGAGAACAGTGCAAGGGCAACACTGGGGGAAGGAGAGGTTAAGAGAAGTAAGAAGCGTAGTGTCAATCCCAAAATACTGTGTGGACATAGCTTTTAATGTGCAGCACATCCTTGGTGTTTTTTATCTGACAGGTAAACTGTGGTATGCAAAACAAGTCCCAGAAGAAATCTAATCCTGACATGCTTCTTTATCAAAAAGAAAGTTTCTCTGGTGCTTTGAGGCTTGTCATATTAAAATGTTGGGAAGAAGGATTAAGAAAGTTGAAAAACTTTTAAAAACCTTGGCTTTGCTTCTAAGAGCTGATGCCTTTTTCATGAATGATACATAAAGAGGCAGTAAGTTGCTAAAGAGAGGGTACGTCTAAAGTTGCTTTGTTGCTCAGCAGTGCTGGTTTCCATGTCATGTAGCTATGCAATGCCCATGAGATGGGCCATACATTCACTTTAGCTGATGTTTCATATTGTGGGCATAGATCCGAGGTGGGAAGCGTCATCATTGACAAAGGCCAGGCATCAGCCGCCCCTGATGAATGCCGTAGTTACATCTCAAGCCGCCCAATGCAAACTCCAGAACAGTAAGTAAATCATTAATTGTTTCATTTCTTATTGCCAGCATCTTCCTTCTGGGGTTGGTACAAATGGGTAGGACAGCAAGAACTTATCTCTTTGGGTGGTACAACAAATGCATTGATTGTCTGTTAGGCAGCTGCTGCTAACATCCAAGTAATGCCTATTTTTAGTGCTGCCGACTGGACCCACCCTGATTTTGATGAGGAACCACTGGAGATTTTCAAATGACAGTGCAGTAGATTTGTCAATATCACATACTACCATAGCTATGAATAGCGTTTTAATTCCTCAGAGGTGTCATCACAGCTGTTCTCCATGCTTTGTCCTTCTGGAGGATGATTCTATTAATTTTCACCTTCCAAGTTGTTTCTAAGGGTCATTAATCTTTTCCTGCCTCCCAAGAGCCAGCCCATTCCTGACCTATAGTCTCCAAATATTGTTGCATTTCCCTTATTAGCCCAGATGCTCTACCAGTTTTCATAGTAAGCAAATCAACCTGCTGTTAGGCATTGCACGTCTGAAGTCTCTGTTGTCCAAGGAATTCTGCTATTTAATATTGAAGTAAATTTAATCAATACTCTTAAGAATTTTAGAAAATTTTATAAATTACCGCTAGTCCCTAAGTAACTTTGGACAAGTCATTAAACTTCTCTGTGTGTCTGAATACCCATCTGTCTTGTTAAAATGCTTTGATATGCACTATACAAAGACATGGCTTGCACAAGGGCCAAGAGCTCTGTATTATGTATTCTCCTCCATTAACTGAGCCTGCGAAGACTCACTGTTGCTGAGACTGCAAGGACAGCACAAAGCCCTTCACTGGCTCTGCAGAATTGCAGCAAGCTGTTCTGCTCTGAGCCCTGCCACAGCCATAGGAGTTCTCAAGAGTACAGCAAAATACGATGTCCCCATTCCAATACGTTAATGAGAACTGTGACTCCAGCAGGTTCACAACTAGCTATCGTGATGTCCAAAAGATCTCCAGGGCACATGCTTGTAGAAGGCACCAGTGTAGTCTTATCAATATGGCTAATTTTGACCTAAAGAAGATTATTTGTATAGGAACTAAAAATTGGAATGATCTCTTCAGTGGACAAGCTCCTCAGGGTAGAAAAGATGGACATTTTGTGCCTTGAACAATATTGAGCATGTTGTTAAACTTGACTGTGTCCCACTGAGAATAGGATGTTTGGAATTCAAAATGAAACAACCTCAAAGAACAGAGAGGTTAGGAGGGGGCTGCGGTAGGGAGGCCTCATTCCTCTGAGCACCCAAACTTCACGGAAATGCAGTTCACACTCTGCATCCCTTTTCTTCCAGTGATGAGCAAATCCAAGGGGCTGTTCTGGGGCGCAAAGACTTCTGGCGGAAGATGTTCAAGTCACAGAGTGCAGCGAGTGATACCAGTAGTCAGTCTGAGCAGGACACATCCGAGTGCACCACTGCTCACTCTGGGACCACCACAGACAGGCGCTCCCGCTCCCGTTCCCGACGAATCTCCCTTCGAAAGAAGCTCAAACTCCCCATAGGTAAATGTATGTCTCTTCCTATTCTATACACATATTGCATGTGCAGAGAAACACTGATAGTTTTGTCTGTCTTTAGAAGTATTGCAACACAGTTCCTTATTGCCCAAGTATATTGTATATTCTCCCAAGGGAAGCTGGGAAATGCTGCACTCTCCGTTTTGCAGATGGGGAACTGAGACAAAGTGAAATATAAGAAATTTGCCAAAGGTAACAGAGGATATCTGTGGCAAAATATAATATTGAATCCGTGTCTCCAAAGGAGTAGGCTAGTACCTTAATCTCACAGGCATTGCTCCTCTCTGTAGAAGAGAAATATTCCAAATAGCATTTGATAGATGAAGAAAATATCCTTTGCAAGTCCCAAGACCCAGCCTTGCATGGTACTTAATGCATGTAGCACAAAAAGGTTGTTTTCTCCTTTTCTCCCATTTTCCCATACCCTGGCATGGACTCTTTGGAGAAATATGCTGCAATTGCTAATAAATAGATTCTGCTTGGAAGCATTTTCAGAATTGTCCTGAGTGGCTTATTCTGCAACAGGGAACTGGCTGAAGCGCTCCTCCCTCTCTGGCCTGGCTGATGGGGTTGAAGATCTCCTAGATATCAGCTCTGTTGACCGTCTGTCTTTCATCAGGCAGAGTTCCAAGGTAAATATGTCAGGTGGGATTGCAAAGAGCTTGGAAGGACAGGATCTGGCTGTTTTTAGCTCAATATGGACATTGCAGCCAATGAGCTCAATTGCAGAAGTAGGAATTTGCTACTGGACTTTTGCAACTCACAGTGAAGACTAGGTTAAACCTACAGAGTACTTGTCCTTCTGTCTGGGTTCACTGAAACAGAAATGCAGGCTTTGTCAACACACTTTAAGGTTTAATTGTTGGTCACACTTCTTCCTTCTTTGTGTCTTTACAGCCTCTTGCGAAAGGCTGGTCGTTTAAGCAGAAAGCTTAAAAGATGAAGTGCTTCAACATGCGTAAATCTGTGCAGAACCACTTGTGTTGCTATGGTGATCCACTGTGTTACAGCCCTTCTGTAGATACTTTATGTCTAAGTAAGGAAGACCAGGAGGTAGTGGTACGGCACAGCCTGACCCGTCCCTCTGTCTTTGCCCAGGTGAAGTTTACCAGTGCAGTGAAGCTGTCAGAAGGAGGGGGGCCAGGAGGTGGCCTGGACAACGGGCGAGATGAAGAGGAGAATTTCTTCAAGCGTCTTGGTAAATGGCGCACCTGCCGAAGACACCCATCCAAGCTTCATCACACAGAAGAAAAAGATGGTTAGAAATCAGGGTTCTCGTCTCTTTTTTTCTTTTTATCTTTTTTTTTTTGGTTGTTGTTGTTTTAATCTCTTTCTTTCTGTATTTTACCCTTTTCCCTTTTTTCCTGCTTTCTCCATAGTTTTGGTATCCATTCTAGCCTTCTACAACTTTTTAGTCTTTGTAAATGTTTTCTTTCCCTTCCTTCTTTCTTTTGTTTTGATTTAGAAAAAACTCCAGTAAAGTCAATTTTTTAAAAAATCAAGACTATCCAAATAAATTATGCAAATACAACATTTGGGCTCTTAAAATCAAATTTAATTTGATCAACATGCTTGAAAAATTAATGCTTGCTTCAAAGCACTTATTCAGTTCAAAATTAGTTGTGTAGATCTTTCGTTGCCTAATATAACAATGGGTGTTCCATCACTTTTTTTTTTTTTTTTTAATTTGTTACCATTTGGTAGTTTTATCATATNCTTGGTAAATGGCGCACCTGCCGAAGACACCCATCCAAGCTTCATCACACAGAAGAAAAAGATGGTTAGAAATCAGGGTTCTCGTCTCTTTTTTTCTTTTTATCTTTTTTTTTTGGTTGTTGTTGTTTTAATCTCTTTCTTTCTGTATTTTACCCTTTTCCCTTTTTTCCTGCTTTCTCCATAGTTTTGGTATCCATTCTAGCCTTCTACAACTTTTTAGTCTTTGTAAATGTTTTCTTTCCCTTCCTTCTTTCTTTTGTTTTGATTTAGAAAAAACTCCAGTAAAGTCAATTTTTTAAAAAATCAAGACTATCCAAATAAATTATGCAAATACAACATTTGGGCTCTTAAAATCAAATTTAATTTGATCAACATGCTTGAAAAATTAATGCTTGCTTCAAAGCACTTATTCAGTTCAAAATTAGTTGTGTAGATCTTTCGTTGCCTAATATAACAATGGGTGTTCCATCACTTTTTTTTTTTTTTCCTAATTTGTGACCATTTGATAGTTTTAGCAAAGATCAGCACTGACAAAATGGAAAACCCTGCACAAACCTTGTTATAATTATCTCTTTTCTTCTGTGTTTGCATGTCTAGTGTCTGCATATCATTTGTTAGGGATGCTGTCCCTTTTCCTTAGCACACAACATAATAATAACAACACTACTTTTCCTTTCCACGGAAGTATATTTAATTGCAATGCATTTTCAAAATCAACAATGCTTGAAAAGTGCCTTTATGAATAGTACAAGGTCATGATATATTCTGTTTTAAAATGTCACACAGTCATTCACATGCTCATGTCCTCAGCTCAGAGCTCATTCTTCTTGTCAGGGAGACAACCTTGTATCTTGAAGTTCTGTTACTGTTTTTTCAAGAAAACCCAACCTGACTCCCAAAAACACAGAAAAAGGAGTAGTTTTTCACCATGATTTCTGTAGCTTTACAGTGCGTTACATTCTCTGCCATTGTTTTTTATTTTCTGACATTACGGTTTGACACTGCATTGTATGTATTTCACCATCATCTGTCCTAGACATGCAGTGTAATGCATGTAAGGCATTGTTCAGGCAAGTGATACTAGCAAAGTAAGAGCATATCTCATGAGTGTAAGCTGGTCATTATTCTACCACTGCAGAAACACTGGTGGTGGTTTCCAGCTGGCTCCTAGGTGAAAAGTATTGTTGCTTTAGAAGGAGAATGCATCAGCCCAGCAGCTTGCTGTAGCTTGGTAGCTGAAGGTGAATAACCCCGTGATGGAAGGAGTTGCATTGTTTTCTTCATCCGCTACTTTGTGCTGGAGTAGGTGTGAAATACTTCCACAGTGTTTCCTTCCAGCTCTTACTGGGAACAAGCAACTGAGGGGCAGTGAGATCTCTATAGACTGCCACAGCTGTTTCTATAGTGTTCATGCGAGATATCCGTCGTATTTGCTTGCAGGAAATAATTTTTTCTTCATCTTGCTAATGCTGATATTATGCCACTGTTAGTTTGCTTCTGCCTAGAGTGCCCATATTCTTGACTTAACGGCACAGATTTAGTCTTGGCCCTGTATCAAAAGCTTTGTTTGGTACCTGTGGCATGTCTTACAACACTTGGATGACACACTAGTATTGGCTTTTTGAACTTTGGAAGTGTTGTATGTATTCCAACCTTCTGTGAGTAACGCCAGAATTTATGTAATTAATGAAGATAACTTGAAATCTTTTATGTGCCTGCGAGAGATGTACATGACACATGCTTGGTTTTGACATACACGTGCATTAGAAATACCATAATAAAAGTGGTGCAATGGGTTAAAGGCAGAGACCCTTTCATGTTAGCGTGAGAAACAAGCAAATTGTCCAGTGATGTTGATGGGGAGGGTTGGGCCATTGCCTGATCACTAAATTAAGCAAAGGGAGCATATTTAAAGTTTATAAGGCAAAGTGTGGTGGTTGAGGAAGTTGTATGCCATATCCACAAGGATCTCTGGTATGCGATAAAAACCACAGTGTTAGCAAAAATATTAGAGTAGTTGCACATGCCCATGTGTGTACATACTTGTTTGTGTGTAGTGAAATAGATGTGAGGCCTTTTTTAGGGTGTGATGGTTTATTACACAGTAGAACAGCAACATTACAGAGCACCTCTGTATCTTCCATTAAGATCAGCAGGTTTTATGTGCTTATGGAAAAGAGAATAAAAGCCAGTTGAAGGCAGATCGGCAAACTATTACATCCCTCAAGGTCTGACCCTAAAGCATTGTTCTGGAACCTATTTCTGCCTTCTCATTCTTGTCATTCATGATGCTGTGCCATTACTTTGCTCATGCTTTTTTGCATGTGCTGTTTCCTCTTGTGTTTTTGGGTTTTTTAACATAGTAGACAAAATTTAAAAGAAAACAGAGAGGAGAAATGCATTAAGGTAAAAAAATAATAAAATGTAGAATAATTTGTTACGTCATTTATGAATTGTAATCTTCATTGTGATACGTCATCTAGACCACTGGAAATTCTGTGTTGGGTATGTATGTAAGCATGCGAGCATGTGTGTGTATCTGTGTGTGTGTATGTATACATATATACACATAAATATATGCATATTCATGCATAATAAAATGATTATTTTAATGATCTTTTTACATATACTAAGAAAAAGGATATATACAGAAGTGAGTTACAGTATGTTTACATGGGAGCCTTAACGTTCCTTCAGGCACTTACTGAAGACATTGTGAGTGACCACAGAAGTTGCAGGCTGTTGGAGGCATACAGCACAGGTGAACCACAGCACGTTGGCTCCCAGGGGTGATCTCGCACTCGCAGAGGAAGCAACTGTGGGGGTTGGAGCTTGGGCATCCAGTGACCTCCTGTGTTCAGAAACAGTCTTTGCTCAGTGGGTGAGATTTTCTGTGGGGTTGGGTCACATTAGTTAAGCCAGTGAGGGCTCCCCTGCTTACAGCAAGGCTGCTCCAGTATGTATGCAGTGGAGGACAGTTATCAGCTGCCTCCAAAAGATCCTTGTGCAAAGCTTAAGAAAGTGCAAGGTTGGGATGGCAAAGGGCTGTAGCAATAGACTGTAGGCAGTACCGCTGAGCCCAGACTGACAAAGCCTCTGCTAGATCTTTACAGTGGAGCTTAGGGAGGTGCCTTAGGCATGCCTTTCTGTATCAGAAAGTCCAGTTTCTGTTATTTATCTCATACAGACACAGTCTGAACAGGGCACTGCATAAGAAACATTTATTAGTACCTCAAATGAGTTAATGTTACAACAGCTGTAGCAGGAAGGCTCAGATAGTATGCTACAGGCTATAAAGAAACAGGAGGAATTGGAAGAAAAGGGTATTTGTGGCTGCTCATTTATGTAAGTGCTCTGCCTGTTCTTTCTACTTTATTTGTTTGTTCCATTTCGATGAAATATTTCCTAACATAGGAACATTTTGTTTACTGCAAAACTATGTACAGCTTCACTTGGGAGAGAAAAGCCACATGTGTCTTAAAGAAGTCTCTTGAAATTTGATATACCTCTGTCTTCAGGGGAAAAGTGAAAATCTACGTTGTCATTTTCTGTTGTGACTATTGTTTGTAATACATAAGTGCTTTCCAAGTAATTCTGGGGAGTGCAATCTCAAAGGGACTTTGCGTTTGCAGCCATTCTTCTTTCCTGAGGAAGAAGAAATCAGGAAGTCCTGTAGAGCTGACGTTTTACCTCTTGTCTTTCAAATCCCTGTTTAAGGCCAATTTTGAATTCTCCACATGGTGTTCTCTACTTCTGTGCTCTATCCTTCAGTATGCTGTAAACATTTGTACTTTCACATGTAAACAGACAAAAAGCCCAGAAGCTGACTATTTTTGTATTGACCAGCCACCTTGGCCTTGAAATTACTTTCCTGATTTCTAATATGTATCCTTGTGCTACTCTCTCAACTCTGGGTATTGACTGCATAATTATCTTCTGCTTTCAGAAGAGTGTTCATTACAATTGGCAATGGGACTAGTTGATTTATCAGGTGAACCCTATACATGGAGTTTAAAATAATGCTTGAGAGAAGCCCTGGAGGGGGGTGCTAGCTTCATTTTCAAAAGGAGCTCTTGTTAGAGTGTTCTCCTTCCCAAAGACTATAAGACACTTCAAGGGAGAGAGGCTGGAATGATGATGATATGTAGTTGAGTCCAGTCTCACTTTGGGTGTTCTCGAAATTGCAGAAGATGTATGCCCAAAAAGAGGACAGTACTTGATTTCCACATAGAATTTTTCCAATATTTGCTACTGATTTTTTTTCTGTCCTAGTAAATTATGTATTACTATATTGATACATGAGGAGTAAGGTTTATGCATGCTTAACTTTAAAGTGAACTTGGAGGCAACAGAGAAGTAAGAGATTATTCGGGAAAAACAGACAGTAAGCATCATGTTCTGTGTTAAACAGGTGGGGAGGAAGTGCCACTGCTACTGATACCTATGCTGGAGCAGGTCCTGGGCTTCCACACTGAGTATAGTGGAATAGTTTTGGGCAGATGTCAGTATGACCAAGACAAGAATCTGCTTTGCTGTATGCCTATTTCAAAGAAGTTTTTAATATTTTCTAAATGCCCCTCTTCAGGATAGCACATCAGGGTGAGGAAGGGATCCAGACCAAGACTATACTCATCGGGGGTTTTGTACCACTTTTTTTATTGGTGAGAGACTGTGTTCCCTTCTCCCTACCCCTCCCTGCATCCCCTCTGTACTCTTTACCTCTATAGGTTGCCATAGCTTTGATGATCATTTGACCTCCAACCAAGAAGGAGGAAAATCCAAGAACGTTGTGAACCTGGGAGCAATCCGCCAAGGCATGAAGCGCTTTCAGTTTCTCCTGAACTGCTGTGAACCAGGCACTATCCCTGATGCCTCCATTTTGGCAGCAGCCCTAGATCTTGTAAGTGATTCATTGGTGTATTTTTAACTGCTGAGTGAGAGCATGTGCATACATGGTGGTCTGTTGTTGTTCACTAATTTTGTTCACGCCCACACAGAAAGCAGGTAAAGCATCACAGCAATGACAGCTGGTGGTGCTCTTATTAGGTGGAATTTTAGCATCTGTGACTGGATGAGTATGCAGACAAAAATGTTTTTTTTTTTTTTTTTTTTTTAATTACATGGCTCCCCGTAAGTAGATTATTGCCAGCACAAAGCTTTTGTTGTCAAGACTTCAAATTTTGCTGACAGCCTTTCTGCTTCTGCTCCTAGTGTCAATAATAACCTAAAGAATAAGGACTGGAGACTTGATAACTACCTGGAAAGGCATAGTAATTCAACTTAGGAGTTCTGGCACAGTTATAAATACATTAGGCAACACTGAACTATTAGTCACCGGAGCCTCTCAGTGGAAAAAACTTCAAATGTCAGTGTGTTCATGCTTTTAAATGCACATACTGCCAATTTGCAGATCCGGATCACAATTCATTCCCTCCTTCCTGACACTGAGTGTCTCTTCTGTGTCTTCTGCCTTCTTTTCCTTGCAGCTGCTAGAAAAGTCCCTTCAATTTCTAAAGCAGTGACCTTCAGCCTGTGGTTCATGGGCCAGTGAGGCTCTGTGAGGTGCTTGTGTGACAAGCACAGGAGTGTGACACAGACAGCTATGAAAAGCTAGCCAATTCTGAGTAACTTCTCTGCACAGTGCTTTTCTACTTCCATAAGTATTTGGATGTCTCCAAACTGAAAAAGATTGAAAGCCACTGCTCTCAGAGCATCCACGTCCCCTCTATCCCTTTGTCTTCCTACTCCCCACCTCTTGCCTCTTTGACTGTCGTGGCATTTGTGCTCATACTTAGTTATTTTGCTTGCTGCTGGAGATGCCAGAGTCATGGACTCTCCCATTCTGCTAGTGCTGTGCCCTGAGCTGTGCTGCTTTGTCTGTTCCATAGTTCCAGGGATGATGCACTCTGTGCACCATGCCTTTATACGTTCTTCTTAACTTTGCACCCTTAGGCTGCAGATTCAAGGAATTTTGCATTGGCCCAAAGTTGCTGTTGCTATCAGTTCACATCTATCTCTACTGTTTGGACTGGTCCCCAACCCATCTTCCAGTAGACAGGTGTTTTCTTCACTAGCTCCCACTTCATGTTGGAGATTGTTGGCCCTCTGGCTGGAAGCTACGGAAGCAGTGGCTGATAGGGAAGCCTGTCTCATGCTCTCACAGTCAGAAGTGGTTCCTACCAGTCCGGGTTGCAGGGAGCTCAGAAGGTTGCTTGGGGAGATAGTGACTCCTGCCAGATGTGCTGCACAAGGCCAACTTCATTCTTCAAAGCTACCAGGCTGCACCCCATTGCAAGTTCTAAACTGATGTGGAATGTAAGGTGCATGGGCAGGGAGGAGCTCACTGCTGTCAAGTATGTCACTAAAATGCTTCTGGGGATGCACTGCTCTGTGTGCTAATAAATCAGATGACAAACCAGAGGTCTCGCAGTTATGTCCCTATGATGTCCCTGCAAATGTTTTATTTATTTTTTAGATTTGCCTCATGCTTAAGCCACAGACCAACTTACTCTGTGCCCATGTATGAAGTCAACTGAAAATGGTCAGAGTGAACTTTTTTAAGATGTCTGTTCTGACTTCCAGAGCTGGCTTTTACAAAATAGTTTGTTTCCTTTCTGCTGAATGATGCAGAAGGCTTTGGTATCAGAATTTCTAGAAGGTCTGCTAAAGATGAAAGAAGCCTTGTTCTAATTACAGACTTGGAAGACTCCTTACAAGTACCTGCTCAGCTGACATTTTGTCTACAAAGGATTGAAGATATATGGAAGTTAAGAAGTCACAAGCACTGCAGATTTCAAAAGATGACAGTTTGTCATCTTGCTGCATTGCTTAATGGCAATGTGTGCTGTTATGGAAAATTCCCGCATTTTATGTCAAAAGAGCACACTCAACAGAAAACATTCTGGCAGGCTTTTGAAGTAAAATTTTAATTAAGTTTGATGCAAATTAAAAGATTCTTAAGTCATTTTAGCCAGCCTACTTTCTATGGCAACCATTAAAAAATGGAAAGCAAACAGCTCCAGTTTCAGTTCTTTCATAAACTTTTTCAGCATGCTTTTTCATGCAGATTTTCAAAATTCCATTGAATTCCAAGATCTTTGATCAGCCTGGATGGCCACAGTGATTTAAAGAAATTAGAACAATGAAACAAAGGCTGTATCCTTATGGAGGGAACAAATTATTTATATATTAAATTGAGTGCTGCCTTAGGTTTAGAAACTATGTAGTTAACATATTTTCCCAGAAACAGCAGCCATCCTTGACTGAATTTTGTAAAACTGCAATCAATTTGTGGCCTTGCAAACTTTCAATGACGATGATATGTTGCAGGCAGTTTTATCGTTATGTCACCAGCTTAAATCCAGACTTAGCAATAATAAAATGGACTTTCTTTACCTTTTTAAGAAACTTTGGAGGTTGAAAGGCGAGTAATATGATATTTCAGTCTGTGGTCAAGTTTTTGCAGAGGATTCCTCTAAACTGTTGTCTGTTATTGTATAAAGATGTTACCTGAAGTGTCCTAATTAAACTAGTATAAATGACTCAGGTGGGGATGTACAAGATTTCCTTTGACCAGTTTAGCAATGTGTGATCTCTGTCGCCATTACTCTTTTCCAATAATGTGTGAGCTCTTACCCCTGTTGAAATGCCATAATGGTACTGCTTGCTGGCAGGGTTGTGTTTGAGAGGACCTACCAAGTGTTGGGAGGGCAGGAGCAAAGTCCAGACTGCAAGAATACCTGCCAGTATTCTGACTCCTTGTCTCCAAGAGACTTAGGCAGGCTCTCTTGTTCCCATGTCCCTATTTCCTTAAGAAAAATATTTGTCCGTGGGGCGTATGACCTGGAGGGAAATCAGAGATTGCTCCAAACAGGTCTTCAGAATATATGACTGGGAACAGAGATGAAGAGCTGTGTCAGGGATTGTAGCTGACCATTTTTAGATAAAATCAGAGAGATTTGAACTAAAATTTTTGAGGCTATTCTCCTAAGTATTGGTTAATAATTTACTCAAAACCTGTCTTCACATACCCGCTAAGCTACTTCTTTCTCATGCCAGACTTATCTTGTGGCTAGACAAAGCAGAGCTATCCAGTCAACATCTTTTGACAGTACTTTAATTTATTTATTGTAAAAGTTTTTTTTTTTTTTTTAAGAGACCAGTGAAAATTAATTTTTGCTTCAAGTGCCTTCTCTGGAAGGGGACAAGAAAATTACCACTGGACCCAAATGCTCTGCAGTCACAAAATTCTGTAGAATCAGCTGTACCTGAACGCTAACGTGATGCTGTAAAATTCCAAATCCGTTCTGTATTTGCTCCCTCCCATCCAGGTCATTGCTTTTGCTGTTATTAGTACAAATCAGAGTATCTGTTGAAAAGCTCCAGTGGGTGTACTTGAAATTTTGTTAGGAAAATGGTAAATTCTTATTTATGTCAGTTTATACAGTGCAAGAACAATTTTCAAATGGCAAAGCAACATAGTACATCTGACGTTAGAAGTGGACTTGTGAAAAGTTTCACAGGCATGGGCAGGCTTGTGAGAGTATTGCTGCTGTGTTAAGTTTTGACAGTGACCATGCTAACTTGTGTTCTTTTCAGCTATGCATCGCCTGCCTGATTCATTTCCCTCCATTTGTGATGTGTTTCTCTGTGGTGTGAATCCATCCCTGTCCATTCTGTCACATCTTCATCTTTCTCTTGCTGCTGCTTCAGGTTTCTCTGAGCCTCAGGTAAGCAATCACAGAGAGCTTGTGCTTTTCAGTGATTTTTCGATTTGGAACTCTTGCCTCAGGACACACCTCTCCTCCCCTTCACCCCCCATCCTACGTATCCTAGTTTAGTTATAGTTGAGTGCTTCTATAATGTTTACAACAAAAATATTTATAAAATTTCTATATACTAAGAAATTGTGATTTTGCCAGTGGGGAAAAAAACAAAAGGAGACTAAGGCTGGGGCTTCATCTTTTCATGTATGTCTCCAGGTCTGGTTAAGGTTTTACTTTGTGAGAAGAATAGAATCCTCATCTATTCTCTGCTCTGTATTGCATGTAAGCAACAAGTAATTTGTCATGTTTTTACCAGGTGCTAGATACTAGTTTTGTTTCTGCTTGTAAATGAGTGCCTGGGTTCAGATTTCTGCCTTCCTCATCAGAACAGTGGGCCAGCTTCAATGTTCTCCTTATTCAAGAGAGTTCCTAGAAGATGAGTATTTTTGTCCAACACTTGAATAAAATATGAGTAAAATCTGCAACAGGATGTTGTGTCAGGAAGCAATTAACAGATGTTGTTACTCTAGAGGAAACATAATTTATTTTTTTTTTCACCAGTCCATTAAAGGGCATGACTTTTCTTAGTCCTGTTGGTAGTAATTTCTGGCTGTAAGTTTAGCGGCAGTACAGAAGTTCTTAAATCAATTCTGAAACTTTTGGAGCACAGTCCAAAATTTTCTTGCTTTCAGCTTTTGACTGAAGCACTATTGGAAGCGCTATTTAATAACGTTTCACAGAGCAACTGCAGACCATCTTCCATGGTCTCAAGGCCCACCTGTTTTTTACGGACCACAGGTGAGGAACCTCCACTTATAAGTAGATACTGATCTGATTAAATTGTCTCATTAAAGCTGTCAGAATCTAAGTGTGTGGAATACACATTTGTGCTCTGTGAAATCCCTCTTAGGGAACCTTTCAAAGCCAGCTTGTGAATTGTGGACATGGTTGTATTGTTAGTTTTACAACCTGCTGTCCACAGGCTTTTTGCTTGTGAAAATTGCAGGGAGGGAGGGAGGGAAAGTACATGGAAATTAGAGGAACCAGTTGTTTTTAGTCACTTTCCATGTCTGTAAAGATGCTATTTTTGCAGAGCTGTAGACTGCTGCAAAGAAAGCTCCTTCCTGAGTCTAAGCTACACTTCAGGAAACAAATTAGAGTGTCCATTTTTTGAACATATTTGAGAGTTTCAGGAGCACTTGTTATTGGTTGAACATTGATCCTTCTAGGCCATTTAATACAAACTGAGATATGCTCAGTATAATTTCTAAGTGCTCTTTCAAACTGGGGGCAGGAGGATTTTTCCCTGAAATATAGTCAAGGCCATCACTTCGAAACTCAGCTGCCTGATGTTAAGTTTCAGTACTGAATTGTCTGATGCTTGCTAAGGCTATGAACTTGGGCCGGTGAAATTTTGTTGGCTTGTGCCAGTAATGGATTTCACTGCTTGTTGTAAGTACAAAATAGCACTCTTCCTGGTTTCAGTAAGCCTCCGTTCATGCTTCCACCCCTAAGATGCACAAGCAGAACTTAACATGACAAATGCTAGGATTCATGTGGCTGTGCTGCCGTTTGTGCTTGCAATATTTGCAGCCTTACTAGTGAAGGTGAAAAGAAAACTCGACTCATTCCTCCAGTAAATGTGTCAGATGCACACTTCTGCTTTTAGCCACTTACGTGGATTCTGAAAGAAAGGATTACAGAGGGATGCTGAAACGAGTTTGTTCCTGAATTTATAATGTGGCTCTTTCTGCCCCTCTAGTGGTTGGGCTAAGCATAACTGTTCATGCTTATAAGCCTTGGTTTTATTAGCTCAAGAGGACTGACTCAAGGCAGAGATCCTGTTTTCAGACTCTGATGGAGAGATTGCTCAGTCTCTGTGACTCCATGGCAAAATTGCAAAGCAATTGATTAAAGCACAAGATCATCTAATGTTTGGAGAGTTTTTCCAGTGTATTTGTATTTAAGATGATTTTCTGCAAACATTTCAGGAAGCTCCTGTAGTGGCAAGAGCAGCCCTGTTCCTCGAGTGTGCACGCTTTGTTCACCGCTGTAATCGCGGCAACTGGCCTGAGTGGATGAAGGGCCACCATGTGAACATTACTAAGAAAGGCCTGTCCCGTGGGCGTTCTCCTATTGTGGGCAACAAAAGGAACCAGAAGCTGCAGTGGAATGCAGCTAAGCTCTTCTACCAGTGGGGAGATGTAAGTATTTCTTTCTCTTCTACTTACATTAAAAAGTATACCAAAAGGTAGTTGGATCCTGTGGAGAATTTCTGTTCCAGTAAAATTGGTGCTCAAAAGCCTCTCTTCCAACTTGCACTTCACAGCCCGCCAGGATCAGCTCTTCTCCTAGTGGAAATGGACTTTTTTAGGACCTAATGGTGTCCCTCCTACCACTCCCCCCATCCCTGTGGGGATCCATTTGGTCCACTCTCCTCTTTCCAGCACTTGTCATATGTGAATGCCTAAAGAAGAGTAAGAGCAGGGTGTGTGATACTACTTGCTTTTTTCTAGCTTCCCCACATTTTTAGCCCAGGGCTGCTTGAGTTAGATGTGGTGCTGTATATTTAGTAAGGGATTTCTCTTTGATGTATGTGTTCAGTCCCTCTCTGCACCCATACAAGCTGTTAGTCCTCATAATTCTTTGGCTGGGCTACTATATGTCATCTAAAGAATGGTCTCTGTTTTGAGCTGGGCTTATTCATGTTTTATTTGATCATGACCTCTTACCCCATACATGAGCTAGGCAGTTACCCTGTCTGGCCTTGTCAGTGCTGCTTGCGGTTTCTTTAGAAGCCTACCAGGGTATACCTGCTGAAGGTCTGATGCTTATTGCAAATCACTTTACACAACTCAAAATAGGGGGAGAAGTTCCTTTGACCTCTGTGGTGCCTGTTCCGTATGTCTACCTGGAAGTGAGCTTTGTGCTTATCCCCTCTTTTTACAAAACCAGAGATCTTTACACCGGTCGTCATGATCCAAGAGAAAAAAAAAAAAAAAACAAAACAAAAACAGAAAACAAAACACAAACAAAACCAACCAACAACAACAACAAAACACCCCCCAAAAAAACAAAAAAACCCCACAACAACAAACACCCCAAACCAACAAACAAACAGCAACAATAACAACAACAACAACAACAACAACAAAAAACACCAACCATCAAACCAAAAAAAACCCAAAACCCAAAATCCAAGGCTCAGGGCAATTTGAAAACCATGTATTCTGCAGTCCCAGGGTACTTACACAAGCCATGCTAAAAAAGCCTTGCTGACCTGTATTCTCCTAGGTTAAACCAAGGCACGCTTCTCAGTGGAGCACGTTGTAGAGAACGTTGAGCTACTGCTGACCATGTCAGTATATTCCCACCGCAAAACACAGCTCAGGGGGAGAACCTAGTTTGGGTTGAGGACCCAAGGTAATAAGCTTTGTCTCTTGGCAGCTCTCTTCCTTCCATTTCTGAAGCTAATTCAGGGAATGCTACCTGGGCACCCTACTCCCTGTTATGTCTCAAACACAGGAGGCCATCTTAATAACAGCACAGATAACCAAGTTCCTCGAAAAAGTAGCCTGACACCTTTGAGAGATTCTTCCAAGTGGAGAATATACAATTATGTCGTCCTCATACATCTGTTTGTGGCCTCTATGCCTCTAGACATGCCTTTTCTTCAGATACTGACAAAATGGGAGCAAGCAAGTCAGTAACCATTAGAAGTCAGATTCCCCATCAGCTGCCATGTTTAGACCTGGAAAATGTCCAGGAAGGTTTTATTTTAGAAATGTTAAAGTACCACCATATGATGCAAAGTCACAAGAAAGGAGCCAGGGAAATCTGATGGCAAGCAACTTAGCGTCATTCTTTTCCCCTTAACTTTAATGGCATCATAAGGCATATCTGGATGCATTCTTCATGTTATGATTAGCATGTGTCTGCTCCTAGGAACATCCCAGAAAGGGATTACTTTTACTTTACCATAAGGCAGGAGAAGACTTGGAGAGTAGTCTTTACTGTGCAAATTTCTTCCCTTTTTACTGCAAGGTGTCCTGCCGTTTGTGAATATTTCTATTTTTCACACTGGAGGCTAGGACACTATAGTGACCCGCAGTATCCCTGGCCCCCAAACAGACTCATGCTTTAGGATTGGTCTGTACCTAGTACTGCTGAGGGGCAGTCGTTTTACATCCTTTATGTTGAATGCTGAGCAAGGCTGCTCCTCTGGCATTGCTTTTACCTCCCAGAAGCTCTTTCAGATGAAGATGGCTGCAAGCATAAGTGGCAGCCACCAGCCAAGCCTGTAGGACTGGGACCCTGCAAGGTGTGCTCCTCAGATGGCTGCTTTTGCTCGCCTGACCAGGTTGCAACCAGATAGGCTAAACCGTGAGGAGAAACAGCTTTCTGTTCTGTTACTGTAGTAGTGGTACCTGCTGCAGAACATGCTCCTGTTTCTGTGTGTTAACATGCCTGTTTCACCACGGGCAATACCAGCATGAAGGGCGGAATGGCTGTGCTCTGATATAGCTCCTAAGCAGCTCCAGTAGCAAGAAGATGGGATTCCTCCCCAGCCCAGCTCTGCCTCCGTGCTACCAGATCCAACACTCCAGCACACCATCCCTGCTGCTCGGTGGCAGCAAGGCTGCTGCTCTGGAAGGAAGACCCTTGGATAAAGAGAAAAGAATGTGTTAGTCTCTGAATGCACCGAGGCCTTGTTCTGATTGGTTTTGGTTTTGTTTTTCTTGCAAGAGGTAAGGCTGGAAATTTGTGCTAGTTATGGATCCTTGCTTGTCTGTCATTGCTCACTCATTGTGATATACAGTGCTATTGTTAAAGTTTAGTGAGACCAAGAATGAATATACAACCTTTTTTTCCCACCCAACTCCTTTAATTCAGCCTCCATAACAGCCATCAGAGGATAATGGTGGTGAACCCTTTCCACAGGAGGTGGGATTTGGACTGCCAGTAACAATGATGAGCCTATTGAATCATTCAATATCACTTGTTATGCTGTCTTTTTAAATAATACAATGTTAAATCTATCCTGATCAGGTTAGTCTGTCACTTCCTTTGGCTTCTTCTGTTAAGAGGCATTTTGTTTTGAAGTGTAGCATGCTCTCCATTGGCTAGAAAAACCAAGGATAATTCATGCAGATAATACAAGTTAGGAATTCAGTGCTCATTAGTTAGGATGCTGTGGGATTATGTATGATTACTTTAGCATTAGGGTGGACAACACAGCATAAATAATATGTGATAAATTGCTGCTTTGTGGAGAGGCAAGCAAAACATTTCTTCCTTTAAATGCCTGAAACATGAAAGGGGAAAAATGGTGAGAGATCTGGAGTTTATTTAGCAATGTGCAGGCTCACAGCTAGCTGAGACTGGCAACTATTTCTGCCAAGTTGCAAACCGCAGCAAAACCACCTTATTCTCTTCATGTAGCAGAGTCATTGTTGCTGGATTTCACAGCAGCTACTTAGTACCAGGGAAGAGGAGCCATACTAATACCTGTTTGTGACTATTTCCGCTTCACTTCAGCTGAGCCAGGAAAATTATGTAGTGCTGGCATGACCATTGGTGCTGACTTGTAGAAGATTCAGAAATCCTCTGTAGTCTCTTTCTCTGAAATGATCCCCAAACCAAGGAGGCCAAGTGGCAAGTGCTGATGAAAACTCAGTAATTAAACACATTTCCTCTCTTGCAAAGTGATGATATCACAGGATTAAGTTTTATATACTTGTCTGTGTTCTCTTCACCTATCTGCAGCAAAGAAAATAAGAAAAACCTTAAGAAGTGTCTCAGCAGGAAAGTGTTCTTCTTGCTAACATACCCTCATCTATAGCTTTGCTGACATCACCCTGAGGGCTGTTTACATGCTGATAATGATGCTGGCAAACAGCCACGAATAAATGATAAATGCCTTTCTGGAGAATGTAACAGTATGCAGTGGACATCTCTCTGTGTCCTCTACATGAATCCCCTCCACACCATTACACATGCACAGTTTTCATATGCATTTCATCAGCTCATTTTTGGAAAGTACATCAGACAGTCTCTCTTTTAAAGATGGAAGCAGGCTTTCCTGTGGGCACTCAACAGTTTTGTGGAGGTAACAGGGACTGTTACTGGATTCCTAAGTCACAGTATAGTTTCTTAAACAGACTTTAAATTCTTAGACAATTTCTTGAATATTCTTGGTATTCTCAGACTTAGCAAAAATCTGGCACGCATAAGTGGAGAAAGAGAAGTGGAAGAAATTAATACAAAATAATGGCCTTAATCTCCTCCTGTCTATTATGTGCTGCTTTGGAGATCTTTTTGTTGTTGTTATTTGACCAAAGATGCACAAATTTTTCATCCTCCAATTTGACAGTGTTTGCAATTTTTTATTGAAAAATGGGGGGGGGAATAAATTATGGGTTTGGCAGCAATGAATCTTCTGTCATCTCTTTATGTACTTTGCTGCATTTTGCGGAGCATAAAACCAAAGCCAGGACACCCGGTTCTGGCTGGAACACCTCTAGAGCCTGCCTAGGGCAGAGCCCTTAACCACCGGTGAGCTGGGCTGAAATTCTCACCTCCTTGTGCTTTCTCTTTCTCGCTGTCTGCAGGCAATCGGTGTCCGCCTCAACGAGCTGTGCCATGCTGAGAGCGAGAGCCCTGCCAACCTGCTGGGCCTCATCTATGATGAGGAGACCAAGAGGCGCCTGAGAAAGGAGGATGAGGAAGAAGACTTTTTAGATGACAGTAAGGAGACTCCCTTTACTACAAGAACCCCCGCTTGTAAGAACCTCTGCTTTAGGAGCACTTAATTTTTCTTCTTTTCTCATCCTCTTGCCACCCAGCTGTATTTCCCAGTCCCTCACCTTCACCCCAGCTTCCTCCCCTGTTCTTTCCATGCCCGGATGTACAACATGACAGATGGGTAACAGCACTGATGAGACTTTGAAGGAAAAGTGGGGGGAACCAAGCAGTGAGTTGCAATTCCTGTATGCTGGCAACTGCAATTATGAGCAGGTTAATAACTTATTTATTGAGTCTTGCTGTCACCTGAGTACCAAAAGTGGTTCAGACTCCCATTCTTCATAGTTATTTCTGCCAAAATATTTGTGTAAGATCAGCTGCTTTTCTGTTTTTAACATTGAAGAGTCATCTCCTTACCTGATGTGAATTGGCACAGCTCTACCAAAGGCTTTTAAAAATCCTGACTTCAGTATATTTGCCTGATTCTCAGGCAGAAATACAGCACAATGGTATAGAAACTATCATGAAAAATCTGTATAACAACAAGATGATTAAAACACACACATTTGTGCCTGTGTGTACATAAGAGTGGGAGGGGGTGACAAATCACTGATTCTGAAAGTCTAGACAGGCATGCAAATTGTAACAAACCCTGTGAATCAAAACAAATTAAGTCAAAACGCATACTGTTGTACGGGTAGGTGAAGGTGGTAACAAACATTATGTCCTCTCCAGACACCATTTGTATATTCATGTGTGCCGTGATGTACTGGTTCCTGTGTACATGTACTGTTGTTCACCATCGGATGTAGTGTACTAGCACTGTTTATGTATCTTCTGGTTTCTTTTTCTGAGGTTCTGGGTTTGTCCTTATCACTGCATGAAGGCTAACTCAGGAGTAGAGAGGAGTAGGTGGGAGCAGTGAAATGGCGTTTGTGGGAAACCATCTCAAGAGAAGGTATTGGCCTGAAGCTAGACCTTCTCATGTGCCGCTATGTGGTGTGGCAGTGCTAGCAGCCACGTGAATGTGGGTGGCTGTTCTGGATAGTTTGCTGGCCCTTTAGGAGATAATATCCGAAGTAGGAGGGGGATACACCCCAAATTCTCCCTTTCCTGTACCAAGAATGGATGACTCCGTTCCCATGACTGAGTAACAGAATAGGCTTTCTTGTCCCTGTTCAACCACTGGTATCAGGCATTCAAGGGGATGTGGAGCTGCTTTAAAAGGGTGGCCTAAGACAAGCAGAGGGAACAGGTTGCAGTCTAGAAAGTCATTTAAAAGCTTGAGTACTCTCCTGAAAGCCAGGGTCTGCAAATAACTGATGTGCTTTCTTGCTGAAGGTAGAGAATTTCAAAAGCTGCCCTTTATGCTTTAGGGAGTAGACTGAGGAGCATAGAATATGCAGTCGGATATTCTGTTACACTGTACGTCTTATCTGCATTTGATAGTTCAGATTGTTTTAGTCCCTACAGACCCCATAGTTTGTTACTGGTAACATGTACAGAGGAATTAGCAAGCATCACAGAATTAATCTGGTTTTATCTGATCCCTGCGGTGTCCTCTCACTTTTTGGTTTGGACAGTTTCTTTACGAAAAGTAAATAGATCATACATGCAGGAAAGCCAGTGAAAACACGAATCTCTCTGAAATGCAGATCAATGATAATATCAGGCATTATTAAAAAATCGGTGTGGTTAGTTGTCACAACGGATTTTTTATTTACTTGTTTTGCTGTCCATTATCCTAAATAGTATTTTTCAAATTGATCAAGCACTGAAGAATCCTTCATACTTTTCAAGCTTTGCATGTCATTAGATGGGTTACAATATGTAGGGCTTTTGAAGCTGATTGTTTAGACCCAGTTGGGACAAAACTTCAAGTTCCCCCTCAGTTTGAGATTGAGCATTTGAATGTATAATTTGATTCAGCAGGTAGATTTTTTTTTTTTCCTTGATTATCTCCAAATAGCACTTGGATTCTTTGCACAAATAAAGAAGCCTGACTTCAAAGGAGGCTGTCTTTTCCAGTTGTCAGGGTTGTCATTAAGAGCAGACACAGTACCACTTTGCTGACTAGTCATGACTCCATGTATTTTGAGAAATTCCCTATATTTGAAAGCAGCTCTTTTTTAGAACTGGTGAAGATTTGGCTGAATGCAAAACTGTGAAGGAGAAGAAGGGTATCAATTACGATACTTAATGTGTATTAACTTTAAATGGGGTGTATACAAAATGCTACAAGATCGTGTTAGTTTACTAGGTACTTCACCATCTATATACTCTAGTACACTGTAGTGTTATTTCAATATCATTTAATAGAACACTATAGTGTGTTGATACTATTGCACATGCTGGTAAATACATAGATTGATATTTGTTCGGTAATGTTCCTTTTAGTATAGCAAAAGTAGCATACATAGAAGTGTGGGTTTTCCTCTTTCTAGTGCAGCTTGCATTGTGCACCATATGTGGAAATGTCCATCACCTCTTGGTTCCAGATTTTGTATAATTTCCTTGCTCACCACAGAAATATTTTTTTCTAGGTACTGTGAACCCTACCAAATGTTGTTGTCCTTTTGCACTGAAAATGGCAGCCTGTCAGCTTCTTCTGGAGATAACCACTTTCCTTCGAGAGACCTTTCCCTACATGCCCAGGCCACGTACTGAGCCTCTTGTGGTAAGTGGACAACGCACATTGGATAGGGAGCTGTGCCCATAGAAGTCGTTGGGCACTGGGCCTGGGTTGATTAAGAAGATAAGACTGTGGAAGCACAGCATGTATGGGAAGTTCAAAGAAGTTTCAAAATAGAGAAAAGGGCAGCAGATGGATTGAGAAACTGGATGTGGAGAACCTGAGAGGTGTGGGAAATAGACTGCAGGAGGTGACAGCTCACGTGCTACCTAGCTGATTCAGAGAGCTAGTTGACAGACAACTGAACAGGGCAGTTAGGAGAAAGGAAGAGGATGGTTGACAGAGAATTTGATGGAACTTAGAAATTGCAGATTTTTTGTTTGGGTTAGATAACAGAATTGAAGAGACTAGGGGAAGAAAGGAAAGAAACAGGGAAAGAGAGAAAACTCCATGAGACTGAGAGAGGCACAGGCAAATCCTGGCATGAATAGTAAGCTAAATGACTGATTAAGCAACAACTAATTTTGTGAATAGTAGAACCGGTGAAACCTGATTTCTGGTGGTTCATTCTTGTGTAGATTTTCTTATGTCTACTAATGCAGTTTAACATTGCCTTTAGCATGTTGTTTCAGAAAATACCCAGGCACTCGGTTATCTTCTGTCAAATTGAGTTGAAAGCGACAATCAGCTTCAGAGGTGGTTAGCATGGAATGAGATGAGAACTGAATGGCAGACATGCAGTTTCAACTTTTGAGCCTAATATGTTTAGGAAATCAGCATAAAATTATAAAGAAAGAACAAGAGTTTAAGTTTCCAAGTGAACATGATGGATTTAGCTCTACCATTCTAGTTTTTGTTAATGACAGACTTACATCATCTGTCATCAGCAAAATTTGATCTGCTTGACAGGTTGATTTGTCTGGGTGTTATTGCAATTAGGTTCTGAAATTCATTTCAAAGGCTGTAGATGACCTATGTTGAAGCGTCTCATCCCCCAGATACGCAAGAATGGCGATTTTGAAAAATAGGGATAAATTCAGCAGAAGTCTTCCTAAATGCTGTCAATATTTTTACCATGTAATAAATGACTGCATCCAAAAGCAGGATAATACCACAGTATAGAATTAATCTCAGTAAAGTAGTTAGACTTGGAACTAAGAACATGTTGGGTAATGAAGGTCAACAAAAATGTGTGCTTTTGTGCCAGATAGAAATGCAACTGATTAATGGCTTTTCAGACTTTTGTAAGGGAGAGAAGGAGGAATTATTCTGTGATGCATAGGCAGAAGAAACCTTAGGGTCACATTATATTAGAGAAAATGGCCACAGAGTGCTTTTAACTTTGTATGGGGAAAGGGAAAGCCAACAACACTCCAGATTAAAGTATTGTCTCTGTATTTGTGGAGTGGTGCTTCCTTTCCAAAAGAATCAGGTACATAATGTTATGATCCATAAAGCTGAAATTCCAGTAGAGCAAAACTCACTTCTGCTGGTGTTTGTAGGCATACGTGTTGCATAGATAATGACCACGGACTTGGCAGCCTTGAAGAACTGAAGCATTTGCAACTGAACTAGTTGTGGTGAACCAGTTTAACAACCCACAGTTTATCCAGACTTGCCAGGCTGAGGGCACAAGCACCCATACCTGTGTTTGAGTGAGGCAGGCAGTCTTAACTTTCCACCAAAGGCTTTTACTGAAGCTGGTGGAGCAGATAAAAGGTCATGTTGCAAATGGCTAAGAGTGATGACTACATTCTCTTGGAGCCTTCTGCTGCCACAGGAGAGCCAGAGAAATGGAATTTGTCATTTGCTGTCCTGGAAAGTCATTCATTTTAGCTTAGCAGTTGCTGAAGATAGAGTCAGTCTGTGTGCTAAGATGTTGTATTTCAATCTGTCGGTTAATTTGTGGGGGCAGCAATTTCCAGTATAAGCATGTTGATAAACTCATGGGAGGAGTAATGTGTTTAAACACTCCAGGGAGGGGAACTTTGACCATGTCCTAGGAATATACCTGTATTGTTGTCGCGGCTCCTATTATGCATGCTGCTTTAGGAAGCCTCTGTAATTCAGACAGATTTCATCACAGGTTTTTATCCTGAAATGCTTTAGCCTTTCTTTCATACTGGAAGATACTACAAACCACTACTTTAAGCACCCGCCTTTTTATATCCCAGGTTTTGTTATTGAGCAAAGTAAAAATGTTTCCCTAATGGCAATCAACTGTTAGCTTTTCTGACAACCATTCATGGTAATTTTCCCTAGAGATGCAAAGCTGACTGCAAATGGTTTGGGACCTTCAGCTGGTGTTAGATAGGCTAGTTAACCCATTTCAGCACAGCTCGGTCTAAAACATATGTTTGAGAAGACTTTTTTTTTTTTCCCTCCCTCTATTTCCCAAACGAACTCTTAGAGTAGTGGACTTCATCACTACCCAAGTAGCTCCCAGTAACTTCTAAAGGAGTTTTGTATGCTAATTCCAGTATGAGGTCTCTTGATCCTACAGAATTTTATCCAGAGTAACTATTTTGGATAATTTCAGAGATGTTATCATTCGCATTCATCAGCCGTTTACTCACAGCAAGGGACTTTGTGTAATCTTAGATTGTTACATTTTGGGTGGGGAGATCTCAAAGATGATGACATTAATACCCAGTCTAAAGGCACAAGTAGTGTTCTTGAAGAGTCCAGCATTTGCCAGTGTGGGAGGTCACAGTCTTTCTTTAACTTTTTCTAGCTGTGGTTGGAGAAAGAACTTTTGCTTTTTGGCCTAAATTTGTAGCCCGTAGGTTGCACAAACAGTGCCATTCTGTTAATAGAAGTAAATGACAGTGCAGAGTAGCCTCTTCCTTGTGCAACGCTGTTTATTTTCCAGAATGTAAGTGCAGCCAACATGTCTGTTACTCCCTTTTTTCCACTGTGTCCTTTCAGCCTGATCTGCACCCAGAAAGCTTGCTCTGTACCATGCTCTCATGGCTGTCGTGCTGTCAGCTGGCTTTCTCTCAGCTGTTTTGCCTCTGGTGAGAACAGTGGCAACGCATTCCCTAATCAACCACAGGGAGCCCTTTGGAGTAGCGACATAACCGTCCAGGCAGCACCTTGGGCAACAGCCACCTTTTAATGCCGCCTGTTCACTTAGGGACCATTTATGTGTTGCCCCCTCCTGAGCCTGCAGACAGGGTGCCCGTTCACTCAGCAGTGTTAACCAGAAATGTGTTAACACCTATTCACTCTTTCATCCTGATGGTGCCTACTGTTTGGCTCAGTGTGCTGCAAGCCCGAAGAGGAGTTGGATTAGAAAGTGCTAGGGTAGATGGAGAACTGTGTGATAGAAATAAATTTCCATCTGAAGCTTATGTGGTTGCGGTGAAAAAGCATGGGGGCTCATACTGCTTGTACGTCTGTGTGGTCTGCATTCTGCTACAGGATCTGGAGAGCTGCAGGCTGCGTCTGGACCCTGAGATGGACCGGCACAGGTATGAAAGAAAGATCAGCTTTGCTGGGGTTTTGGATGAAAATGAAGATTCAAAGGATTCCCTGCACAGCAGCAGCCACACCCTCAAATCTGAGGCTGGCTTCGAGGAGAAAAAAGGTTTGTCGGCAGAATAAGGCTTTTGTATTCTCAGGGCTTGTGAAGTGGCGCTTGATTTTATGTTTTCATTTGCACAGACCGTGTTAAAAAGCAGGCAGCCATGGAGTCATGTGGCTTTGAATCATTTCTGAGATGCTTCTGGCCTTCAGGGTTCAATATAAAAAATGTGAGAAGCAAAGATGTTAAATTTTATAAAACACTGCTATGACTGAAACCGATAGAGAGCATTGCAAGAATTCTAAAAAGGAAGATGCTTTGTTTGAAACTGTTTCTCAGTGGGATGCTGAGAGAAGCATCACTGTTTGATTCACTTTAAAAATAAAGATCAAAAGTGTTCTTGTTTAGTTTTTATTTTGATTACAGTTTTTCATTTTGGGAAAACCAGAGATAGGAGAGAAGACCGGGATCTCTCTGTGAAAATCTGTACTGGTTTGGAAGTCATGGCATCTCAAAAAATTAGTGGTTGATCACTTGATCTCTTGAATTCTTTGCTACCACATAAAAACACACACCTATGTGGCTTTTGATGGCTAGCAGATTAATGTTACCAACATACTGTATACTGTACAAGCAAACTTCAAGCTCACTGTGTTTGCTGAGAACAGCAGATTGTTTCCATTTTTGAGCCATCTCATGCAAAACTCACATACTATCTGATGGTACAAGTGTTGCAATACAATGCACAGTCATCGTGTGTATTTGCAATTAGAGGCTAAGCTGCCAGACAGTTAGCTGTAAATGATTCTCCCTCTAACAAGTTTTCTAGAACTGTTTCAATTCTGTCTCATTATATACCATATAAAGGTGCAGATGTTTGAATGATAATTTTGATAATTGTTTGAAAAGGATAAATGTTTGATGATTGTTTGAAAAGGATGGAGTCTGTGGCTGGTTATCCTCTAGGAACTGTAGTGTGTATTAATAATTCAGAGGAGCTTTTATTGACTTTACGGGGCTTTGGATAAATTTTGCATTGTCTTTGGCTGTGACCCTGCCACAATTCCTGGAGAAAATACTAGAACTGTTTCCAAGATTTACATGGTGTAAAACTGCCTCCAAAATTGTGTGTCAGGTGGGACAGTTACTCCTGTGAAGACAGCTAAGTATCCACTTAAGAAAGGTGAGCTATATAAATTAATTCTCAACCTCATTTTTTGTACCCTTGGCATATTAGCAGCCCACAGAAGCACATGGCCTTACGGTCTGTCTGATAGTCTAAGATCAGTTGAAAAGTATCTCTCTAACTATTTAGATGAGGAAAAGCTTGGGTTTGCGGTGGGTTTTTTTGAAGATATTTATGATGCTTGAAACCACCTTTCAGCCTCTCAGGAGCAGTCTCATCCACCGGGATGTTACCTGACTGGGAGAATGCCTACAAGCATGCAGTCCTTCTGGAAAATGCTGGTGGCTGGTCTCTAACCAACCTGCTTTTCTTGGAGGCGATGCTGACTTAGGTTTTCCTTCATGTGCTACTGTGCTACAGGCATAATGCAGATTTGAGTTATTTTTGCAAACGTAATACTAACTTTCTGCATCCTTGACTCCATTAAACTATGTTTTCCCTGCAGTTACAGTTGGGCTTTTTTCCCGTTCTCCCTTTTCTCTAAGCTGTTGTGTAGTACTCCTTTACTAAAGCTGCCCCTTTACTATATATTAGAGATGCAAAAAGTGACTGTAGTAGGAAGGCTGAATGTTACTATATTCTAGCAAAAAATATATTTGCAGTATTGTGGAATCTAAGTAAATGCAAGATAATGTTATATTTAAAAATTACAATAATTATTTTCTTTTCTCTGGCCACAGAATATTCTTCTGGGGGTCCTCTTGGGCCAGACATAACAGATGCAGAGGCATCTTTCATAACCTACAGTCTTCTAGATAAGAAAATGTTGTTGTATGAATGTAACTAAATTTCTCTCACCTGCAGTGACAGGTTTCTATATGTCAACCTGTTTGAGTACTAATCTGTTTCCTTTCGTTTTTTCCTGAGTGTTAGAAACTTTGCTCTCATTGCTTACACCAGGTGTGGCTTAACAGCTATCCAAAAGCTACAAGTTTACTGTATAGAATCTGCTCCAGGTAGGTCTGAAATACAGACTCTAAAGCTAGATAGACGCAGGGTCTCAGAGGATCATGCGCACTATTTGGGTGCTAAAACGGGATTCTGCAGACCTCATGAGATGCAGTTACAAATACTAAAATGGTTTGGCATTTGGGGGAACTGAGCCGCTCTATTGAGGGTGATCTGAACAGAATTCAAGCAGTAGTGATTGCTAAGGGAACCAGCATGGTCACTTGGAGGGAGATTTTCTGGTCATTCAACTGTGATTTGCCCAGCTGATTCATGAGCACTGAGGAGTAGATTTCAAAATCTATCCAGCTGTCTTCGTCCAGGATGTTAGCCACTGGAAATGGGAATGGGAATTGGGTTCTGGAGAAGTTAGGGGCATTCTCAGGAGTTAAAGGTGTGTTTGATTTTTCCTGAAGCCAAAATACAATTCTGTTAAAATATTTTGCTTACCTATGGTATCTGAAAAGCTGTATCCTGTTCATTCTCAACAACGCACCAAAAGATAATCCATCACACATGGCCTTGCCTGATTAGATCTGCAGTAAAATGACTGAGTGTTGCAACATTTGGACTGACATACTGCTGTGTACTGCCTTTGAACTAAGAGGAGAATGAAAGTGCAAACGGTTGGTGCTTTGAACATTGAACCATTTCATGTCTGTGCTCATCAAAAATGCAGAGTGTCGATGGATGTTGTTAATGCCTGAAAGCTGCTGATTTGTCTGAAGGAGAGGATCTACGTGCTCCGTTTCCTCTAAAGCATTCTAATGATGAAGAGTAACATGCAGAGACATGGATTCATGCAAATCTTACTTCAAAGAAGTCTTGTGTGCTAACCTCATGAAGCAGACTACCCTGCTGCAGTCACACATGCTGTATGAATAAATAATTGATCCTACTGCAGAGCTCAGTGAGGTTTACAGAACCCAGGCCCACAGGAAAATAGATTTGTCCATGGTGCCTTGTTCATGCTTGGGATTCAGCCATCTATCCCTAGCAAGAGGTGATTCTGCACTAATGTAAACCCCAGCGGCTGGCAAAGAAAACTGCAGTTTACATCGATTGGGCAGATCCTGTTTCCTGGCAGGAACTGATCCAAATTGGTGTGAATCATAGGTTTTCCTTGTCCACATTTTGGGTTTGTATTAGAGCAACTGACTCTACTTGCTGGTGGTTGAATGGGGGCTAATTCCAAATACAGACAAGGTCTCCAGGAAATGAAGTGCCGAACACATTTCCCTAAAGCATCTTTACTGCCTGATTGACGGAGCTGCATTGGCGGTGGCTTTGGAGGGACCCTCTGGCCCCACATCCTTTGGTAGAAGACGCTGCAATACAGGCTGGCAGCAAAGGGTCGGGAGGGAGGGGAGGGCCAGGATATCTTTCTTTTTTAAATGGGGAAAAATTAAGGGGAAAAAAGTCCTCTTTTATTCTTTTAATACAGTTCCCAGCAGGAAGATCAGGATAGGAGGCTCCCGCTTGCTCCAGATTAAAGGAACCCGCAGTTTCCGGGTGAAGAAGGGGGGTTCCCTTTCCAGCATTCGCCGGGCCGGCAGCCTAAAGAGCACCAAGTTATCACGGCAGGACTCAGAGTCTGAGAATGAGGAGCTGCAGCTGTCCCACAGCAGGGACACTGTCACTGATATAGGTAACTTAGATGAGTGGGTGGAAAGGGAGGGGACAATAGGCAGGACCTTAAACTCTTGATGTGATTGCAGCAGAGCTAGAAATGGCAAGAGACCCTCACCCCAGCAGGCTAGGAAAAACTGAGTGTCCTCTTGAGGGCCTGCCTGAACCAGGGTCTGGGAGGAACACGGTCCAAATCTTGGGTACAGCGTCAGCTCCATGCACAGGTTGTCAATTCAGAGCTCCTTGTTAGAGCATGAACTCTTGGAATGCTGCTGCCTGCCAGCCAAGCGCACGCTGTCTACAGGGGAGTACATGTTCATGTGTATATGCGCATACACACTCCCCTAAATCATATGATATAATGAATACATGAGATCATATGCATACATGATATTTTATTGTCCATAGTAACAGAAAGGAGATATATATATATATGTACAGATATGCACTTCATATTCTATGTAGGATATGATGTCATTGTCATGTCGTATGACATGTAATATATTCCTATATGTAGAACATAACATGTACATGCTACATACTGTATTTCTACATATTGGCATATAGATACATTTTTATAGTTTACAGATGTCTTCCTCAGTCTTTCAAAGATGGATCACCATATATTTATCTTATGGAAACCAAATGTACATCCTGCCATGAGAGATCTCCATCACAGTCTAACTAAAGGGGTTCCCTCTGCTAGGGATGTTAACCAAAACCTACAATTTGGATACATTTGAAGCTGAAATAAGCTCCCAAGCTTAATGTTTGTTTTTATGTTGCCCAAAAGATGCTCAGTAGGTAAACATGGGGAGTGAGATTACCTGTTCTGCAGACTTCAGCAAGTCACAGTTCACTTAAAGAAGAGAAAGAAAGGATTAACCAGAATTCATCCCCAGCCATTTTGTAACAGCATTCGTGTTAGTTTTATAGGAGGCCCATGGGTTATGACACGGCTAGAAGAAACAGTGATCAGTGAAGTTCCCAGAGAAATATCTCCCTTGCCTGAGTTCTTTAGAACTAATGTGCTAAAATCAGGATTTTTTTCCCCTTTCATCCCCACAACATTACCAGTTTCCATGGGCAATTAGTTGTGACTTCGCCCATTGGCATTTCCAGTTGGATGCCACTTCTGGTTGGATTTTTGTTGATGTTTTTAGCCACAGAGCCCAGTCAATGCAGATCACTAAACCAACCATTTGCAGCATCTGAATGGTGCAAAGAATTTGTTTCTGATGTTTTTCATTTACCTTCTCCCCTTCCATTAAAGAAAAAAGCAGGGAGGGAGCAGTGTTTGCTACTGACAAGATGACCTGTGAGCCAAGTCTAAATGGTTCTTGTAATTGTCAAGCCAGCTTGGTACAAGGATTGGGGAGGGGAGTCCAAACTCAGTCTTTCTGGTGTGGCATATTCTGTGTACTCTGGTCTGTTCCCACAAGGCTGGCCTGGCTTACAAGTGCTGTCCCTAGTCTTAAAGCACATAGGGCGCAATAAAAACAACCACCTTTTGGGTATTTTTCTTTTGAAGAAGGGAGCCCTTGGAGCACGAGCGAACCTAGCATTGAGCCCGAGGTGCTGAGCAACACAGGCATGGAGGAGAACTATCATCGGAACATGTCGTGGCTGCATGTAAGTATGAGTTGCCAGCAACAGCCTCAAGGATGGCATTTTCAGTAGGAAAACCTTTGTGCTGGCAATTAACCAGATCACAATATGTGCTTTCTCCATGTAGCACCAAGGACCTCAAGTGTAAGTAAGATGCGACCTTTGGAAATGGTCTGTTTGCCATTTCTAAAACGGACTAAAAGCAGAAAATTTTTGTCTTGCTCCTTCTGTTTGTCATATAGTTTGTAAGGGATATTTCTCTCTGGGCATGCAGGGACAGTCACACTACGCCAGCTGAACAAACCATTAGCTCAGTATCTTCCCTCCAGCATGGCTGGTAATGAGTAGTTCAGGAAGAGTAACAGAATGGGCTTCAGTGTGAGCTGGGCTCCCAGCTCCTAGGAAATGGCATTTGAGAAGCTATTAATACTTGAGCTGGAGGTTCTGTTGTGACCACCATGTTTACTACCTACCAGAAGATTTTTCCTAGGGAGTTTTTCCAACCCCTTTTTAGGGCAGTTTGTATATTTTTGTCTCCATTAACTCTGTGACAATGAGCTTAATTATTAATCTTGTGAGGAAAAAATTCTTACTTTTGGAACATTTTCTTTTATTCCATTAGATGCATTCTATCACAATGTCTAACCCGACAGGGCCTTGTGTGGTTTTGAGTCAATCCAACAGACAGTGAGTACAACAGTGCAAATGGGGTTTAGTCATGCAAGGCCTAAGACATTCGTTTTGGTGATCTCTGTACCCATGATTTAGACATGCCGGAAGTCAGTTGGGCAAGTGTACACAACTCAATCCACCAGGATCCAAGAGCTGTGCACCTATGCCTATGTTGCCTCATGACACGCTGTGGTGGTTCAGTACGGTCAGTGTGTTCTTTTGCACAGGCTCTGCAGAAAAGTTGGATCAACTCCCTGTGCACAGATTGTGTCCTGCATATGTGTATGAGGACAGATGCCTTTTGACTTCTGAGTTGCTTCTGGGAAAGACAGGTGTCAATAATGAGTTGATATCCTCCTTTTTCCCCCAAGTATTTGCACAGTCTGCTGTCAACTGCACCATTCCTGTGGGGTATGGGCAAGAACAGGCTTAATCCAGTACTGTGATGTCAGAAGCAGTTCCTGATAGTTGTCTTTTTTGGAAGAGAGTGGTGGAGCAAGGAACTTGAATGTCATGTCTTCCACGCTACTACCTCAATCCCTGGACTACCCTGCTTATCTGTCATTACTGTGATGTTCTTGATAATGATTACATCTCATTTGGAAATCCCAGTGTACTAAACTGAGTGTGTTAGACATGAGAGTGTGTATTCAGTGATGAATTAATGGATGGATAAAGGCATCTCCCTAGCTAGCAGCTTAGGATAAATCATAGTGCCTTGGCTCAATGTGGGAGGATGCATGGACTCATAAGAACGAGGCATAAACTGAAGGGAACTTGAGATGTTTGTCTCATTTTACGTGTGATTAGCCTGCATAGGAGAAAGGAAGATTTGAAAAATCATCTGTTCCAGTTAATGCCACGCAAGTACCAATATTGCATGAGAGCTTTCTCCTTTTGTTTATTGGAAAGAAGGTGTGGGTGGATGGTCACTAAAAACTACAGGCAAAACAAAAGCCTGCTTTACTTAATGGTCACGGGCAAACCACTCGAAAGGATCACTGGTTCAAATTGCTTCTATGCATGCACCAGCATTTCCTTTACCTGTCCTCCTTTACCTGTCCTTTATATGGCAGCCCAGAGCATGATGTCCTCATTCTGTGTCAGTGTGCCATAACTACAAGTTACAACAGTGGACCACAGGCTGGGTAGAGGCTACACAATGCTGATCAGATTGATACTGTTTGCACATTGATACAACACTGGTGGCTTGAGTTATTCTTGATAGACCCCAAAATAACACGAGGCCAGAACAGGCAGGCAAAGAAAAGAATCACGCATATGCAGCACAGATTTGTTTTAAATTAAGCTCCTGACCTTTTAGAATTCTAAATATTTGAGGGTTGAGAGTGATGTGGCTGCCTTACTCGAGAGAGCCAGCAGACTGCAGCTGGACAGACCATAAACAGATGGAAAAGGTAGGATAACTCCTTTTGGTAGGTCTGGCTATTTCTGCACTAGGTTGTGGGATGGAGAGAAGGATTCATAAAGGCCAGTTGTGACCTGCAGCATCAAAGTCTTGGGGATGCCTGTGTGTTTTCCTCAGAGTGCCGCCAAGTGGCTGGGTGTGTGTGGAACATGAAAATGAATAGAGAAAGAGTTGCTGGACTGGGCTTTGCTCCTCTGGGAAGACACTCTGAGTTACACTAGAAAGCAGCCACTGAAGTGTAGACCTACCCAAGACTGTCTTTAATTAATTAGTTTAGGGAATAACAGCAGTGTTGCTGCAGCAAAGCAGGACTCAGAGTAGCAAAATGCCTAAATATTTACTCTGTTTCTCAGACAGGTTTTAGAGCTCCTTGCGCCATATGGCAACACCACTAGGAATAGTAATTGAGCCAGCTAACGCAAAGCCAGGCAGGATGGGCCTGCGCAAGCACAGGGAGGGAAGCATACGCAGGACAACTAGCACAGCTTGTTCGTATGTGAGAGCATCCTGAGGCATTTCCTTTAACGTTTCTTGAAGGAAAGTAACCCCTGACCCTCGTGGATTTGCAGCTTTAAGGCTGATTGAGTAGTTGACAATTTCCAGTGTAAGCGCTTATCTCAGAGTGGTGATACAACAGCTCTTCTGTAAACTGAGAGAATACTGTTTTCTAAACCTTAATGTTGCCACCAGCCAAACATACACATCTACAGCAGCTCTGTCTCTTTGTCTGTTTTGTTAACACTAATGTTTCTTTAGCCATGCCTAGCTAGTTTGTAAACCACTTGCAAGTATGGAGCTCTGCACAGACACACATCCCTTTTCAAAAAGCTGTGTTCAGCTTCGTGCCTCCCCAGATAGGCTGTGGAAAAGTTAGCTTGATTGTCCCCATCATAGGCTGCCCTATGTAATTCTCTGTGTAACTCCCTTTTCTATAGGTAACTGTTCTCTTTTTTTCTTTTCAAGGTTATGATCCTATTGTGCAACCAGCAAAGTTTCATATGTACTCACATTGACTACTGTCATCCCCACTGCTACCTCCATCACAGCCGGTCCTGTGCTCGCCTTGTCCGGGCCATCAAACTCCTGTATGGAGACACAGTGGACTCTCTGCGAGAAAACAGCACATTGAACAGTGTGGCAAGAGTCAAAAAACAAAAGGAAGTGAGTAAATGGAGAAAACAGAATGTTTTGGGGGTTGTCCAGGCAGCTCAAAAGTACCTTCAAGGACTGCATAATGTACTCAAACACTTATTTCATGACAAAAAAACCACAGCCCTTCCTAAACACAGCTTTGCTGGAAAAAACAACAACAACAAACAACAACAAAAAAACCCCACAAACAAACAAACAAACAAAAACAAAACAGAAACGATTAAGTTGTTTAGAATTATGGAAGGAAGATAATCTGTACTGATTGGGAAGAATCTTAGTTGCTGATAAGGTCATTTAAAGCTTATAACCTGACTTTCATGTTCTTTTATGGACCCTACTTATCAGCCCCTGGAGTCCAGTCTCTTTTTTTCATATTTCTTCTCTGTTAATAAGAATCATGCTTGAAATTCCTGCAAAATTATTGTAAAATCTTGCATAATTTCTTTATTTTAGGTCTGAGCTCTCAGAGCTGTTCCAAGAATTGTATACATTAGTCTTTAATGTTACAGTCTCTTTAGTCACACGTTTTTAAATACCAGTTCAGTAGAATATTCAAGCAAGATTGTGCTTTTTTAGCCATTTAAGTGGTGCCTTTAACTTCAGTGGAAATACATTTCTACTTTCAGTAAAGTGCCCAGCCAGGTGCCAACTGAATCAGATCAACAGTTGGTTAATACTTTTATATTCCTGACCACAACAGACAGACTACAGTTATTCTGAATACTTGCAATGGCGGAGTCATTCAACTGCTTTCAATGCAGTAACATTGCAAACAAAAGTGTTCATGAAACTGCCATGAAGATTTCAGTTGGATAGGGTGGCTGTCATCCCTGTAAGTGGAAAATGAAGGAGTAGGAGACAACTTCATAACATTTCTTCATCAACCAGCAGATGGTTTGTTTCCTGTCGAGTTAGAAAATCAAAGGGTATTTGTATGGAATGAAGCACAGAGCAAATGAAACAACCGCTAATGATTCTGCCTTCCTGGAAGCTGTAACTCCTGTATGTTTCCTCTGGCACAGAAAACTAGTGCATCAGATATTTAGGAAAAGAGGCAGTAATTTCCTCTGCAGAAGGAAGGTTTGAGATGAGCAGCTGGCAGAGTTTGTGAAAGGTAGCAAAAGAACACTGTACATTACTGTGTGTTCTTTCATCTCCAACTTTGAATTGCAAAGCAAAGTGATCATCCATCAAAGCCTGTAAGCAACAAGGAAAAAAGTTGTGGGACAATAAGGTTTTCTACAAACACACGCACTGTGTTTGTACAGACCTCACTGCAGGAGAACAGTTGATAACTTTCGTATTTTATGTAATGGTAGACTTTTCATCCTGGTTGCTCACAGTCTGGTATTTTTCAAGTGTTGTCATTCCCTTATCTGGGTTCCAGAGGGACCTCACTTTTACTCTCGAAGTGTGCAGAATGAAAGGCTGGAGGTAGCTGCAATATGCAGATCTGGCTGTGTGGTCCATGGGGCTTGCGAATTCACTGGTGCACGAGGACCCCCATGCTAACCAGCAGGCTACTAGCTTGAGGAGAAGAATGTGGCAAGCCAGCATTCTGGGAAAAGTTCCTGTTATTGTGAATAATGAACATTAAAAGGACTTGTTATTATCACTGACATTGGCGATCTGCTAGGGACAACTCTCAGGCAGGCATGAGCTCAAGTCCTGATGTGTGTTCCCGCTTATGCTTTCTGAGGAAGAAGAAAAGATAAATGTAGCTAAGGACAATCATTGTTGTACACACTAAACGCCTCTGCAGGTAATTTTTTGGAAGGAAGCTGTAGATTTTTTACCTCTAAGCTGCTTAAAGTACCATTCTGGAATGAATGGGTGTGCCATCTGTGAGGATTACACAGAGCACATTCCCATTCCTCATTTGGTTTGCTGGCTTGTGCCTTAAGCTTTTATTAGGAAAAGCATTGTTAAAAAGAGAAGAAAATTGCATGAGATATGTCATGTCACTGATGCTAGGCCTGTTGCTTGCACAGGAGAAGACTGTGTACTATAGCTCTTGTACTAGACAGCTTCTAGTGTATGGAAATTCCTCTTGTACATGATCTCCTGCCTTTCCACATTGGGACATCTAAATGTGAACTCCACTTTCTTTTTTTTTTTCTTTTTTTTCCTTCCAGTGCTCAGATAAGTCATGCTTGAGAACTCCTTCTCTAAAAAAGAGGGTGATCGATATCAACTTGGAAGGCAAGAAGGACTCTGGAATGCTAAAATACATCAGGCACCAGGTACTGATTAGGCCATATGCTGGTTAGGAAGGCTGATACGTAGATGTCAGGTTAGACTGCAACAAGAAGGAAGATGTATGTGGATCTTCAAGCCCGTGTGAAGAACTGTTCTTGAATATCAATCGGTTCAGCCCTGCATGTTTTCCCCAGCTGAGTAATGCTAAATTTAAGCCTCTCAAGGTAACCCCATGAAAGAATCCTTTAAGCATGTAGCTCCATTAAATCATAGTCTGCGTCTCTGGCTTCCCGTAGTGATACATGCATTAAAAAATAAAATAAATTTTAAAATATTTTTAAAATTCACAAATGTGGTAAAATACAACCTGTCAGTTTATAGCAATAACACAGCTCAGCTGTAAGTCATGGCTTGTTTTTTCACAGGTAATGAGCCTCTCCCCTGCACCTTTGTCACTTCTGATCAAGGCAGCTCCTGTCCTCACAGAGGAGATGTATGGGGACATCCAGCCAGCAGCGTGGGAGCTGCTGCTCAGTGTGGATGAGCACATGGCTGGAGCAGCAGGTAAGAGAAAAAAAGCCCACTTAGTGTGGCTACCCTCACCACACAGCTCACAGTAGATCACAGGGCTTTGCACAACAGCTTTATAATAGAGAAGTCCTCATGACATCAGGAGTTTCTTGTGAGCTCTTTGGTTTTCATAGACCCTCATGTGTTTTTGTGCCCAGTGCAAAAGAGGTGGTCAAGAAGGCAATCTCTCAGACTCTGGTTGTGGTGGATGATTAGAGAGCACCAAAACTAATATTTGTGTTTAGCTAGGTTTCTAGGCGTAGGAAATGGTGATTTAATCTGTCCAGAGTTTAATGAAATATTTTGTATGTTGCCTCATGGAAATTGTTAGTACCAGTTAAAGGCTGATAGAAGAAAAGAGAAAGGAGGTGAGAGTGGAACTGTCGTAGCTCCTCTGTTGTGCTGAAAGGAAAATTCTCGTGTTGCATGGAGACAGCAGCGTTGCTCAGTAAGTAGTATTATGATGTGGTGTTTATCTAAATTTTCCATTTCCATTTGGTACTAAGTTGTGCAAATGACATTTGTTGATGACACATGGTTGAGAGGCATCTTTAAGACAAGATTAGAATATCATATACCTGTGAGAGTATTAGCTTGAAAAAGAAATTCCAGACATGGGATGAAATTTATTACTACAAAGCATAAGATTATGTCCTTGCAAACTAATAAGAGGAGTTGTTCTCATATGAACTTGGATCTTCTCCCATGGAATTGATGTAGGTTTGGAGGAATTCAGAATATATCAGTTGGCCAGAAGATGACTGACTGACTGAGCAGAATTCAGCTGTGGAAACAATAAATACAGTCAGGATGTGTCAGAAGAGGTATTTCATTAGACATTCAAACTCTTAATGCTGTTATAAAGCATGTTTTACAATTACCTATAACACGGTACATCCATGCACAATTCTGGTCACTGAAGAGACATTTACATGGGAGAGGTACAATTAAAGACCATTAGGATAGGAGGAAGAAGGAAGAACCTATATCATGAGGATATTTATTTAATGGATTCAAGTGAAGACTGAGAGAGGTTACTGTTGCTCTCCATAAGTATAGCAGACCAGATGAGGAAGAATTCTTTAAGCCACAGTAGCATAAATATGAGGATGAACTCTTTATGACTTCTTTCACCTTGAAAACAGAAGATTTATAACCACCAGAAAAGAGAGGAAAGTGCACTGAGGTGTAAGAGTTTGTGAAAGGGATTAGATGAAATGACACAGGGTGACCCTTCTACTCTTATTGTCCTGTTTGAACACTCATAGCCAGTGTGTGCTCATGCCAGATGTTCAGAAATCATGAGCCACAGCCATAGAAAATCTGAACATCTCTCACACACAACACACAGATTGTTTGAACAAAGCATAAATTAATCAAATTTGTTTGTAAGCCAATTTCCCACAACTTTCAAATTCTACCTTTCTTCTTCCTCAACACCCAAGGAAATGGCTTAAAGATTGCCATCTTCCCCAGATTTGTGCGGCTAAGGAAGCCCTCACAGGTGTTCTTACACTGGAGATTAAATTACAGGCATTTTTTCAAAACCTTCTCACAATATAAGAGTTTTAAAGTGCTCCTCGGGCCTCTCGCCCCTTTTCACCACACTTCAATCTAGTTTACCAGTCCTTCGTTTTCCACAGTTGGCAATGAATTCTGCCATGAAGTCCATTGTTTGACTCCACATCTCATGTTCTTCTCCAGTTCTGCTTCCCTCACTTTGTATCTGCTCTACCAGTGCAAAGTGCTCTTCTTCAGCCCCCAGGTCTTCTCTGTGCTCTCCCCTTCACCTTTGCCTTTCTGAGGCCAAGTGTGCAGACAGGAAGAGAAAGGAGCAAAATAAGAGAAACAAGCTGCCTGAAACTGCACTGAAGTGCATTCAAAGTCCCTTTCTGGGGGAATGATTTTGGATACACTTTTTCTCTTACCGAAAACTTACCACGGCTCACAGGGGAGGGAACAAAGCTTTGTTGCATTTCCTAATGAGAAGCAGCCTCTGAGATACATCTTCCTCTTTCTGCCCTTCCTGAAGGGAGGATAAAACCCATTTGAGGGTCTTCAGTAGCTTTTTTAGTAGCAAGAATCATTTAATCCCAGCACAAATTACATTCATGAACACTTGTGTTAGTGTACAACAGCACCACCTACTGACCCATTCGAAGACTGCATTTCTTTTTTTGTTGCTTCAGTATAACCTCACGCTTTCATATCAGTCCTGTTAAGATTTGACATAGTTACATTGAGCAGATCAAAGAGTAGAAAGTTCTCTGAGCTGGTGAAACAGGAGGGTCCCTGCAGATTTGGATCGGGACTGTGGAGCAGGAATGGGAGCCTTCGCAGGGCAAGGCTGGGCAGAGGCGGTCACAGAGCAGCCTTGTTTTTCTGCAGGTGTTCGGACTGCTTCCCATCAGCACAGCTCTCATGCCTGGCACCCTCTGAAAAACTGTTGGGGCGAACACAATGGCAAATGTCCTCTTTCTACTATGAAAGAGCAGCCACCAAATCTAGAGAAATTGTCTCCAGTGATATGTGGTGAGCTCCTGGTTACAGAAGCCATGGGCAACTCTCTGACACTCACTGAACTCCCACAGCAACACCCCACTTTTGTTTCCTGCTCAGGGCCCCTCAGATACCCTTGTAAATTAATTGGCCTCCATTGGTCTGGAGTTAGACTGTGTCTGTTTATATTCCAGTATGCTCCAGTGAAACAACTATGGGCCAGCTCAATTTCTATTGTGCTGTTTTCCATTGTGGTCTGGTCCTTTGTCTCTCAATCCATAGCAACTCCATGTTCTCTTGGAAGCAGATTGTGATCATTGCACAATGCTCGTTTAACTAAGAACTTTTCTTTTTGGTTTTATCTATGAAAATATACAGATGAGACCTTTACTGGGGCACTGCCTCCTGCTCTGAGGGGATGGCTGAGCTTCTGTTAAACCAGCCTTTATTAACCATCACGAAAATGGCTTGGAAGTGGAATCTTTGAAAGCCAAACTGAATTACTCCTGTTATGTCAAGAGACGCTTCTTACTTGAATCCAATCATAACTGTGATTTTAGTGAGAAGAGCAAAGCTGTGTTTTATTTTAAAAGCAGGTTTAAAAGCAGGTTTTCTAGAACCTTTTGCAAGCATCACATGAAACACTGTGTGGGTCCGAAAGGTGGAATCACATGTGCTTGGTTTCATGAAGCAGTACAATTTTTGCTAGGTCTTGTAGACTGCTGATCTCATTTCTGGAGCCAATAATAGGTTTCTTTTGGTGGGGGGTTGTATAAAACAGCTGCAGTTTTTCTCTGCCAAATAAACACGTTATTAAGGAAACCAGATGATCAGATGTTCTCTCTGTGCAGCTGCCATGTTCCTGCTGTGTGCTGTGAAAGTGCCAGAGGCCGTTTCTGACATGCTGATGTCCGAATTTCATCACCCAGAGACAGTGCAAAGACTGAATGCCATTCTCAAATTTCACACGCTCTGGAGGTTTAGGTATCAAGTCTGGCCAAGGATGGAGGAGGGAGCACAGCAGATCTTTAAGGTAGATGTGACACATGAAACACAACATTGCCGTTTGCAGCTTTGTGGGACAGATGTGTGATGACATGCTGGTATGAAATTGCCTGAAAATCTCTTTAGAGAAAAAATGGTCGTGTAAGTCACACTAGTGGGGGAGATGATGTGTAGAACTCCTGTATAAAATGGGGAGAGTGTGATGGGGACACAGGTCAGGAAAAACAGAAAGAAAGAAAGGAAGGAAGGAAAGAAAGAAAGGTGTCATATGTAGTGTTGCAGTGTAGTGAGATATGGAGTTGGGAAAAATTTGCAGAGTTAATGATATTTTGGGTACTTGTGCTCATGTTTAATTAGCAGTACTGACATTAATAATAGTCTGTTGTAACAAAATGTCTTCCACGTTTTTGTTAGATCCCTCCTCCAAGTATAAACTTCACTCTGCCTTCTCCTGTCCTGGGGATGCCATCTGTGCCAATGTTTGACCCCCCGTGGGTCCCTCAGTGCAGTGGGAGTGTGCAAGATCCCATAAATGAAGATCAGTCGGTAAGCAGAGACATCATGAGAGTATGCACTGTCTTGATTCTGTAGTGGCATGGGGGAAGCTAAAGCCAAAAGATGTGGGGTAAACTGAGTTTTCTTGTCTTCCTCAGCTGGGAAAAATGTAGTACACTGTCCGTGTAGGGCACACAGAATTTTCTACATGCACAAAAGGCTTTTCTGTTTGTCCACTGAGGTGCCATACTGCATATCATATCCCTGTGAGAGACAGTAACTCAGATCATAGGAGCACACAGTTGTTCTCTCTCCAAGAGAACATTAGTTCACTTAAACTGTCTGACAGACCATTTTCTCTGCACTGGTTCGTGTGGTGTCTCTTGGGAGAAGTCTGCACCAAGGCTTATTGCAGACGTAACTCCAAGAGGAGTCTCCTGGTGAATCTCTGTTCAGCTAGCACTAGTCTGATTTATATTTAGAAACTGAGCTGCTGAATGTCACTGAGGTCTCTGGCAGAAAATGCAGTACGTGTGTATGTTAACTAACAGCTTCAGGCTGTGTTTCTTCTCTTTGCTTCCTGACAGAAATCATTTTCAGCCAGAGCTGTGTCACGTTCCCATCAGCGAGCGGAGCACATCCTGAAGAACCTGCAGCAGGAGGAAGAGAAGAAACGCCTGGGCCGGGAAGCCAGTCTCATCACTGCCATCCCCATCACTCAGGAGGCCTGCTACGAGCCAACCTGCACACCAAGCTCAGAGCAGGAAGAAGAAGGTGTGCTCCAGGGTCAGGAACTGCGTTCCAGGAACATGAGAGCACCTGCCACCAACACAGAACACTGCTTAGGGGTGTGATGTGCAGGAACGTTGATTGTTAGTGTTAGGAAAGTCACAAACACACCCATTTGTTGGGGAGTCCAAGACATCGAGTAACAGTGTAATTAAAAATTAGTGCAAGAATAACACAAACCCTTGGACATATCACTGTGTGACCAGAAGACCCTTACCCCTCTCCACCTAACTTCAGAGGAACTTGCCAGTATTTAATATGTCAGAGCTCCCAGCATCTTGCAGGACTTAACACAATAAGAATATGCAACACTAGGAATGAAATTTGTCTTTCCTAACTTTAATCCTTTAATAATTAAAGGGTGGGAGGAATGACTCTTTGACAGTAGCTGTCTTAATACACTATTGTGTGTATTCGTTTTCTACATTCATGGTGACTAGCTGGGGAGCCTAGATGACCAGCTTGGCCTCAGTACCAAACTTTCAGATGGCCGAAGTTACATGACATGAGTCATGAAAAGCTTAGTCTTTGAGTGAGGGTTTTCATTAGTCTCAGCTAAGAGAGCACAAAGATTTCATTAAAGGCATTCAAGGTATGTGCCATTAGGTAAGTACAGTGATGTTCAGATCTAAACACATGTTGGGAAATCTGTGAGCAGAAAGCCCAGTTCTTAGGGAAAACTAAGCACTGGCAACCATGATGGATAACAGGATGTAGATGGAAAGAAGTATAGAGCCAACTCAGTTACAATGTGGCTCACCAAAGCACTCAACACTCTTATTGAGTATGCTCTGCTGGTTCCCAAAGCATGAACGAATTACCTATCTGACTGATCTTGATAGATTTTAAATTGTGCCTTTTGAGTGTTACCTGAGTTGACTTTTCAGTGTTCCAATTTGGTTGTAAGTGCTGCCCTTCAGAGAGTTCCCTAAAGTCTGTGAGTTAGATCTGGATTGACATTTCCCTTTCTCTTTGTCAGTAGAAGAAGTTGCCAACCTGGCCTCCCGCCGTCTCTCTGTGAGTCCTTCCTGCACCTCCAGTACATCTCACAGGAACTATTCTTTCCGCCGTGGTTCTGTCTGGTCAGTGCGGTCAGCAGTCAGTGCAGAAGGTGGGTTGAATTCAGAGTATCCTTTCCTAGGATATCGTTCACTGGAAGCCTTTCCTGTTGACCTGTAAAGCTGGCGGCATTTCTTTTTGCTGAATGTATTCCCAAGCTTGAGCCAATTCTTAATAAATTGCTGCCCTGCATTATTTTATTCACCCCTGCTGTCACAATGTCATCCCTTATTTCTCATGTTTCATTTAGAGAATAGTGCCATGGAGAGCACTCTGGCTGAAAAATGGTAATGAAATGGGATTTCATCAAAAAGAAAATGGGTTCCCTAAAAGAAGATAAATGTATATTGAAAAAACATATATTTACAAAGAAAATTCCTGATCAAAAAAGTGACTGGAGGCCCAGTTTCTTCTTGGAGGCAGCAGAAAACCTGCCATGCTTGCAGAGTGATCAGACAGCCTATCATTTTGTACAGCACCTAACATAAATGTTTATCTAACCTGCCTGGATAATACCATGGCTTATTCACTGACACTCACCTTCTTCTCTTCTTACTGCTCCAGATGAAGAACACACTACAGAGCATACTCCAAACCATCACGTGCCTCAACCACCTCAGGCTGTGTTTCCAGCATGCATCTGTGCAGCAGTGCTCCCCATTGTCCATTTGATGGAAGATGGAGAAGTCCGGGAGGATGGAGTAGCTGGTACTGACCTAGATTTAATTTCAAGTGATTCTTGCTCAGGCATGGCTTACATTTGTTAGGTGCCATAGCTGAAGTGGAAAAGAGGTGTATCAACCTTGTGTTTGCTCTCAGTTCCTGTTTCCTACAAGTGTTATGTGCTATGTGTTGTTAGGAGTATATATGTTTGTTAAAAAGTTAATTAATAATATATTAAATCCTCACAAACTATTTGAAAGTAGATTCACAACAGAGATACTACTTTGGAGGGATTTTCCTTTTTTCTCCACAGTTTGTGTTTGGTTTTGAGGGTTTTTTGCTCTTTTGGGGCACCCAAAAAGCCCCCAATTCAAGAAGGATATTGAGAAGCTGAAAAGGGTCTGGGGGATGAATACCAGGGTGGCAAGAGGCCTAAAGCAGGTGTTGTGTGAGGAGTGATTGCAGAAGTTGGGCTTCTTTGGTGTGACAAAAAAGAAACAAAGGAGGAACTCTAGCTTAAAGGTTGCAACTTGGGATGTTCAGGTCAGAAATTTAGAAGGAACGTTATAACCAGAAACACAGCGCGATTTCTGTGGATTCTCCATCCGTAGCAGTTATCAAGCCTTGGCTAGTCGAAGCCATGGTTGACATAATCTGATGTCAAAGCGTCCAAGCAGGGTTTAAACTAGAGATCTCCAGAGGTGTATTCCCACCAACATTTCTTTGATTCTATGACAAATGGAAATCTACCTATACACAGCTTGAACATTTTGGTTATGATTTGTGATGTACTTGTAAAGTAATAATGCATTTTTCTGTATTTGTTTCTCTAAAATGTTTGTAGATGGTGGACTGTTGCACTTCCTTTCTCATCACTCACCGTGTCAGCTGATTGCATGTTGAACTTTCTGTTGCATTTCGTATTCAGTTTTGGGTGGATGTAGCCAGCCACCTAAATAATGTATGTATCATTTTGTGATCAGGAACTGAGTACTGAAAAAAAAAAAAGAATATTTCTCTGTTGTTGTTAATCTTCACAGGATTGCAATTAATTACAGTTTGAGGAGATGATTGTCAACACTATTCCCTGCTGACTATCTAATACAGTTCACCAATACCAGATAAAATCACTCAATGCATCACCATAAAATTGAACTTCTATGCATGGACAAAAGAGTACATTAATTTATGTTTTTTAATTGCTGGATTTGTCCATCCGGATTTGTGAATCCAAACAGCTATTTCTTTATTATTCCTCTGACTACAGTGGTGAAGTGCTTCCTGCCATATCACCAGTAGCTAGAGAATTATTGCTTGAGATGACTATGCTGGTGACCAGGAATCCTAGTGCCTCACAGAGGCTCCTGTGTGTTTCAGTACAAAAATGACAATTGTGGTAGAAGGTTAGGAACCTTTGTGTCTAAGTGTACCAGTTCAAGGCTTTTCCAAGGGGAGAGTTTTGACTTTGTTTTCTTTCTCTTTTACAGTAAGCGCTGTTGCTCAGCAAGTCCTGTGGAACTGCTTAATTGAAGACCCCTCTACAGTTCTGCGCCATTTCCTAGAGAAGCTCACAATCAGCAACCGACAGGTAAACTCAGCTTCTCCCCAGTGGGTGTCTGTATTACCTAGAGCAGGGGAGCACAGCTGCAAGCAGAATCGCTCCATGGGCTTCACTAGAGAAGAGCATTTGCTAATATAACGTAGCTCAAAGTCTTTTGGCCATATTGTCAGCTGGCTTAAATCTCTGTCCACTAATGTAAGTGGGACATAGCTGATTTGCCACCACTAAGGATCTGACTTGCTCTAAGCCAAGCTTTGAACAGCTGCTTAGTGAAGCAGAACCCTTTCTGTCTAACACAGGCAGTATTGCCTCACCTGTGCCACTGTTCAGCTTTCTCTGAGAGATGGGGATGGCCTTGTGTCTTCCTGGCTTGTTACACCTCTGTCTAGTGCCATGGCTAAGCTTAATGGAAGAAAGGCATACGAGTTCTGACTGGATGAAAAGCAGTGCAATACCAATAATATCACTGTCCTTATCTTCCAAGCCGCCACCTAAGAACTGACTACAGAATGAATATCAAACCTTAAGAAAGGCCAGGAGAGGCTACTTTCCAGGTCCTTGAGTGACCAGGTCTCAGTAGCCTCACTATTCCAGAGACTTCTCAACCGTAGTCCCCAAAGCTTCTATTTAAATTCAGAGAGTCACTTCTGTTTGAGAAAGAAGCCATATGCTGTCTGGCCTCAGAGACCTCTGAGCTACCATAGCCTGCTGTTTTACCATCTCTCCATAGGCCTAATACAACCGTGAGTACAGAAGACAGAGAAGAAGTGGAAGCTTTCAGCAGATGTATCATTGGCATGGCAATATCCTATGCATATTCATGCCCATAACACTCACTCAAATCTGCTGTGGGTTAAAAGGATGAGGGCCATAGGAGGAATTTAGATGCAGTCTGTCTGTCCTTAGCTGACACTGAGATTCCTTCCTCTCTGTACCTCCTCCTCACTGTAAGAAGTGTATTTGTCTACATTTAAAGCAGGCACCCTCTCAAGTAAGAAAAGTTAGATTCTGTCTGTGCCTCCTACCCAGCAGCCACAGCTGTTAAATTAAGCTGAACTAGATTTCACAGATCATCTAGATAGTCATTTGTTGTGATAAGCAGCACAGGGATCATCACAGGGAGAAGAGTGCAGAATCAGGATGCTACAATTAGAACAAATTGCAATAGGAAGTATTGGCCTTTCTGAGATAAAAAAACACAGACAGTGACCCTGGATGCTGTGCCCTGAGCCTTATTTTGGGAAATGTGGGAGAAGTCACAGGGATGTAGTTCTACTTCATGCACCAAGAGACAGAGCTGAGCAAGGGAGTATGGAAAAATGGCAAGAAATAAAACCAGAGAAAACAAAAGGGAGAAATCCATTCTACATTTTGTGATGGAAAGAAAAAATGTTTGCTCTTCTTCCAGGATGAGCTGATGTACATGTTAAGGAAGCTTTTGTTGAACATTGGAGACTTCCCTGCCCAGACATCTCATATCCTCTTTAACTATTTGGTGAGTAGCTTGTGGATTCACTGTGCAGCACAGAATCTCACCTCTGCCTGCATGTGTCCTAAGAAGTTAATGTCACAATCTGCAAGGAAATAAATGCTCTTAACTTTTCCTGTATAGCTCGTATCTGCTACTGGCTGTGGGTGCAAGTCACCAGGCTTACACCAGCCTTTCAGTCCTTCTAGGCAGAGGGAAAGGAACCTTTACCTTTTTATTAAGCCTGTAAGGAACCTATCATGGATTTCTGAACTGAACCACAATGAGTTGTAGACCAATGGAAGAATCCCAGTGCCAGAAACTTTAATGATTTTACTTCGTTTTGATTCAGAAAGTGCTTTGCTCTTGGACAGTCTATCTAGCAGCTTATTTCAAGATTGTGGAAAATGCATTTGCTGCAGTTAGGAGATGAAATGTGCAAGATGTATACAACTCCAGGAGCCCTCTGTGTTTGTGAGCTGTTTGTGTGGCAGCACACCAGAGCAGAAGGCACAGGAAGTTTCTTACTGCAGACATTCTCCCTTTTCCTTGTCTACAATGGCTTTTAAGGCTGGGCTGTAACAGTACTTTTTGTTCCCAACCCTCAACCTCTCTAGAAAAAAAGAAGAATGGTACAGGTAGATTGTTCTGTATTATGTATAAACTTTCAGGATGTAAGTTTAAAGAGTTTATTCCCTCTGAGTGAAGAAAGGTCAAAGAACAATATTTTTGTTCTGTGTCTATACAATTCTCTGCACAGTTGAAAGGGTGTGTATAACCTTATATTCCTCTTACTTAATACCTGCAGGTAGGACTGATAATGTATTTTGTACGCACTCCATGTGAGTGGGGCATGGATGCCATTTCTGCCACACTTACCTTCCTTTGGGAAGTGGTGGGTTATGTAGAAGGACTCTTCTTCAAGGATCTCAAACAGACTATGAAGAAGGAGCAGTGTGAAGTGAAGCTGCTGGTGACTGCCTCAATGCCAGGTATAAGAAATGAGTCTTTAAATCTTCATCTCCAAGTTCATGACCCCTACCAAAAAGGAAATCCATCAGAACTGGATAGAAAAAGAACTGCTACAAATGGTTGCATATTCTAAGTCACTTTTCCTTGAGCTGAGGGTTCAGTCAGTAAATTCCACCTCTATTTCCCTGTGTTTCACAAAGCCACTTTAAGAGCTCTAAGAGAAGTAAACAGAAAGTGAATTAGAACAGTGTTTTTAACCCAGAGCTTTGTGCCAGTTGGGCTGTGAAAGTCTGTCAGGATGATCATTGTGAGATTGTACCATTCAGACTGAATTTGGTTTGATGCAACCTCTCATTTAAGTCTAGAGAAAGCCCAAGAAAAGCATACTGTGAGCCTAGAACATTGCGAGTGAAGCAAGAGATATCTTGCTGAAAAACAGATATGACCTTTTAGGTTTGTTCCTTCCTCAGGGTGACAGTTGCTGCTAAAGCCATCACATCATTTAGGAACAGATCAATTTCTCATTAACTGTGGAAGTGTGACTAACACTACATAATGGATTCCAGACAGGACTGGCATTGTGTGCCTGTCCAGGAATGCATTTTGACTATCACTTTTCCTCCATGGGCAGTCTTTTGAAATTGAGTTTAAAAGGCCAGGCAGAATGCAACTTCTTTTCTTCCTTAGGCACAAAAACCCTTGTGGTGCATGGACAGAATGAATGTGACATCCCAACTCAGTTGCCAGTCCATGAGGACACACAGTTTGAGGCTCTTCTGAAGGTAGGAGTGAGTTTTTGAAGCAGACAAAATGCTTCATAGTACATTTACCTGCCATACCTGTACGCCATCAATACATTTGGCCTGATCATCTGTTCCAGGGTCGGGAAGCTTTGCTGACAGGCATTTCTGTGCCCCTGTGAGGACAGCTTGGTTGCAATAAACAGGATCCCATATTAAAGGATAGTAGCAAAACCCTGACCTCACAGACAGCCAAAACCCCACAAATGCAACTACATTTGAAGACACGGCAGTTTGTTGGGTATTTGCTGTATATTGTCCTTTGGATAAATACATAAATCATTTAAATATTTGGTTTTATCAACACTAAAGACTAAACAGAATGATCAAGATCAGAGTGGAAATGATGGCTCAGTAGCCACAATTATCTCTTGGGATCTAGGAAATGTCAAGTCAGTTTCCCTTAGGAAATGGATTTGCAAAAGCCTTCAGTTTGTCCAACTATGTTAAATTTTAATGGGGATCACACATCTCTGTGCTTTGAAAGATCAGAACTTTATTGTCTCTGTATATCACCTATCACCAAAGCTTGATGAATACATAGGATGGAAATGGAAACAGCAATACCCATGTGGCTTATATAGCCAGGCAAATATGTGGGATATGAAGACATTGAAATAAGTAACATCAGTCTTCAGGACTGTGATATCAGCATGCCTTGATTATCACAAACATATTCATGTCATTTATGAATAAAAAAAGAAATTAAGAATTAATGCCAGAACAGTGTAACAGCCTGACTGAGGCATACAGGTTTGTGCCTTTATATGGTATTAGCTGGATATTTTTGTTTTGGATGTTGTGGTCTTTGTACAAGACAGCTGATAAGTAACAGGATGTTTTTCTTTCTTCCTTTTCAGGAGTGCTTGGAGTTTTTTAACATACCTGAAACGCAGTCTTCTCATTACTTTTTAATGGATAAGCGATGGAATCTTATTCATTACAACAAGGTAAGGCAAAAGTCAGGTGTCCAGATGGCTTTGTTCTTTCTGTCTTATCCCATTTTAAATGTCAGGGTTATCTAAAGGAGAACAAGCAGCCCATAAATAGAAAGCATTCTGTCCTATGGGCACCACATCTTGGGTGTTTATTTCTGTGTGGTGAAAGACTGGATTTTGACAGAAGAGGGAAGAGGCAGAAGTGGAAGGCCCTTGTTCTTAAGTCATTAATGTCTAGGTTTCCTACAAAAGATCAAATTCCTTTTCTGTTTATGCTCTTCCATGATGTCTGACACTATCTGAAAGCCCCTACCCAAAAGCTGCAGAAAGAGCTAGGGGGCCTTTGATTCAGTTCTGTTGAGTGATGCTGTTACAATTACATTTGTTTGAAATACCTTCGTTTCCTTTCCTGGCAGACCTACGTCCGTGACATTTATCCTTTCCGGAGGTCAGTTTCTCCCCAGCTCAACCTGGTGCAGATGCATCCAGAAAAGGGTCAAGAGCTCATTCAGAAGCAGGTATCTTACTGTCACTAAACACCTCTGCCCAGAAACAAACCTTTTTTTTTTTTTTTTTTTTTNTTTTTTTTTTTTTTTTTTTTCCCGTTTAAAGGCCTTCACTCATGCTGCATGCAGATAGAGAGCTTTGCTGCAGAAATAGCGCTTGGCATGAAATCTGCCATGGTGCCATTGGGCAGGTGTATAATGTTTTAAGAAGAGTCAAAGAATGCAATGTGAATTCCCTCCTGCTCTCTCCAGCCAGCTTTTAGGTAGATCATTTTGCATTTTCCTATACTTGCCCAGAAGAGCTTCCATTGCTTCAGCTTCAAAAGTCGCTGATTCCTTTCTTTAACATGGCCTCTGGCTGTGGAGCAGGAATTATCTGTTCTATCTTCCTTTCCCTCCTCTTACTGCAGAGAATATTACCTGCCTCTTTCCCTTGTCCTGCTCTCAGATGCTTAGAGGCAGATAGGGTTAGGAGTTAGGGTTATGGGTTAGGGCACAGCAATAGCAATTGTTTCAACAGGGGAATATCTGCCCTCAGAACAGCACTGTCCTCCCCATCTTCCAGCCTGATAACCTGTCCGATCCTGCGAGTGCTGTGCAGCTCCCAGGAACTCTCCCTTAGGAAGTAAGCCCTAACTAAAGTGCCAGTGCCCTTAATGTGCTGCAAACCCCTACAAGTATCATTTATTTAGACATTAAGACTATGGTATTGAACTTGCTCTACCTCTAGAAACTGCACGCTTTGTTTTCCACAAAAGCAAAGTTGTCTCAGTTGCACAGAGTTGAGTGTTTAGGAGAAAGTTGTTCTAGCTATGTCTTCGAAGGATGATAATAAGTGGCAAATGAAAAGGGGACAGAGGGAATGTGGTTAAACAGTATGAGTTGGGTAATAACAGTTGTATTATTCTAGTCAAAAAACAGCTACTGTAGTTGTGTCCCTAGCAGTGTGAGTGCAGGGGCAGGAAAATATCAGGACTGGTTATAAAAAACAGCTATAAAGCTGCTTAAGAGGTACTAGCAGCTACAATAATGGAGACTATAGTTAATGCCATCTCATATATGTACGGTACAGAATAGGGAAATGTTTCATGTGCTGCATCTGTCAGTAGGAAGTCTCTAAAAATCTGGAATTACTTGTGATCATTTTGTTTGCTTCTCTGACAGAAATTATTCTCACTCTGGTTCTAGGACTTGTGTCCCACATCTCTAATAAATTAGTTTGATATGCCCTACATGACCCAAAAATATTTAAATGGCCTGTCCAGGTTTTTCAGGGCATTATTTTGCATTCCACGTTTTTCTATTTAGAGTACTTAGAGGCCAAAATATTTCTAAGGTAAAACTTAAATCAAGCATCTACCAACCTCTCTGTAGCTGTGCAAGGAGCTGCTGGACAGCATCCAGCTTCAGCAAAGAAAATGGCACTGTAGAGCCTACCCACAGAGCAGCAATCCATGGAAAAGTATTTTCTTTACTGTTGAGTGATTGAGCACCCAATTCTAAGCGGGGGGCACTTCAGAGCAAGGTCATAGCAACTGCGGGACATGGGAAGCTGAGCTTTGTCACATGTTAAGCCACATGCTTCAAGTTTTGGCTTCATCCCAGTAGCTAAGAACTGTCTTGAATCTGCTTCCAAAGACAGTTGCTTCTACTATTGAGAGTCACTCTGCCTTATGGTTCCTTTTGGCATCAAAATAAAATAGCCAGCCTGACTAGTCCCACCAGTCAGAAGCTCAAAGGAGGCTGGTAGAATGGAACTCAGTTTCCCAGTTGGGGTAAACCAGAAGTGTTAATCTGAAGTCAGCAGGACTTCGCTCATTTGCAGCAACTCAGAATCTGGTCTTTGTTTTATTGACTACTTTTCTTTGCAACTATATACACATTTTCTATGGCTAGACATGAGCCAACCTCAACCCAGAAGGTAGACAGCAATTCCAGCTTCATGTTGACTATAGCCTAAGACCTTGCAGAGGGCAACTGCAACTCTGAGGCTTTCAGTTTGGAGTTGGTTTGCCTCTGACCACCTTGGGGCTCACACTGGCAAAGCTTGCATTAATCTACAAAAGACCACATGGCACAGTTGCAAAGTGTTTGACAACCACTCAGGGTCCACCACAAGACTGAAACAGAAAATGTTGTTAAAACCCCTTTTACAAATGTGATCAATCTTTGTGGAGCTGGGCTGAAGAGCAGTGGTCACACAAATTCTAGCAAAAAGGTGTAGCACTAGCCCTGTGAATGTCACCAGGATCTTCTGGGCCATGAGTGCAGCATCCCTCCCATCAGAGAAAGCCATGGAAGCTAACCTAGCAAAGTGCATACACGTTACAAAGAACTTTTTGATCAGACTGATTCTGATCCTCGTCTCTATTTCTGTCTCAGGTGTTCACCCGCAAGCTGGAAGAGGTGGGCCGGGTGTTGTTCCTCATATCACTGACACAGAAAATACCTACTGCCCACAAGCAGTCCCATGTATCTATGCTCCAGGAGGATCTCCTCCGCTTGCCTTCATTTCCCCGAAGTGCCATTGATGCTGAGTTCTCACTCTTCAGCGATCCCCAAGGTATGTACCTTTCTCTGGTGGTTGTACAGGGCCCAGACGGTTTTTGTCAGGCACTTCATTTGCCTTAGAAACATGCAGGCTTGTAGCATTACTGAAAGCTGATAAATCTCTTCCTAAGGAAAATTATACATAGCTGCTGGTTTGTAAGCACAACAGCAGAAAGGGCTTTGCTGTTAGTGGCCTCAAGACAAAGCCACTTTATTTGGATCCAAATGGGAATAAGTTATAATTATGTATTAAAATTATGAATGAGACTACAGCTGGAATACTGTGTCCAGTAGCATAACTGAATCTAAAAAGGGTTGCTCAGAGTCCTTTGCCATCCATTTTGAAGAAGTAATGGACTCCCAGTGAAGACTGGGCAAATTCTGCAGCAGGAATATAGAGACAGCACTCTTTTTAGAATCTTTGCTCTGAAAGTCAAGTAGGGTTTCCAGCCTGACTTGGGGATTAAACAGGACATTGTTGCAGGATGGTAAGCATTGGCAAGTTCTGTAACAGGCTGTAAAGGCGCTTGCTTTCAGAAGCGTTATTGTAACACTGTATCAATGTCCTATAATGTGTGGAACACCCGAAGGATAAAAATTCAGCATAAATCCACGCAGCTGTTCATGTTGTGTGGGGCAGATGATGCACGTACAAGCTCAGATCTGCTTTCGCTTTTTAAGAGGAGAGTTTCCAGCCAGTGGGGAGCAGATTTAATGAGCTGTGTGATATTCACTGTTCTTCGTATTTGTGTGTTTTGCTTTCAGTCAAGGTTTGCTCAAGCCCTGGAGGCACTTCCAGAAGTACAGGATGGGTGAAATAATTTTATAAAGGCAGAACAATGGTCAGTGTTGTGGGATGGTTCTTTGGAAAGGCCTTTAGCCTCTGGGAGCGTTGTGTGGCTGGAGGTGGTGGACAGGGTTGATTGCTGTTGCCTCTTCTCCTCTGCAGCTGGGAAAGAGCTCTTTGGTCTGGACACTCTTCAGAAAAGCTTGTGGATTAAGCTGCTGGAGGAGATGTTCCTCGGCATGCCCAGCGAGTTCCCCTGGGGGGATGAGATCATGCTGTTCCTGAATGTCTTCAACGGTGCCCTGATCCTGCACCCTGAGGACAGTGCCTTGTTGAGGCAGTACGCTGCCACGGTCATCAACACAGCCGTGCACTTTAACCACCTCTTCTCCCTCAGCGGGTACCAGTGGGTCCTCCCCAGCATGTTGCAGGTGAGCCATTTCCATGAAAAATAGGAGGGAAGAGTTTTGAGCGAGCACTTTGTTATAGATCTGACTGTTAATGGAGGAACTTTAAACTGCTGAGTCCTGGTGAGATCACAGATTTTGGGGGCCCCGGGAAGACAACAGATGAGGGTGGGATGGCCCACATCAGCATTCCCAAGACTATATTCCCTTTTCTTCTTGAGTAATGACTACATTTTCTTTTTTTCTTTCTGCTAAGTAAAAGAATGCCTGTTTACCTTACTGTATGTTTCCAGGGACATCAGTGAAATTTTTGGAAAATTTTTGGACCTTGGGTCTCCCTCAGTGATTTTTCTTCAAGGGATGTCTGAAATTTGGAGAATAGATGAAATATCTGCATTTGCTACTTGCTGTTTGAAACTAAGTGGTATTCACTTCATACAATAATTGTATTACCTACAATTTAAACAGCAACAGAAAACACAAGATGTTTATGAAAAACTGTATATTGTCTTTTCATGTGAGTGATGACAAATATTGGAAATGTTAAAGGTAGAGTTTCTCTTTGAAACGTGTAAGTATGCCTTTTTTCCTGTTGATATTTGAGAAAAATCAGAGACTGAAATAAAACAAAACAAAACACAAACAAAAAAACAAAGAAACAAACAAAAACCCAACACAGTATAGTTCTTTTACAGACAGAAAGAGTATTTCTGCAGGACTCAAAGACAATATCTAAATAGAGATTTAGTATTATAATACAAATACAGAAAAAAAAAATGGTTTATGTAGAGCAATGACCATGACATCCCTAAGTATGTTCATTTTAACATAGTTAACAGAGCACAATCATTAAGACCAGTGATGAATTTAGATATCTAGAAAACTGGAAACTCTAATATCATTACTTGTATGGTTAGGTGAGTATGTATGGGAACCAGGTCTGCAGTGCGTGGGTTTTTTCATTAGAAACAAGACATTTTGAAATAAAATAACTTAATAACTTAATATGAAGTACTTGGCAGTAACCATTCATCCTTGTGAAGGACTCTCCATTTTTGCTTTTCGTATCGAGAGAAATTAGTTTTGTAATTCTTTCTTATCACCACCCCTTACCAATTATTGTCAACTACTGAATTAATAAAATACCACTCTTGAGAGGTAAAAAAGCAATTCCAAAAGACAACCCAAGTGTTGCTGAGCTTGTTTGGCTTTGCAGACCCTCATATCTCTGTTCCAGGCACCGCAGGTGTGCTCTCGGTTTGTTGTTGTTGGGGGATTTTTTGGTTGTTGTTGTTGGTGGTGGTGGTTGTTGTTGTTTGTTTTTGTGGTCATCACAAATTCTTCTGCCACTTCTGGGCTTGAACCAGCCATTAATAGCTTAATTCCTGATGCATACATGCACATACCCCCACAGGGCTCTTTTTGTTGCAGGTTTTTCTGCTTTCCTTGGTGATATGCATATGCATTTAATTATTCCCCTTTTCTCAAGTAAATGAGATATTGCAGGTGTTACAGGCCACAGTGATTGACAGCCCACATAAGCACACTAGAGAATTCTCATTGTGTTAAAGACATACTAACCTTTGCAGCCTACTAGGCTTCTGAGAAGTGAATATATCTCCACAGAGGTCTTGCACGCTAATGATTTTTAAGAAACCTCCAAGAACCGTGTGCTGTAATGTCAATTTTGCATTACCATAAAATCTCAGCCTTATCTGTTGCCAACAAATAGCAAGAAAATCTTGTCCACCCCAACCCCAAACTTTGTACAGGCTTGTACCAGGAGAGGAGTGCAGACAGGTAATTAAAGAGACAGAAGGAAGCACAGCAAAGTTGTTCCTAGCAATTCATACTGTTTACATAACTGAGAAACAAACCCCACATCTTTGGCAACACGTTGGTTGCATGGTTTAGTGGCCAGCCCTGAAGGAAATGCCACTCTAAAAACCTTAAAATATCTTAAAAGTGGGTGGAACTGTCAGTGTGTTGGAGGACAGGCTAGGAGTTCAAATTATCTTGACAAACTGGAGACATAGTCTGAAAAAAAAAGTATTATATTGATCAGGTTGGACAAGCGTAAGTCCTTACTTATGAATAATCAGCCATATAAATATGGAAGGGAAAGTAGCTGATTCGGTAACACTTCTGCAGGACAGAATATTGGAGTTGTTTTAGATCTGAAGAAGCTAAACGTGAATCAACAGTGTCCTTCTGTTGAATAATAAAAAAGAAAACATCTCAAATGCTATTCTGGGGGGACTGCACAGATCTGTATCTTGTGGAAGAAACATGGAATAGTTCTGCTGCTGCAGTCAGCAGCACTCCTGACTTGAAGTGCTGGCTCTGTCCAGCTGTGGGCACTGCACAAACACCACCAGGTAACTGAAGAACCTGCAAACTGGAACAGGGATGTACATCTAGAACACATCATGTGAGAAAGGACTGAAAGAGCCAGGATTTGATTAACTGGAAAAGATGAAGATTGAGGAAGAAAGCACTAACTGGCTTCAAATGGGTAAAGTACTTCTGGGAAGGAGAGGGAAGGAATCTGTCTCTGATACATAGGACAAAAATAATGGACTAAAGCTGTGACAAAGAAGGTTGAAATATGACAAGCAAACCCTTTTTTCTAGGGGTAGTTTGTCCTGAAATGCATTACCGGAGAGGATAGTAAAATTTCCATCTTTAAAAACATGCTAGGTAAACATATCAGGAATGACAAGGCTGAAACTGATTCATTCTGGGGTCAGGAGATGAACAGCCCTTCCAATGGAGTTGTACTTCCATGTCCTTTGTCATTTGCTCAGGTATACGCTGACTATGAAAGCAACCCGCAGCTACGTCAAGCGATTGAGTTTGCATGCCGCCAGTTCTACATTCTGCATCGCAAGCCCTTTATCCTGCAGCTGTTTGCAAGTGTGGCCCCTCTTCTGGAGTTCCCTGTGAGTAACAGCCGTTCCCTACTCTCAGCCTGGGGAAGCCCGTGTTTGCAGCCAGCCCCCACCAGAGATCACCAAGAGAAAACTGCTGAAGCAGCAGCAGCATGGCTCTTACTGAACACATGCTTACTGCACTTGGTGCTGGGCAGAACCGTTTCTTGGACTCATTTTCTACATTCTTCTGTTCATCAGTTGATTGACCAGGATGCTGAGATAATGGGCCACTGGTATCCAGGGTAGTGAATGTGGTCTCACTTTAAATTTCTGTGTATAACGCAAATGCAAATCTTTTCTTAGAATGCAGCAGTAGGAACTAAAAGCTTAATGCCAAGTTTTCGTACATGTAAACTATAAGACTGGATTAGCCATGTTTTGAAAAAAATCACTAATTTTTAACATTTTATTGAGTTAAAACAAGTTAATGGAATTTTAAGTTGAAGTGGGACTGCCAAATCTAACTGCACATACACTGTAAGCATGCACATCTTTCTCCTTCACAGGACAGCAAAGATCTGCTCTTTCTGTGTGTAGTTTTCAGATCAAGCTTCCACTGTAGCGTTAATCTGTTGAGTCAGGGAAGGCTTATTGTTTGATAGCAGTGAGTTCCTGAACCCCATGTGGTCCCTTTGTCAAAAAACAAGATTACCCACACCTCCAGATAAAGATTCCTGGGATGCACACAGGCCCTCAGAAAGTCAACCACAGATGTCTGTTGTTGAAACAGGATGCTACAAACAATGGAACCAGCAAAGGTGTGTCAGCTCAGTGCCTGTTTGACCTGCTGCAGTCTTTAGAAGGAGATACTCCAGATATTTTGGACATCTTAGAGCTGGTAAAAGCAGAAAAGCCTCTCAAGTCATTAGGTAAGAGCAAAGCAGCCTTTATTCAAGAATTCTAGTTTGTTGTTTATTGATTCAACATGCATTTGATGTAGCACGATTTGTTCAGGGCCCTTTTCTTCTCCCAGAATGCAGTCATATCTGTTTCTTATGCCTCATGAGGCTTTTAAAGTTGGCTTTATCACCGCCATTTATTTTATTCCAAAGCTACTTTTCCTGCATTGAGCGTGCTAGTCTAAGACTAGCCCCTGGGATTTTGAATTTTATCGTGTGTGGGTGAAGAATAGAGATGCCTAATAAACTGTATCGTGCTGACAAGATCAGTGTCTCCTCTGCTCCATGTGGGCAGGAAACAAAAGCATCCTCTCCCGTGGGCAGACTATGACTCGTAAATTATGGATGCCATTCAGATATTCAACAGTGCTGAGTTCTGGGGGGTGTTGATTTATCATAAAGCAGAATATATACAGCTGTGTGATGTATCCAGGACAGTATGTCTCTTGATAGTTATCAATGAAGTGCAGCATTTAAGAATTTGGCTGCTTTGTGATTTGTAGGGAAGTAATTTTTGCTGATTTTTATATGGATCTTCAACTTATTTTCCAAACTTATGCTTCCATTGAAATACTGATTTTTATGAACTATGAATCCTGCCCAGCCTTAGGAGTTCAAGCTTTATTGCATGCTGGGATTTTATTATGCTGCACAATTATGTCACAAGTTATAATATAAAATGGTACAGAAACTGAAGATACTTCTCTGTGGATTGCAGTAAATATTTCTATAAAATCTTTGAGTTTTCTGTGGAGGATTATTCAAAGGCATCTCTGAAAATTCCCAAGTGTCTGTTGATGGTGCAACTGTAGATTAGTATGTTTTGTGCCTGGTGCTTTCCATATGAATTATCTAAAACATCTGACTTCCAAGTTCCGTTGTTCAAAGTGATTTACATGCTTTGGGACCTTAACTTAGGCTCCTGCATAAAAAAGTCACTTCTGAAAATGGGACTATAGTTGTATTACAAATGTTATTCTTTGGATACTTCAGTTTCTTGGTGCCTGGCACTCATTATCCCCAAAGTAATATTTGTAGTATGGGACTTAAATGCTTTTGAAAACTTTTTCTCGAATCACTAGCAAAACAGACTCAGTTTTGTGCTGGCATCCATGTGTCTACCAGTGTAGATGTGGCTTGATTTTTTAGAAGTAAAACTATCTTCTGCCATCAGTGGTGTATCAGCATCATTTTTAGTGAGGTGGAAACATCTAGGGAAAAGCAACGTGAGCATAAAAATTGTCATTAAGTTGACATGTGTCCTTGTTGTGTATGAGCTTAAGATTTTGCTCGTGATGGGTGATGTTTGAAACGGGATTCCAGTAGCAGCTGTAGACCTTACAGCAGTGATTTGACCTACTGAGAACTGTTTCTCACCTATTGAGTTCTTGAACAACAGGGTGCAGGTGGGAGTGTAGCATATGTTTCCTTTATATACACACATTTTATCAAAAATCAAGGGCCTATTGGGGATTATCAACATGAGAAGCAAGCAACAGAAGAGGGGGAAAGGAAAGACTGTGCTAGCTCCATTCGTATTCAGTATGTTTGTGTGATAGTCTTCTCATATTGCTTTACTCCCTCAGACTTCTGCTATGGGAATGAAGATTTGACCTTTTCGATCAGTGAAGCCATCAAGCTGTGTGTGACAGTGGTAGCCTATGCTCCTGAATCATTCAGAAGGTGCTAATCTGTTTTCTTGCTTTGCGCAGACTCAGAAAAGGCACAAAAGCTGTGTATGTCTTGGAAAAATAAGGCTGGCAAATGGAGGCAGAGGGTATAGAAATGCGTCGCAAGAATGGGGCTTCTCTATGAGGCCAAGCTTCTGCCTGTTGCTACCATTCCTGGGCCCCCAGCTCCAAATCCTGCCAGCTGCAGCGCTAAGCTGGATGGCAGCCTGAGCAGCAGAACATAAGCTGTATTTCCAAGTGGGGATCACACTGTGTCCTGCAGGTTTCTGTTGGCAGAGGGAACTGGAGGGGGAGAAACAGGCAGCTGGAAAGAACAGGAAGATACAGAGAGAGGAGAGGTAAGCTGCTAAAGAAAAAGGTTAGTTTCCAAGAAGGAACCATGGAAGAAAGGAGCCTTTGGAAGGGAAATGAATGTCTGCAAATGGATGATACCCAAAATTCTGGGTTGTTTTTATTATTATTGTTTCACGTATCGGGTAATTTTATCTCTGATGGCCGTGATCCAAGAGTTTCTTTGGCTCAGGACTGCTTATCTAGTGAGAAGCAATAAAATCACAAGGCTAGTGAGAGATCCAGGGGTCTTCAGATAGAAACTTAAGCCTCCATCTGATGTGAGTTTCAGGATTGACAAAATAAAACAGACCCAATATTGTTTATTTTTCCAGCCTCCAGATGCTGATGGTCCTGGAAGCACTGGTTCCCTGTTACTTGCAGAAGCTGAAACGACAAACCTCTCAAGCGGAGACTGCGACAGCAGCTCGTGAGGAGATCGCTGCTATGGCTGCCCTTGCCACCTCTTTGCAGGCCCTCTTGTACAGTGTAGAAGTTCTCACCAGGTAACCCACATGGTTCAGAGGTCTGAGCCTGCGTTTGTTTATCAGTGTGGGGTGAGGGAATGCACAGGAGGTCATCACGATATGCAGCAAAGCTTGAATAATGGTTGAGTTCTAGACATGGTAAAATTAGTGCCAAATTTCACCAGATCACAAGCAGAATTTCAGTGCATTTGTTAGATTTAGTCCTTAGTGTGCTATTCACCTTCCCTTTGCCAGGCCTATGACAGCCCCACAGATGAGTCGATGTGACCAAGGCCATAAAGGGACCACAGCAGCAAACCACACCATGTCAGCAGGTGTTAACACCAGGTAAGTCACTGGTGGGCTTTTCTTTCTTTCTTATTTTCCTGAACAGCTTTTTTTTTTTTTTAATTTTCGAGTAAGGTAACATCTCATTGCTCGGAGTGCTTAGACAGCTGAGGAAGTGCTCTGAGTACTGTGAATGAAAATAGTCAGATAAAAAGAGCACATGGCCCAGGGCTGCATTTCTGACAATAACCAAAATCCCCAAGACTAGAATTTCTAGTGTAAAATCATGTGACTGAATAGAAGACCAAGAATATCAAAATGTAAGATACCCATCCTAAATGTCTTTTTTCTTTTTCTTTTCCCACTCTAGCAGTATACTGACAAAGTAGCTATGTCCATCAGTTCTCTGGTTTGTTTCCTTCTGAGTCCACTGTCAAAGCGACCACTGGGCAAAGCACACCTGGACAGCAGAAGGGTCAGATCCTTCTGGCCTTGTTCTGAGAGACTGAACAACAGTGTGAACTCCAACTGCATGTCAGTTGAGACTTGCAGAGACTGGCATCTCCTCTAGGTTTCTTTTCTTCCCTTGACAGTTTCCTTTAACTCTTCCTACAGTCTCTTTCTGTCGCCTTTACATCCACATTGGTCTGGAGGGTTTTTTGTTTGTTCGTTTTTTCAGTTACAGATAGCAAAGGAGTGCATGGCAGAGAATTTGAAAGGGAAGATTGTCTGGGAATATTTTTATCCTTCTTAAAACAAAACAAAACAAACCCCACAAACAAAAACACACACAAAAAAACCCCTTCACACAGAAGAGAGAAATAAGGAAGGAGATGGCACCAGCAGACGGTAATACTGCACCTTGGCCATATTGACCATACCAGTTATGTTGCTGCAACTTAGGCAAGGCCACTGGACAATTTAGTCAGTCATAGAGCAGAGACTTGAGAAATCTTGTTACAAAATCCACCCACAGGCATTTGGGATTGTGAAGGTTTTCTTTGCAATACTGGTTACTCTTCTGGGCAGCCCTGCCTTCTCCCAGCCTATGTAAGCCTATGTAAGGCTATGCCTTACTGTGCTTAAAATCTGGATGTTTGTGCTGACCTGAAAAGGGAATTCTCCCCTAGCACAAGCTGGAGTAGCTGCTCTTCCAGAGCAGAGTGTTTCCTCTGGATTTCTTTTTTGTCTATAAGAGCTGATAGCAAGCCTGCACACAGCCAATGGTCTAGTACAATACTGTGCAGGACTGTAAATCATCAACACCCTTCTGGCAAGACATGCTTTCCAAGTTATTCCCTGTCTTCTTTTGTACTGAAGGGAGAGAGAAATCACTCTCTGCATGGATCATCAAAGGGCTATTATGCCTATTTATAGATCTGTATTGTACATACCTTGGTTGGTAACTCCTGCATCAGTCTGTTATTCTTTAAGATCGATTCAGGCATGGATGAAACACAGCTTTGACTTTGAATTGCAGATCTGAGAAGCAGATAAACCCCTTCACGCTCAAGTCTAGAGTGTGTTTATGCCATTTACTTCCATTGCAAGATTGCCCAGTGTAAGGAAAATAAGGTGTAATAGAAAGTAGTGCTTTATTATTTGTCTGCTGATTTTGGAGAGCAGTTAATATGCATCTGCTGACAGGCAATGCAGAGACTCCTGGTGCTGTGTGACTCAGACAGCTTGTTTTGCATTTCCAGATCTTCCTGATTATCAAATGTTTAGTAACGTCTCCAATCCAAAATATTTTTGCACTGCTCCAGGTTTCCTGCCCTTATTTCTTCTGTTGTGTTATCATTGCAACAGACATCTGCTAGCAACAGCAGGAGTCTCATGATGGTAGAATGCTTGCTCTTCCAGCCTTGGACATGTTAGCTAAGCAGTGCAGGGCTCGTTAATGCTTTCTCAACAAGAAGTGGCAAGAAAAATTACAATAAAGCAAAAAAACACACAGAGGTGAGCTCTGGCTTTATGAAACAGACCAAGCACTGGAGTGAAAATCAGTTAAAGAAATTGGCTACAGAAAAGGGCTATGGTTTTTAAGCCTGAATTTTTCCTTTCATAACAAGGGCAATAGCTATAGGAATCTGTTGTTTGCTGCCGGTTGGCAGGTAAAGGCTATTCAATGTGGTCGCTAACTATGTGTAGCCATTGTTCCAGTGACACGAGATACCATCCTGCCCATAGCGAGTATACCTCTGGGCTACAGCGGTTTCACGTTCTGTCAGAAAGGTACAGTTTAGGCACTACTAAGTTGCTGTTTACAACTGCATTATTTCTGTTTTTCCAGGTACCCAGAACAAGGAGCCAAACTGCACTTTATCAGGTATGGTAAAATCTTCACCCAATCTTCCCTGCTATGTGGTGAACTGTTCCCCAGCAGTTTCCATGTTCACTGGGTCCCACCCACTGTTGCTGTGACAAGCAGCCTTTCTTCAGGGGAGGGTCACAAAGGATGATTCATATAGAAATTATTTACATTTTTAACAAGACTTTGCAGNAAAATCTTCACCCAATCTTCCCTGCTATGTGGTGAACTGTTCCCCAGCAGTTTCCATGTTCACTGGGGAACAGCAGTTTCCATGTTCCCACCCACTGTTGCTGTGACAAGCAGCCTTTCTTCAGGGGAGGGTCACAAAGGATGATTCATATAGAAATTATTTACATTTTTAACAAGACTTTGCAGATCATAATTTCCTTTTTTTTTTTTTTTAATTGCAGATGAAACTATCTTTCTTTTCAATTGCAGCAGAAAGCATCTGTTAGAAAAGAAAATTTTAAAAAAATTGGAGAGGTGGTTGTAATCTATCCTTGCTGTTCCACTGCATACAACATTTCCTACTTTTATTCATTTTACATTCCCCAGGGAGAACCTTCACTTACTGGAGGAGGGCCAGGGTCTTCCTCGAGAGGAGCTGGATGAACGAATTGCCAGAGAGGAGTTCAGGAGACCACGGGAGTCATTGCTGAATATCTGCACAGAGTTTTACAAGCACTGTGGTCCAAGGCTGAAGATTCTGCAGAATCTGGCTGGTGAGCCCCGAGTGACTTCTCTGGAGCTGCTGGATGTGAAGTCCCACATGAGGTATTCCACAGGCATTTTTTACTTGTCATTTCAGGGGGATTCCTTTCTTTTAGCTTTTAATTTTTCATAATGGCAGATGCAATCACTTTTTGGTAGTGTAGTTGCATGTTACTGTCTGAAACATGCAGAGCTTGTTTCAGATATTCCTCAGGTTGTACCTGATGTTGCTTGTTTGTAAGGAAGGTTTCATACGCTCTCCTCTGATCTCATTCAGACCCCCATCTCTGGGGGATGAGGTGGCTCTGTGGAAGCCCATCTGATACATCAGAATAATTTGCCATGAGGAGCAGAGCAGATAAGTCTGCCTCTGCAAGGCAAGGGGTGGGGAAGCTGCCTAGCTGGCTGAATATGACCTTTATCCTCTCCTGCGACACTGTGTGTCAGAACCAGCAGCTAACAAGCAAGAAAGGCAGAGCAAACACTGCACAGTATTGCAGAGATGCCTGAAATATGGAGGAAGATGGGGCAGAAGGCATTTACAGGACCACCACCTTGAAGTGTGATGCAGCAGGTGCACAAGTCTTTTGTTAAGGTGCGGCACTGAGCCCAGCTCGCTGGTTGGGTGTTCGCTGCAAACCTTTTCATGTGGCGCTGAGCTAGAAGAAGTTGAGGGTAGGGATTTCTAAGCACTTCACACCTGGTTCCCTTATCTGTGTTTGCTCTTCACAGTAAACACCAAATAGCCTAAGTTGCTGCTGAAAAGTTTGTTCAGATGTAAAACATAACAAAAACTGGGACAAGAGGGAATGGACCTCATTCTGTCATCAGTTTTTCATTCATTTTCAAGGGAAATCCCATTCTCACATAGTATTCCCTCAGGAAAAATAAACTCATTAGAATTGTTTCATGGTAAGATGTGTCTCAATGAAAACAACACAGATACTCTCTGAGTGAGCCAGTTAGCACTGTTCTGACTGGCATTCATCAGAAGGAAAATTTGGATTAATATGAGGTGGTCCTAGTGTATCCCTTGGCAGGCTGTCACAGGGAGATAGCTATCTGAATTCTTTTATGAGACAGAGAAATACTTCAAGATCATTCTTTGAATACAGAATAGCTAAATACCAAGAGGAGGTTTTTTTACGACCTAGGACAAATAGTGCTCAGTAGATTATTAAAGTAAATAGGAAATATAGCAAAAATATCTTAAGGCGTTTGGGACTGGCCTCAAAAGTGGATCAGAACCACCTTAACAGTAATTTACGTTGCTCCCTGAAGCCCAAGAGGCCATTCTGGCTGTGAATTATTCCTCTCTTTGAGTGCTATACTTTTTTTCCTCAGAAATACCCTGTAAAGAAAGATGAAGGGTGTCAGATCCTAGCATTGCACTGAACCAGCTCTGCTGCTGCCCCTGGACCAAGGAAAACCCTCTAAAAACTCTTTTACCTTTTACATGCATACTCTGAAAAAAATGGCAAAGCCCCTTAGCTGGCAGATTCTGTCACAAGTAGAGATCTTTGGATTCGGCCTCTCTCTATAGCACACAAAATTGTATTTGACATTTATTTAGGTCTTGTTTAACAAATACCCCGAATCCCTTTGGGAGTTGGGAGGTGGTTTTTGTTCAGTTTGTGTGTTTGCATATGAATTCACTGTTGCTGTTGCCCCCTCTAGCAAATGTTTAATAATTTAGAGGGTAATTTTAAACAAGATATGTCATTCTTATGTATGCTTGGCTGCAAACTGAAAAGCTGATGGCCGTGGCTGCTTTTGCAGTGCCACCTATACATTTTTTACAAGGGCCACAAGCCTCAGAAATCAGTACATCTGTTTAGCTGCGTTACAAACTTGGTGACTTTTAGCAATAGAAGGCTGAGATAAGAACTTCAATCTTATGTTAGAAACAAAGGTGAGATCCTCAGGACAGATTACGTCCTTGGTTAGACATGTTGGGGCTTTTTAACGAATTCAATGGGAGTGAGGAACATGTGTCTCATGAATGATCTTTATTTAGTGCAGTAAAGTAAGGTGCTTGCTTCTTTTTACTATCCCAGTCTTAGATTTTTATGTAACACAAGAATGCTCTAGTTTACTACCCAAAAGTATTTGCAGTTTAACAGTAGTGTGGGAACTAATTTATATATGTTTTTATATTCCAGAGTAGATCAGTTTAATTGTTCTTAAACTATTTTATAATGTATCACTCTCTTAAAGTACAAGTTTGACAAACTTTAATCCATATGTACAGAAGGTGTCAGTGGTGTATTTTCCACAAAGATACTTTACTGTGAGAAGATTCCTGTGAAGCAGAGTGACAGAACACAGTAGTAACTGGCATATACTGCATTCTTTTAAAGAGATAATGTCTTCCACGGTCAAAGGTTACAGCAGTAAAACCAAGGGACTGATCTGCAGAAGATAATGAGTTGTACTCTGATTCTCTTATATCTCCTGGAAAGTGCTAGAAATAACTGCTTTTTGAGGTTGGAACCTGAATTGCTTTATCATAGTTAGCCTTAAATAAAAGTGAATATCATCTTGATTCTTACATCAATTCATTTCATAGGTATCAGTGAAATGACTGACAGGATTTAACCACTGTAGGAAAGAAACGTAGTTCTAAGTAGAGAGCAGATTTAACAGAATGTGATGTGACAGCTGTGGTCTTGAGAGGCTGACAGATGCCATTTCAGAGACTTCGGAAAACAAGATAATATGCTAGTCACTTCAGACAGGATTCATCTCACCCAATTCTAGCCGTTTAAAAGCGAAATGTTTAGTCTGCAAAGTTATAAAGATCTTTTTGGACCCAATGAAAAAGGAGAGGCACATCCAATGAGCTGTTTATCCCAGTATTTCAAGAAGATAAGAATTTCCCTGGTTGCTTATTTCTGCATGAATGGAGCTGAAAGATTAATTGACATTGACATCTCAAGTTGGATGAAATGGATCTCACACTTCATAATGCATAGGAAGGTTTTCATACACCATTATGTGCCACTGATATTGTATTTCCAGAAAGAAGCATAGTTGTATGATAATTTAAATTTCACAGTGTTTAAGAAAATGGACAGATAGTAGAACAAAATAGTGGTAAAAAGTAATAATGAAGAAATACTGGATAAAGAAACACTTTTATAGCACTTTTGGTAAATCTGAGAAACTTGTTCCCCTTGATATTGCTAAGCAGATTTTAAAGAGAATAGAAATATATTCCATTAGTTGAAGGCATTTCAGAAGACCAAATAGGATTGTACTGTAATCATCCCCTACGAAGTCTATTGATATTTCAGGGAGTATACAGGTTTCTGTCCCTTTTATTAGGAGATATAGCTTTATTACTTGTCTTTGTCTACCACAAATATTCAAGTATTTCAGTAGGTCGTTGTCAAACTGCAAGTGTAAGTTAAAGATTGCCATGGTATTTCACAGTCAATACAGAAAATGCCACTGGTGAGGCCATATGGGAGGATTAGAAGAAGCAGCAGCAACACAATCTGTAGAGGTGTTGGGAGAAACGAATCAAAGCTGCAAGGAGTAATCATCTAAAGCACATGTTGTGTAAACCTGTGGGATGGGACATTATTTTTAAAATTTAGTATCTGAAAATTGCAGTGAGACCTCTTAAAGTGATGACACTGAAAACCAAGCACAAAACCAAACCAAATCATTCATTAGTTGACATACAGGGGATGTCAGGTCTGTGTCACAGGCATTTGCAATGTTGTCATCTTAGTAACAGCTTGGGTACTTTGTTTTTAGCTACACAAACTGTGATTCCTGATGTTCCTTTGATGCATTTAATATCAATGTAAAAATATTCTTAAGACCATTCACATGTACATAAATATATACAGTGATTCCAGCAAAATAATTTTAACGAACCAGGGTCTAAGAGTTTAAATATCAGCACATTTGACTTTTGCGTCTTTTTCTTTTGACTAGGCTACTGAAGATTTATCTGTTCGTTCATTGGGACGTCTGGAGAATTGCAAGTTGCATTTGATTTTCCTCTTAACAAACCTTTGTTTTAGATTGGCAGAAATCGCACATTCCCTGCTGAAACTGGCACCTTATGACACGCAGACGATGGAAAGCCGAGGTCTCCGGCGCTACATCATGGAGATGCTGCCCATCACTGACTGGACAGCTGAGGCGGTGAGACCTGCCCTTATCCTCATCTTAAAGAGATTGGATCGTATGTTCAATAAAATTCACAAGATGCCTACTTTGAGGTGAGCAGGTATAATGGAACCCCTCTGGGGTCCGTTTCTGATGTTTCAAGACTTGAAGTGTGGGTATGTCATCTAACTAAAACTGTCGTGTTGACGTGAGCCTTTACAACATATCAGCAAATGAACAGATATTTTGTATTTCTGTAAGTGTGCATTTATGTTGACATATTTGTTGTGTCCTCTGGTAGCAAGAGAAGAAATGCATAGTTATTAAGAACTACAGAGAGAACCTCCAGAAATCACATTTTTCTTTCTCCAAAACAAGTCTTCAGATTTGTACCATCTCACTACCCTCTTTATTTACTTAAGTTGTGAGGCGAGGAGATCTATTTTATTTTTTAACAGAAAGTTAAACTGTAGCAAGAGTATTTCTTGCATGCCTTCTCATGAAAATACTGTTATGTTCTCTGTAAAGTTAAAAACAGTCTGGAGCTATGCAGCAGCTTCTGAATGCTCCTTAGTAAAGGGAACAGATTTGCATCAATTGAGTCTAGTCAGCGGCTGGTGAAAGCCTGGTGCATCCCATAGTATCATTATGGTACAGGCTTTGGCAACTTCAAGAAGTATTCAATATGGAGCGTTCCTGCCTCAGAGGCAGTGACACAAATCCAGTCTAGATAGTACAAAATCTCAGCCCTGTGCATTGTCCAGTGATGTAAGTAAAAAGGGTCATTGGTGTCAGTCATTATCATGGGCATATGTCCTCAACTGCTGGAGTCACTCACTTTGTTGGCAGTCTCAGCTGAGAAGCCAAATTATGTTAGAGAACATCAAAATTTAGGACTCGGGCACAAAACTTTAGGTCCCAATGGGAATTGTGTATACCAACTAAGATGGAGCAAATAACAGGGAGGTGATCTCTTCTTTCTGGCATCACTGTCTGTCACTTTCCTTTGGCTAACAATTTACATTAAAAAACTCCTGCCTGTGTAGGGAATTTAGAGGCAGGAATTTTGTGCTTCTCTTTCCTGCTGGTTTGGTTCTTTGCCATGTCTTGCCTGCTTCTCGCTTATTCTTTCTTTTCTTGCTCACACTTTCTTCTGCCTCAAAGGCAGCTTAGGGGTCTTCCTGTTCCTCAAGATCTTTCCTGTTTGTGTAAGCTGAATGAATGCTCATAAGTTAAAATTCTCTTCATATTCTCTCTGTCTGTGCCTGTACTTATGCCTGGCTGAAATTGCTCTTCTGTACACAAAGGGACAGAGACAGCAAAGCCACAGGACCACCAAATACAATAACTACATTAAAGTGTCACTGGGCCAAGAAGTTTCTTAGAGATGGGGCTGGCTGCCAGACCCCAGGGGCCATCCAGTGGGGTACTCACATCAGAATCTTATACGCCGCCTCCTGTGGGCACCCCACTCCGAACCCACTGTCTGATGGGAGTAGTATATGTGTAAGAACAAGTACAAACTGCTATTCTGGAGATCTAGGAACAGCGGATGCTGAAAGATTAAATGTATGTTGGTCTGTATAAGAACTTACATAGCGAACACTTGATTCTCCAAGGGGAGCTTGAGTAGGACATCATTTAGTCTTGAGCTAACAAGTTACGCAAGCCTCGCCCTTCTGTCCCCATAAGTCAGATGTTGACTTGAGAACTATAGTGACTCCAAAGAGTCAGGCCCTGAGATGAAGGGTGTGAAGCACTTTGATGTTACCTGTGCTGTGCCTGCTTATGATTAGGAAGGACTCCACCCAGCATCTGTCACAAGCCCTAAAAGCTGCTTTGCAGAAAAAAGCAAAGTGTCAGGGAAGAAAGGATCCTGGAATGAAGGACTTTGGCACTGGTAGAGAATGAATCAGCCCTCCTACACAGGATGGGGAAGGTAAAGGTTGCACCGCTGGGCCAGATTACATTTAGGACAGGCTGTGTTGAGGAGTCACACTGGCAGAGCAGACTGGGCTGCAGAGTGCCTTATGGAGGGCACTCACAGCTGGTGGGGTTTGCTCCCTTCAGCGAGCACATCCACAGGAGGTGGAGGGTTGGCTTTCGGCTGGCAGCATGGCACAACAGACCTTTCCCCACACAGCAGACCCGAGACAGTGGTCTGCTTTCATCCACTGGCTGTCGGAGGATGCACCAGGGTGCAGAGCACAGCTCATCCGCTGTTGCTGTTGTCAGGGGGTTTGTGTCGCTGGCACAGACCCCTCTGCTACGTTTCTCATCTCTCTCAAACGCCCAGTGTGCTCTGTGGCTCTGTGTTTTTCCTGGGCTGCGCACTTTGTGCTCATCTTGGACGTCGTCGCTGTCTGAACTGTTTCCTCTGTGGGCGTCAGTGTGTGTCGGTTGCCATGTTTGCGAGGTGGGGGGCAGGCGGCCGGCGGCTAACGGCACCTACTGTTGTATTGCAGGCGCCAGGTTGAGTGGGAGCCTGCCAGCAATTTGATTGAAGGGGTTTGTTTGACACTTCAGAGGCAGCCAATCATATCCTTCCTGCCTCACCTTAGGTCTCTGATCAATGTCTGTGTCAATCTGGTGAGTAGCCCAGCGGCAACCCCGTGAACCTTTGCTAAACCTCCCCCTCCTGTTGATTTCTCTGGACAGAAGATGACAGTTCGTTCCCATTTCCGTCATTATACTTGCCCCCCTTACTCCTGGCAAGGGGACTTTGCAAGTGACACTAGAGGCAGCAGGGTTCATTTTTGAAGTGGTGCATGGGGAGATGCAGTGACCGGTAGCGGTGGTCAAGCGATTCATTTCCATTGCTTCCCCACGCACCACTTTGAAGATCCGCCTTCGCCAGACTGAGCTGAGAGTTGAGGGCTGCAAGTTGGAGAGTGGGGTGGTGGAGACTGCACACACCTGTAGAGACAGGGAGAGGGCAGCACTGGGGATACCTACCGTCTCCAGTGGGGAGGGACCCTGCTGGCTCTGTCAGAGGCCACCAGGTGCTGGCTAGTTAGAAGCGTTTACATGGGGGGATTCACCCCACTGTTTGCAATGTCCCTGGCTTGATCTAGTACAGGTTTGCACTGTACAATGTTCAAATCCCACTCTTAGTAGGATTTATGCTCCTAAGTGTGTTACAACAGAGAGGTGATGCCGATGGAGCCCGTCTGATCATTCAGTGATAGATTGTAGTGTTTCTGCAGTTGTTAACACTGGGGGCAAACCCTCAATTTGGTATCAGTGTAACTCCAGACATTTGGACAAAAATACATGCTTACATTCCGTGTGGAAAAAAATACAAATAAAGGAGGAAAGGCTGCACTAGCATTTTTATTGTTATTGGGGTTTATAGCATTGTCTCCTTAGAATGTAAATGTTGTGACTTTTTCCAGCAGCTACAAAAAACCTCTCAGGGTTCACCAGTGCTCTGAGAGGCTTTAAACAGTGATCAGCTAAAAGACAATATCTGTTTTTGACAGGTTCCCATCCTTTAAGTCCGTTCAGCACTCATCTCTGCAAGGGCAGGGAACCTCCAGCCTGTCAGAGTCCATAAGACTTTTTGCTTGTTCAAGCAGAGGTACCTACTTGGAGGTGCTGCAAATCTGGGCCCTCAGACTGCTTAGGGTTGCTACATGGGGAGGTTGCTACAGAGTTAGCTCAAATACAAGTTTAGAATGGATTTGCAGTTTGGCAAGCAGGCATGGTAGGGTAAATCAGGCCAGCAAGCTCTCCAAAGGGCCTGCATTAACAATCAGCCAGTGCTCTAAAAATATTGCAGAATAATAATAGCAGAAAGCTCTGCAGTGTTGAGGTGCAGTCATAATGCTTACATTCTGCTGGCTGGGACCATTAGAGACAGCTACCAGGTGTTGTACTCCTACTGTTAAGAGTATTTTACCTTTAGCTGTCAGAACTAGGGCCACTGCAAGCTGTGGGAGCAGCCCTGACTGCGTGCTGTATCACGTGTAGACCAGTTGCATTGCTAAACCAAATAAGAGATCAGCAAAGAAGGAAAGAAAATGTCTAAATTATAATCACTGGTGATATAAAGAAAGGGCTCTGCCTCTTCCGCTTCTAAATTCTCCTTTGGTTTTCTGGCAGAAAACTGGTTGCCACCTTTTTCCCCAGGCTGAATTTGGAAAACGAACAAAAAAAAAGTGCATTCCTCTCCCCTAAGCTTAGGCATCTGCCAGGTAGCTTTTCCCTGTTCCCGTCATCTAGATGTGTCTAGTCATGGAGAGAAACAGGCATATGTGGGCCTGTGATTTAATTGCTTCTGAGGGACACATTCAAACCGGTTCAAATAACACCCCCCTAGAAGCGCTATTTTCTTGTGCTGATATTCCAAGCAGTTCTAGACAACCAGGTCACATGCAAGTGACTGCTTCAGACATCTGGGGTCAGGTGAGATGAATCACTTAGACTTCCTAAGAACTGACTGTGTTTGAGAGGAATCTGAACATTGTACAAAACCCGGCTTGGGTCAGACTTAGGACATTATTTTTCAAGTAGATCAGCAAGAGAAGGGGAAAGATGTCCAGTTCCAATGCAGACTTTTTGCTTTGATGACATATTTTTATTTGTTACAGTCGTAACATGACATATCCTCCAACTCTAACTGTTCCACTAGTCCAGTGCTGGTCATTCAGGGCTGGTACTGGGTACATTTATACATGTACCAGGTTACCTGTGCACTCCTCCCATCCTTGCTGGTTCCCTCTTTTGCCCTCCCTTTTCCTGCTAGAACTCCTCCTCACTGGCTCCAGCTCCCACAAGGACCACTGAGGGGGCTGGTTCTCCTAGATCCACCCCAACTCAGTGCTCGATGGAAGGTGCCTCCATTTCACTGATGTTGGAGGATATGGCATGGATGAAACTGTAAGTAGTCAGTTTTGGTGATGTGCTCTGTTTGTATTGCAGGTGATGGGAGTGGTAGGACCCTCCAGTGTGGCTGACGGATTACCCCTTCTTCATCTCAGCCCTTATCTCTCGCCACCTCTGCCCTTCAGCACAGCTGTTGTCCGGCTTGTAGCATTGCAGATACAGGTGTGTCTGCCCTGGCCTGTGGCCAGGCCTGTTATAGCTTCTGGTTGAGACACCAACTCATGGGTGCTCTGTTTTCTTTCTGCAAAAGCTGGGCAAAAACTGTGGAACACACACCAAAAATGAAAGAGAAACAATATGTAAATTCTCCCTTCTTTTTGAAGGCTTGAACTGAGCTCAAAATCCAGCTGTTGGGGCCAGGTCCACAGCAAGCATCCATCAGCTTAACACTGCCATTGAAGTCCAGGGTGTTCGGCTGATTGATGCTGTTTAAGGCTCTGACAAGCACGTTAGGGTTCTCTGCAGGATCCAAGGAGCTGGCATAAGTCTCCTGCCACAGGGAGAGGGGCTCTGGCTTGGGTCATGTCCACACAACCATACCTATTCCTGTGGGATCAAGAGCGCAACTGAGAGTGGAGTTTGTGCTCTTCTGCTCTTACTTGAGCTGGTCACAGTGTGCCAGCTCAAAAAAGCAGGCCAACTTGGCTTTTCAGCTGCGGACTCAATAGCATCCTTGTTGTCCAGAATTAAGAAAAACATCCTGGACTTTTTGGAGAATTTTATCACTATTCCTTTCTCATAGGAGTGCATACTATTACAGAGTCTTTCTGCCTCTGTATCCCTTTCTCTCCGCATTGGCATGAAATCAGACAGAATGGTGACGGAAGAAGGGAGAAATTTCCTAATCTGGAGCCAACTTGCATTTTTAAATATGCATTGACACATCCAGATGAATACTTCAGCAGCTATTTCTGAGCAGCAGGGCGGCTTGGGAAGGAAGGCTTATAGGGACCGAAACACACTGCTGTCCCTCAGGGCATGTGGCACAAAAGTACTTTTTGGTACAAACAGACCCAGAAAGGACAGATTTCTTCCAGCTCTGAGGTTTTCATCAAAAACAAAAAAAAGGCCACCTTCACCTTCCCTGAAATATTTTCTCTTTTTTGAAACCAGATGCCAAAATAATCATTTTTTTACATTTATTGGGAGTTTTTACTTTTATTATCCCTTGTCTCTGTTCACTCATTCATGGGCTTTAAATGTAATGAAAACCAAACATCAGAAAAACACATGGTAGTCGTAATTCCTAATACTTCCAGCAGGATAAGAAACGGAAGTACTTCACACCCCAACAGAAAACATCTCCTGGAATTTCTCAGCCCAGGTCTGCAAGTTTGAGGGTTTGGAAGGTTCAGTTGCATTTCACAGCTAAGTCTGGAGCAACTGGGAAGTTGCAAATGAGCAGAGGTTCCAGTAACAGTTGTTTGTGTTATCTCCTCTAAAGAATATGAAAAAACTTTCAATTTAGCTTCACTATGCACCGAGAAGGAAATGTGCATTTTGTTTATTTTTCAGAAGTTCGTTCTTTGCATTAGGGAGGATAATTGAGCAGCACAAAGTGAGGGAGAACAAAAAACGTGCTCGGAAATAACCTCCATGTTGGGACAACGGAATATTCAGATTATATCACTCGTGCAATTTCCTCCATTCCTTTTTTTATTCCCCATAGACTAGGTCAGATCCTGATGCCATTCAGAGCAGTGCAGAGTTTAGGACTAACACGCAGCTGACTCCTGTGGGATACATCTGATTTTGTTAATGATATCTGTGAGTCAGGGATCTGGGCTTCTCGCATCTTGGCTATGACAAGAGCAGGTGACACCTATGTTACTCCGTGAATTCCTTTCACCCCTGACTGAGTGGTCTCGGGGCTCCTAATTCAATCAGGTCATCAATGCTGGCGTGGTACTGTGTAAACAGGGTGCCCAGGGGACCACCATTCCCTGCAGTAACTTGTGTGCGTGATCTGATGATGAAATCGTTTAATCCTTTCTTATTATTACTGCACAGGCTTTGAAAGAAGATTTCCCCTTAAGCCATGTCGTCTCCCCATTCACCAATCAGGAAAGAAGGGAAGGAATGCTTTTAAACCTACTGATTCCATTTGTGCTCACAGTAGGATCTGGAAGCAAAGGTCTGACTAATTTAACAAAAAGAATTTTTCTCCCCCTTTTCTGACAACTGATGTTTGCGCTTTCCCTGCCTTCTGTTGATTTTTGATTTTTGTATTTTTATTTGGTTTTCTTTCACTGGCAGTGTGTCAGCTAAGTGCCCTTTGGGTCCAAGACTGAAAAGACCCCCACTAGGAGAAGTTGTTTTTTCTCTTTGTTTCAGCTGTGCCGTGGTTCTTGAGTCAGGTCTGCCACAGATGTGCTCCTTCTTTTGAAACTGGAGTGCAGAGCACGACAAATGTGTTATAGCAGAAGCCACAGAGGGGAGCAGAGGTCACAGAAATTGTGTGCCCCTGTGGATCACAGTCTGTCCAATCCATGCCACTTCGTCTGGCACAAGTCCTGCTCCTGGCTTTCTTCTGTAGAGGGTGATCACTGGTAAATCCCTAAATGAAAGAAAAGAGTAGAGGGAGAAGGGAATCTCAAAAGGAAACGAGATAATGAGACCACCGAACGGGACCTTTCTTTGTGCGGTGTAGCTCTGTGTTGGTGCGTGTTTGTATTGGTGTTAAAATAAACTTTGCCTTTGCTTGCAGGAGGAGAACCAGCATAACAAGGTGTGGGGGACGGAGTTTTGGCTTAGGGGACATTTGAAATTGCACCCCTTTTTGGAAGTGAACAGGGTCTGGATCTTTTGAGTGTCTTTGATGGAATGTAGCCTGATCTTTCTCTCTTTCTCCCCTCCCAACGCACCTCAGACAGCCCCTGGCTGGAGCAGCCTGAGGTCCTGCTGCTGCTCCAGACTGTTATCAATATCCTCCTGCCACCTCGCATCATCAGCACTTCCCGCAGCAAGAATTTCATGCTGGAGAGCTCCCCAGCCCACTGCTCCACCCCAGGGGATGCGGGGAAGGACCTGCGGCGGGAAGGGCTCGCAGAGTCCACCAGCCAGGCTGCCTACCTGGGTGAGTGATGGCTTCTGCTGACTGCTGAGAAGAGACAGGTAAAACGGAGCGTTCAACACTGTAGACAGCATCAAAGAAAACCATCTCAGGTGGGCGCTGAGCTCTTTAGACCTGCTTTAGGTCTTCTCCTGAACAAGGGGCCAGGCCAGAGCGTGAAGACAGGAGGATCTCTGGACTGTATTGTAATGTGAGCAGTGTCTGCACTGCAGCTGGGCGAGATTGCAGCACAGGTAGAAGTCGCTCAGTTTTCATACTGCCAGAATATAGCAGTGAAGCCACAAAAGGCAAGTTAGTCTGCCTGCCAGCCCTTAACTTTGTAGCCTCCCTGGCCCTTGGCTAGCAAGGGTGGAATGTGATGCAGTCGGTCTGCCTGCTGGCCCTGCACACACACAGTCCTTACTGACGGGTATTCCCTCTGCTCGCTGTCTGCTGCTGCAAGGTAGTGCTATATTTTCTGGGATGTGACCCACAAGTGAAAGGAAAGAAAAAGTAATCAAATTGGAGATGCAGCAGCACTGCAGGTTATCAGGGCTATAGGGGGAGAGTTTTGTCTCAAAGCTCTCACTCCTTCAAACAGCTTCTCTGTTTCTGATTTCACGAGGGCATTTATCCAAAGACTTACATTCAGGTCCTTGTTAACGCGTATCTGAGAAATGGGGTAACACTGGTGAAAATATGTCAGTTCACCACTGATTTAGTCCCCCACCCCAACAGACTTGGATACGGATGTGTGATGGCTGAGATATCTTGGCCATCCCATCAAGAAAGATGGAGTAGTCAACCTTCCCCCAACATTTTCCAGGCCTCCCTGTTTGTTCCAGACCAGGGGAGCATGGAAGGGAGGAGATTCCTTTTCCCTCCTGTGAGCTGCCCACTTTAATATAGAGCGTTGTTTTGAATCTCATCGCTGTTCATGGCCATTTGCAAAGCAGTGCTTTTGTGAATTACGGCCCTTGGCTTACTGGACCGTATTTTTGTTTAGATTACAGTTTGCCCATGACTCATGCAGCTGCACTGCTAGAAAGGCTCTTTTCATTACCCCGTAAATAACCTGGAGGTTATTGTGCCTACAGGGTGACTCTGTGTGTGGATATGCTTGATCAAGATTTTTGAGGTTGTCTGATCAGCCAGGGCTGTATTCTCCCCCCTGAGCTGCTTTCATAATATCTGGATTCCAGGAAGATGAAAGAACTCTGCAGGGAGGGAGAGGGGAAGCTATAGCAAGAAAATACAGAGGAACTTAGGTACGAAGTAGGAGAGTTTCTCTGGAGATGGGACCCTCAGTCCTGATCCTGAGGCCTTTATTGTAAGAAAGTTTCCCACCTTCCCTGATGTGTTTGGGGACTGATAGAAAAGGCAGGTGTGGCTCTGAAGTGTGTGGGTGTGCATGTGCATGTGCATGCATGCATGCCTGCGTAGGTTTGTGCCCACTGTGGCCCCCCCTTTCCTCCTTCAATGCTTGCAAGGGACACTGATAACATCTCTGACTGCCGTTTGCTGGTGTGTGTTCCCCTGTAGCCCTGAAGGTGATCCTTGTTTGCTTTGAACGACAACTGGACAGCCAGTGGTACTGGCTGAGCCTGCAAGTCAAAGAGATGGCACTGCGGAAGGTGGGAGGGCTGGCCCTGTGGGATTTCCTCGACTTTATCGTGCGAACACGGATCCCTATCTTTGTGCTCCTTCGGCCCTTCATCCAGTGCAAGGTAACAGCTGCTTTGGCTCCTGATAGATCACTCCCTGAAGGCAAGATATCCTTTGTTCCCCTGCTGAGAACAGAGGAACAGCACTCCTGGAAGAACTGTGTATTTATGGAGGGAACGACTTTTCAGAAGTTAGTAGGCCTGAGAACCCTTTGAAACTATAATAGGTCACAGGGCTTTTTCCTAGACAGCACTAACAAGTATGCAAGCTATACAAGAGCTCTGACCCGTGGAGTACAGCTACTCTTAGTTGCCCTAGATGGGGAAGTACTATCGGGCTCGACCAAGAGGGTTCGCATGCAGACTTAATTTTGCAACAAAGGCACACAAAGCACTTGGAAGTAGGGTGGATGCTCTGAGGGGTGTTGGCATGGTTGGCAGAAATCTTCCAGAAATCTCTCTTCTGCACAGAGCCAGGCAATACAGCTAACAGCCAGGAAGGAACACTCCACTTTCCGTCTCTTGGGTGAAGGTTCTGACAGGACCTTTGTGGATGGACAGACAGCTGCGAGCCTGAGGTAGCCAGGGCATAAGTTAATCATGGCTCTTTGCTGCTTGCCAGCTAGACTAGCACGTGGTACTCCGCCTTATTTAGCCTGCCATGTCTCACCACTTAGACTAAATCCTCTTGGAGGAAGGAGCTGTCTCATGTGTGAGGGCAGAGTTTAGCATAAGGAAGCCCTATGTACCAAAGTCAGTGAGATTTTGACATCTGTTCAGTCAAATATAAGGTTGTCCATGAAACACAGGTGGATATGTCATAGCTAGAGTTAAAACCTCATGCCTACAAAGAGGACAATCTGCTGGCTGCAGGCTCATGCTGGTCTGGAGATCAGTCTCAGTTTCCTGGGCGTCATTTCCCTGCAATGCTAACGTGTCCCAATTTCGCAGCTGCTGGCCCAGCCAGCTGAGAACCACGAGGAGCTGACTGCCCGACAGCACATTTCTGACCAGCTGGAGAGACGGTTCATACCGCGCCCGCTCTGCAAGAGCTCCCTCATCGCCGAATTCAATAACGAGCTGAAGATCCTGAAGGAGGCCGTGCACAGTGGGTCTGGTAAGGAGGAGAGTTGAGGGCCATCAGCCCGATCTGCCCGGCTGGCTTGCCCATAAAGCCACTTGTGAGGCAGACCTGCCCGCTACTGCGGGGTTGTCCACCCACACCGCAGCAGCCTGCCCCTGGATCAGGCCCTATGCCCAGCCTTGCCACTGGACAGCCAACACAAGTCCAGGTTAGTTGTGAAATGCGCCTTGTCGTGCCTATTCTTTTCTGCTAAGTCTGAGTCCTGTTTCCCAGCAGCCACCTCTTGCTGTCACAGTCACCTTGTGCAGCCCCAACCCACAAGGCAGCAAGCCACTGCCTACATCTCTGTAAATCCAAAGCTGCTCGTGCAGAAACATCTGGCTGTTTGACAGCAGCAGATCTGTCTCCTCGTTTGACCTCTTGGGATCTTTTTTATTTTTCTCTACTGTGAGATGCAGATCAGCATCCCTGAGCACTGAATTCTCTCTTGCATGAGGGGACACTTTTCTCCTGTACAGTCACCCTTTTTGCCACGAGATGGCAGCCACTGCTTACACGTAGCAAGAGATTTTATGTGCTTTGTTCTTAAGGAAAAAAATTTAAAAAAAAGAAAACAAAATCAAAAGAAAATGCCTCGCCTTTTTTCCTTGGCAATAGTTTACCTTGTTCCTAAATGTTGAAGCTGATCTGGAAAATATGGTGCTAAGGTTAAGGGAGAAAACAAGACTGCATAAGAAAAAAACCCCAGATTTTGGAGAGATGAGGTGAACGGGGGCAGCCGTGTCTGTTTTATCACCTCTGCCAACCCCTGCCCCACTGGTCTGCGCCGAATCAGGTGCCTGACATGATAGGCATGCTCGGCTGGTTATTGATTTCCAGTGCCATCACTGAGTTGGGTTTGGTTTTCCCACTCTTGCGCAGCTTATCAAGGGAAGACATCTGTGAGCACCGTGGGCACCTCCACCTCCGCTTACCGCCTGAGCCTGGCCACCATGTCCCGCTCCAACACCGGCACGGGCACAGTCTGGGAGCAGGACAGCGAGCCATCCCAGCAGGCCTCGCAGGACACACTGAGCCGCACAGATGAGGAGGATGAAGAAAGTACGTGGCTATTGGTTCCAGCTAAGTCCCCAATGTTGAAGATGTTTTCCTGATGCCCCTTTCTTGAGGGGAAGACAGTTGTCTCTGTCCCAGTGTGAACAACAGGTCCATAGGGGCATGAGGCTAAGAAACTGGTGTTGTCACTACACCATTCAATGGTGTTAAACCTTGGGTCATTACATACCCCCTCATTCCCATTGGGAAGGAAGAAAGGAAGGGAACAGCCAGATTTTCAGTGAATGGAAGCTGGGCTAATATGCAGTCCTCACAGTACTGACAAGGCGTTTGGCAATCAGTCCTCTCTTTGGCCTCCGTCATGAGAGCAGGCAGGGGCTGTGGCCGCCTCTGTAGTTAGGATCCTGTTCCTGCAGGATCTGAGTGCTTCCTGCTCATCACTTCTGTCCAGATGCTCTGATGTGGAATATGTTGTCCTTGTGCTGCATGGGATCCAGCTGTGGCTCTCTGCAGGCTGGAATGTCTGTGTGCTTGAGTCACTCGATTAACAAAGAGGAAATTAAACCTTAAACCTACTGACAACAAAAGCTTGATCTCCCTTTTGGGCAGCTGGCAGGTTCTGGGGTTGCCAGGCTTTCTGGCACCCATTTAGAAGGAATAGGACGGCGAGTCTTTCAGGGACTAATTTGCAATGACCTGAACGTTGCTTTGTCATTTCAGCTGAGTTTCATGTTATTCTTGGAATTTTGCTTTCTCTCTGCTTGTCAGTTGTCCATCCCTGAAAGCCAGGATAGAAAATTCTGCTCATGTGTCATCAGGCTTGGGATTCCCCCCGCTTTAGCAGGAATACTGTCTTCTGGTGCTGCAATAGTTGGTTGCCTTATGCCTCAATACTGAAATTCAGGTGCTTAATTTCTGTATTTGAGGACTGCTGACTATTCCCCAGAGATATTAAAATCAGTGAAAAACAGGCTTAAAAGAAGGGCCTGTGCAGTCATGGCAGAATTGCCTTTTGAGAAAGAACAGCCTGAAACTTTCCAGCATCAGCCCAACTTTATTTGAGCTGGATTCATCACTAAACATTGCACAATCCACCCGGTATTGTACTGCTGATACATTGCTCAGATAATCACTGTGGCAAACTCTGGTTTCAGAGTCAGATTAATGATGAGCCACTGTGTGGAATGATGAGTCCTATATTCCTACGTGCTTGTGGAAGTAGTGCTTCAGCCCTGCTTTGGCCTAATGCTGCCATAAAATATTTCAGTATATCAAAACTGGAAATGTTCAAAAAGAAAGGAAAAAATTACACGAAACTTCCCCTTTATTTGTTAGTAAGGTTTGTTGTGGTAAGAACCACAACAGAGCCATTTCTTTCCAGGTACTTTACATAATTTTAAACAGAACTGAAGATTTCAAGCAGTCCTGATCACAATCCAACTGTTGGCATAATTCAGTTGCAGTATGATGTATTTGAGTTAGTTTATCCATTTTTTGGTGACATTTTCAAATGCATGTCCCAGAGGGTGTTAAAGGGTGTCAGTTCTTCATTTTGCTTTTATGTATTTTATCTTTTGTAAGAGTGCTTTGCTATATCATAGCAGCAGTTTATTTGACACCAGCAAAACGTCGAGATATAACATTTATGCTAGAAAATAGTGTATATTAACAAACAATTTATTGATCACAGGAATTAAGCCCTAGTGGAAGCTGAATTCCCCAAATACATTTTCCTGAGAGCCATATAAACTGAAAGCATACATAAATCCCTGTCCCACGTGTGCTGGGTTTCCTCATCCTGCCGGGTTTTGTGCATCTGTCTTTCTGAACTGTGACTGTAAAATCTAATGGAAGTATTCAAATTTGCAGGCTTGGGGTCTTGGTAAGTAGATACTGGGTACACCTTTGGCATCCTGCTAACTCTTGGAAACTGTACATATGTAGGTGGGGTTTGGGATGGTTGTTTCCTCTCCTTTCCTGTTTTTTCTTGCTTTTTAGATGATTCCTTGAGCATGCCCAGTGTGGTAAGTGAACAAGAAGCATACCTTATGGGTGCCATTGGGAGGAGGCGGTTCTCCAGCCATCTCTCCAGCGTGTCTGCACCTCAGGCTGAGGTGGGCATGTTACCCAGCCAAAGGTAACAACATGAGATTTTCCCCTTTCCCATTATAGTCATGAGAGCAGAAATGGTGCAGGTATATTATGTGTACATCAGAGATGTGGGGTAGTAGAATCAGCATGAGCATAGTGATGCTAAATTAATTAATCCTGAAATAGCATTGGACCAAGGGTGCAGGGTTGGAAACAGGGATTTTCCAGGATGATCTGTGTCACGTGAAGTCCATAAGAACAAGCTGTCATCTATAGAAACCGTCCTCTGAAACAGTTTCAGAAACCCTCAGCATTGTTATTCTCCTCTGGTGCTACCGTGGACAGCAAAAGAAAACAAATGATTTGGGGGTTATATGATGAACTAGGGGACCATACACAGTCTGTGCAGGGAGTGGGAGGAATCCTGAGAAGCTGGGAAAGGAGGCAGAGGCATCTTGTTTGGTTTACTTTGTTTTCTTCCATGCAGTCTTTGTCCTTCCTAGAACAGTAACTCGCTCATCACAGAAACTGAATGTCAGGTTCAAAGATGGGATTTAATACTGTTTAAAATCAGAAATACACTTGTTGATAGAAATACCTGTGAATGCATTATTCCTGGTTAACAGGGAGTAGGGAGAAAGAGATTGGAATCTGGGAAATGTCCACCTTTAGAAGATGCAGATAAAAGTTTTGCATTTAAATGTGATTTTTTTTTCCTAAGAAAGACATGTTTATTGTTTTATTTGTCTGCAACATAGTTATCCAAGGATATATGACGATGGACGTATTAATTTATGTTATTTCCTTTGAACCTTTAAAGAATAAATTCTACATTATCTCTTGACCAGCCTTGGAAAATCAAACAATAATTGTTCCCTCCCCACTCTTGCTTGGAATTAAAGAAATAACCTTGATACATGAAGGAAAAATAACAGCTGTGGTACATACCAGCAGAGATAGGAGAAGTGATTTACAAGAGAGAAGTTGCACAGATTTTATCTGGGAGTTTTCACGGAAGGGCTTACAGGAACTCATTTGACTTTTGAACTCAATTGATTCAGTCCCTTTGTTTCTTGAAAAATTAATATTCAAGACTGCATTTTACCCAATCTTTCACTGCCATCTTCAATGCATAAACTTCATAAGAGTCACAGTTGACCGATAGCAATGTTTGCTTTGCGCAATCCCAAGTCATGGTGATGCTGAGAAAAAAAATAATTACAACAGAGCTTTGCTCTCTGCTTTTTAAAGTACATGGTATACCAGGAGAACTGCCTTTCATCTGCGTAGGGAAAGTACAAGCTCAGCAAGCATAATCATAGTCCACAACGTTGTGCCCTTTTTAGTTATGGATGGTCTCTGGGCTTTCAGATAGCCTCACAAATGTAAACTAATTAATGTTAAGTAATATTATTATTGCTTTCCTGCTGGTAACCCAGCAGACTGCTTGCTTTCATGTTTTTCCTGTGGGTTGAGAAGGCTGTTCCTGCCTGAATGGCTGAAGTGTAGAAAAGCAGTGTGATTGTGTACTCGTTTGCCAGGATCCACGCCAGCTGTTTACTCAGTTGCATTGCACTACGAGACCTTGTTTTCCAGATGTTTGTCCTTAGAGTCGTACCAGAAGGAGAGTGGTCTGTAGCTCATGGGAGATAGACTAGCCCTCCCTCAGGAAGAAGTGGCTCATGGGGAAGGCAGAAGAAAAAAGCTTCCTATGAAGCTGGAAGTAAATAGAACCAGAATAAATGTAAATGCTGCAGGAAAATGGCTTTGAAAACAGTTCCTTGCTATTATTTCCCGTGGAAACACATCCCACCAAACTTCTCAGCTCCCAGTTCTCAGCAGAAATGTAGAAGCCTCCATGTAGTGTAAACTCCCTCTAAAGACTGCTCCTGTTATCAGATGTTCTTTCAGCTCCTCTGAGTCATGTATGTGCTGTTGAGCGTGCAAGACCAATTAATGTTACCATCCTTTTTTTACTTTTTTTTAAATTCCTTTGATATTTTTTCCCTTGAAAACAGAGACAATCGCATGCTTTTTTGCATTTTCTTTCCCTAAATTCTTAATCTCCCTGCCCCTCCTGCAGTGAACCTAATGTCCTCGATGACTCCCCGAGCCTGGCCACTGAGGGCAGCCTCTCTAGGTACAGTGTTAACACTACCTGTCTGTCAGTGTGTGTGCTGGGAAACGAGACGTTTCCAATCTCCTCTGTCTCTTCCCCTCACCTTTTGTCGCTCTCTCCATCTCTGTCTCTTGTGGCTCATTGATATTCAGGCCTGCAAGTCAAAGGTGTAGCAACCCACCTTCAGTTTTCAGCTTTGATTGCCAACAACTTTGAGGAGGCGGACGAGAAGGCGAAAGAAAAAGCTGTAGCAAGTGAAACGGCGGTCTGGCTGGCTCGCCTCAGGGTTTTCCCCTTGTTTAGTGATTTCTTAAAAGGCATGAGAAAGATCATCCATGAGGCATTAGCTGTAGCCTGTTATAAGCATTAGTCTGGAGGCTTATATAAAACAGAGACATCTGTTTTTCCATTCATCTCACAATGCTGTCACCACAAAAGACTTAAGAACTATATCAAGTTGTGTTCTTTGACATTCACTAATAAAACTCATTATGATAAGTCCCATGGAATATAGTTCTCTGTAGATGGTTTGCAGTAATTCTTGCTATTTTTACAAAATGTTTCCAGTTCTCAAATGACAGCTTTAGACAGCCTGCAGGTGAACAGGTCAAGCTGTTCCCCCTTCCCCGTGGACAGGGCAGTTTGCGGGCAAGTGCTGTTAGGGCCGTGCCTATGGAATGGGCCAGGAGTGAGCACAGAAGGGAGGTCTGCACCTTCCGCAGCCAGCTCAGTCGTGTCAGTCGTCCTTACGGTCCTGCTGCTGTGCTCGCACCTCTCAACCCATCCTCACGAGGCTGGAGAGCTGCCGTTAGTCCCGAGAGCATCTGTGTGTCCTTCCAGAAGAACATGGCCCCTTATGCTGGCAACTTGGAGAGTAACACACTATTTCATTACTTTCCAACACCAGCTGAAGATGTGAATATGTTAAAAGATTTCTGTGTGGATGGTTTTTATTTTGTTAGCTTGGTTTCAGATGTCAGCAGCGTTTTTTGGGGATGGGGACAGGCTGCTTTGTTCATTTGTTCATTCTCCTCAGCTGACAAGTCGGTGGTGGTGTCACTGAGATCATCCCATGATTCATGGTGTCCTTTGTGTGTGTGAATCCTGCTTGGGCAGACCAGTCTCCAGTTGGTGCTATGGCAGGAGTGGCATTAGGAAGACATTGGCTTGTTGGCTGAGGCAGGAATATTGTATTTTTTTGTGATGAAGCAAAATGGATTGCGTGCTCACCTTAGCATGTTTTAGGGCCTAAAGAGAACAGATAGTGATTCAACTGAAGAAGTGCTGTCCCTTAAATAGAGACTACGGTTGAGGAGGATGATGGAGGAGGTCCGTATCTGAGTTAAAGACATAATGATCTGATACCAGGTTACATCAGCATTGAATTTGAAATGTTTTGATCTTGTTAAGTGTGCGGAAGTCACTCCTAATAACAGTGATGAGACTGAGGAATATGAGACAGCTAAGTCAACAGATGAGATCAAATACAGTTACTTATTTCAAACCCTGAAATGTAATCAGCTCCACAGTGGGTTCCTACTAATTTCTGTCACACCAATTTTTTTCCTAGGGACCAGGACGCTGTCCTCCACCCAGCTCTATGGTACAGGGATTTCCTTAGGCAGAAAGGTTGACAGATGTAGTTGGGAGTCAGTTCTGTTGAGGTTTGTTTATTCTTGTCAAGGAGCAGGCACTAACATCTGAAAGGGGGGCATCAGGGCTGTAAAGCCTTAGAAAGAGAGAAGACAGGGAAATACTGCAAATTTTTATAAAAAGGATGGCTTAGAGTTCTGTGAGGAAGATGTTTCAACTGTATTGTTAAATTGTGCAAATTGGATTCCTCTTCTAAAGGACAGCACTAATAAAGAAGACATTGTATGAGCTTATTCTGCTGTGGGGATCATAGGACAGAATTAATGTGGTTTTATATACAGGAATATTAGTTTTGAATAAAGTAGGCTTGATCTTTTTCTTACATAACTTTGAGTTTGGCTGGAGCACAATAATAACAACTGTTTAGGATTACCTTCTGAATTCAAAAGCTGATGTTTAGTCATAACTGACATAAAGAAATAAATCATATGGAGACTAAACTCCTATGGAAGGTAGGAGTTTTAAATAAATTAAATAGTGACAAACACAAAAAAGCATAAAGTCTGTTTCCCTTTGTTCTATAGCAATTAGAGCTGGCCATGTAGAAAAGCAAGGAAGATGGGAAGGGGGCAGGATTTAAGTGCTCAGAAATAAACAGATAGCATGGGGCATAGGGCTGAGTAGCATATGATTTGTTGTGGTTATAATCTGAGAGGAGAGGATATTTTTCCAAATTAGAAAGGAAGAAGAATGAGAAGTCACTGGAATGGAAATCTGTTGCACAAACACATTTCCCTTTAATGTTTTTCATTATGTCCATCTTAGCTTAATGGTGCCTAATAGGGAAAATCAGAGTGAATTCACATTGCCAGGGCAAGTATAGCAGATTGAACACTAACTGGGCTAGGATGTGCCTGGGAACACACGAGCTGCAGTTCATCTGCATTTTAACCCATTCTCCACTGGCCTTTGGCCACTAACCCTCTCATTCAAGTGTCTTGGGACACAAAATGCGTATTTTCCACTGTAATGGTGTGGCAAGCATGTACATCTTTTTAAAAGACATTTAAACTCCTTGCTTCCTTTGTCTCTGTTTTGTTTTNTTTTTGGCTGCATGGTTTCTTGTAATTCATGAGCACCACTTAGTATGGTTGCCAACCTGACAAAGTTTGTTTTAGCCCCCAACTGTGTGACTGCACTGGCTGTCATTTCTTGTAGCACTGGCAACATGCTTCCACAAAGTTGGGTTGGTTTGATCTTTTGCTCACCTGTCTCTGCCTTGACTATGTAATGGGAGTAACATTATCGTGAAGATAAAACCCCTGACAGAGATACTCAGAGAGTGACAGAGCATCTTTGTATTAGGCAGGAAAAAACTTCTGGTTTGTTATTCCAAAATAAATCTGGCTTATGTACTGCAGAAAAACCCTTTTTATCAATCACATTGCTACAAGAGGGAACCATACTGTCAGCTGAAATAGCATTCGATTCGGTGTTCCTTGATTGGGTCCTATGTGCTGCCAGAAAAACAATACATTCCTGGTCAGGTCTGGTAAACAAGGAGAGACAGAGAAGGAGGGAGGGCTACACAGAGCCAGCAAACTGCCTGCCGTGCTAATTTTCACAGAAACAAGATCAGCAGTGCTGTTTGATGTAAAAAGAAAGCCTCACAAACTCTCACGAAGTGAAAGGTTACACCTGAAAATTCAGCAGATCATCTGAAATTTGTGGTCTTTATCGTTCTTTTTCCTTCCCTTCTTCAAAATTTGGGGACAGAAGGCAAAAAGACAGCCCCAGCAGGACTGTGCTGTGCACAGCCAGCTCTGCAAAACTCAGCTGCTCTCGGGTCCACCATTTGCCTGCAGTAGATCTCTGTAATTTCAGCTCATAAGATCATCCCAAATTATACCAATTTGTGTAATGATTCGGTACTGGAGATAAACATCCACCAGCTCACTAAACTCATTTCACTTATGATATAAGCCAGGCTGAAAATCCCAGACTCCAGCAGGAAGACACAAAGTCCAGCCTTTCTTTTGCTCACCTGTTGTTTGTCTGCAGTGTACAGACTACTTCATGGGAACCTTTTTCCCCTCATACACAGCCTCTGTGCCCTCGTGTAGTCCAGGTACTTCCTTTAGATGATACTTTTTCAAAGCATTTTCATCATGCATGTAAAATGAGTTTGTTTCACCACTATAAATCGTGTTTCATATTGAATATAATTGTAGTCTTTCTGCTGCAGATATTTATGTTTCCTCACTCATAGAACTAAGACCTAGTGTTCCTTCATCAGAAATTGTAAATATTCTCACAAGCTAGTCCAATAGAAAATTATTTTTTCAAGACCGTCTCCAGCTAATTCCTATTTAATTCACATATTGGCAACTACTCTAAAAACTTCTTAAAATTCAGAGGAATAAGTTTCTTTGTAATCCTAGAAACAGAAGATCAAGAAAATTCTACAAGCTGTAATTTCAGGTAGTCTGGATCACAAATCTAAAGACTAATTTAAGCGCAGTCTCTTTGCTTTAATAAGGAATGATGTGTTGCTTCTGGACCTCCCAGTCATGTGTGCTGCAGTCATTGTCTGGGTCAAGCACAGAGTCCTACTAACAGGAAGTAACTCTGAGGACTCTGCTTATTCATAGGCGGGTGTTTGCACGATGTTTAGGATGCTTTCTATGTAAATCATGTCAATACCCTACGTAAAAGCTGGAAAATATGTTCCAGAGACTGATGATCTCATTTGGAAGAGCTGTCTGAGGGAGAAAATATATCTTGTTTGTTCTGGCTTTGAGCTTGCAGAAGCTTTTCCTTTTTTTCCAAACCACTGCAGCTGTGGTGAGATTGCTGAGGGCATGCCTAGGATTATTGGGCCATGGTCAGACAATCAGAAGAGAAACAGCTTTAGGGTCTTAAGATGTCTGTCTCCTTGAAGTTGCCCATTGTCTCCCCAGTGGAGCTGCCGGAAACACATGCATATGGTTTAGTGCAAAGCCTGGCTTTAGTTTAAACAGATAAGGGAGGAAGGAATAGGACTTTCAGGTCAGGTAGCCAGACTTTGACCCGCAGCAGACCAGGAAGCTCTGGATGTTCTGTTCCACCAAACCTTCTAAGGGCAATAACTTCTGCCAAAGTGAAGAATGAGCTGTTCAGGAGACAGAACTTTTTAAGCCTCTCCATGGACACCCTCCATGTCTTGTCTGACCATGTCTTTAGGTTTGTCTTCTTCCTCCGCTCCTGTAAGGTCAGGTGATAAACCTTCACTCTGTTTATTGGTACCGAGCTCCTCCAGGGAGATCCAAGGAAAACATCTGGAGAAAAGAACATTGTTTTCCTTTAAATTGGTGCAGGCCAAAGGCAAAATGAATTGCAATACTGAATCTTCAACAACGCACACCAGATATAGCTGGAAGTTGCTTAAATAGGACATGTGGCTAAGTGAATTCCAGTCTGTCCCAAAGAAGCAGCTGCCTGATTTAAAAGAAGTCCATCTTAAATGTTAGTTGCTATTGTAACCATATGTCTCTCAGACATATTTCATTCGGCTAAAATGTTTTGTGACTACTGTCTGCTAAATGACCAATTTTTAACTGTTTGGAGGAATACAGTGCTTTGATAAAAACGAGGGGAGGGTGGTATTTTTCTGTTAAGTAGATTAAATGGTCAGTTGAATGGTGGAATGAGATGGCATGTACCCGAGTATGTTTTATTGCTAAAGATTCTTTTACTGCAGATTTTAATATATTTTCTGCTAAGATATTAAAAACTAAAAAGCCTTGTTTCTATACATATATATAAAATTTATGTTTACTTGTCTTTTTTGTTTGTTAGCCACAAAAAGACTTAAGGCTGCAAGTGTTGAGTGTGGGGCCTTGTTCACATAGCTCATGCATCCATTATGTGAATGGATCCTTTGTCACTCTGTGTTTGTTTTTTGTTTGTTGACTTAAATTGAAATTAAAACCAGATGACAAAATTGTGATCAGGCTGTGGAGTCTACCTGGGAGGAAAAAATAGCTTTTACAATATTGTCCTTGAAAAAGGAAAAGCAAAAAAGAAGGCTTTTGAGCTAGGAAGCTGATATTCTTGGCTTCATTGATGTGGCAATGGATGCAGAGAAGTGAGTGTTGCTCAGTGGGATGCATCAATCAATGACTGAAAACTGAAATCTGCAGTTATTTATATTTGGATGCTACCTGTGCGTGGCCAAGTCCTGAATGCCATGACTCCACCTCCCACCCCTTCCTAAGCCCCAGAAGCCACAACCCAACAGACACGTCCCCCCCATCCTTCAAAGACAGTATTGCTCTTTGAAGTGACTGTGCCATTAGTGGTTGGTTGGTTTCTTTCTTTATTGATTTATTTTAGTCACAATTGCCAGGACACCTACTAGCTGTACAGGGTGCTTCTGTGCTTGGCCTAACGCTGTCAACCTCTAACAGGGTGGCAAGTGTGCAGAGCGAGCCAGGACAGCAGAACCTTCTTCTGCAGCAGCCCCTGGGGCGGAAGAGAGGCCTACGGCAGGTGAGAACAAGGGGAGGGAACAAGCCTGCTCTCCTTCTGTTTGAGTTGGTTTGGGTTTTCTCACCTGAGTCTGTTTTGGAATGATCTGTGGATATGACATGTCTCTCCTACCTAATCTGTGATGTGCTTGTGCAGTCTGTTGAGTGAGCAGGAGCTGGAGCACAAGTCATAGCTGCGAGGCCTGACAAATCCCTAAGAGAGGAGGTGCACTTGGTTTTGAATTCCTAAATCTTTTCATCTGCAAGCTTTTTNTTTTTTTTTTAATAATATATATTAAATGATGGTCACACAGTCTGCATTGCAGTACATTCAGTATTGAAACTGAAAAAGTACAAAACCCAGAAGTCAATGTGAAGGAGATATCTGAGCCGTGGAAACCTTAAAACATACATCTGCTAAAAGTAAGAGTGAATGGATATCTAGAGGAATAGACAATGACCTGTTCCCCCTACAGAGAAGAAGTTGTGTAATACATGAACATCCATCAGCCTAACTCTTGCTTCCAATGTTTAGCTTCGACGACCACTGCTGTCACGTCAGAAAACTCAAACCGAACCTCGTAGCCGTCATGGAGCTCGACTTTCAACCACGCGGAGGAGCATCCAGCCAAAACCAAAACCTGGCGGTAGGGCCGTGCTGCATTTCCAGAACCAGCACTTCCTATTCAAAAGTAGAAAATACTATCTTGTTGGTTTAGCTTAAAGGAAAAGCTAGTATGTTGTTAGCGGCCTATATTAAAATGAAGTCCCAGCAGTTTTATCCTTTTCCCTAGTAAGTGGATATCCTATCAGAAAATCACCCCCTCAAAACACTTTGTTGGCTTGCCCAAAGGCTTTTAAGGTGAAACTGAACATGGACAGTGAATGATCGTGTCTCCTAGAGGTGTGGGGGATTTAGGGGACAGGTATCCTCTATTCAGGAAGCCTTGTCCAAAACCTCCAGATGTGCAATTTTGAAGCTGCTGCTGAGAGTAATAGAAAAAAAGGAATTTTCCCATCAGTTGTAAGCTGAGCAGTGTAGAGCTTTATGGGTTGTATATGGAAATGAGTATAGGACTGTTCTAGTCCATGCCGTATGTTTGCAGGAGTCAGCAGCGCCCAGCAGAGCAGGTGGCTGCATTCTGTACCATCTGAAATGAGTGGTTAACTGTGGAGGAAACACCTGGGAGAGCAAAGGAGCAAAGGCTGCTTGTGAATTTTCTGGGTTTCTAACCATTCAGTCAGGACTGTGCTGGGGCAACAGCAGTGCTGGAGATATTTGAAACATAAAAGTTGAGCCAAATTAATTAAGAGCAGGAGCAGGGATATCAGTTTTACTGTTAAGTTTCAGTCTAGCTGTCTCCACCCTGTGCTGTTCTGTTATTTCCAGATAAGAGACTCAGTCTTGCAGGAATGGGGGGCAATCAGCTGCCCTCTCTCTTTTCTCAGATTTCCTGCCAGACCTTGGGCAATTCCCTTACATATTTGCATCTCAGTTTTCCTTTTTAGTTGAGGGCAGAAATGCCTATCTCACATGGGAATTCAATTCAGTACATTCTTCTGGGATGGAAAGATTTTACGGGTGGCATTTATTTCATGAAGCCATGACAAAGACAAGTAGGGTGAGCAGTCTTCAGGAGGTCCCTGTGGCTTTAGAGACACTCTTGGGTAAAAGGCTTTTAGGTTAGACTCCAATTAGACAGTTTATAAAGATGGAATGAATCATGAATCTTGTCTTAGTTGTAAAAACTGCAGATTCTCTTTGTCTCTTGTTTGGTTTTCCTTCCTAAACAGTAGCATTTTAATACTCAATTTTCTGGGCTTTGTACCCCTCAGTGGAGCAGAAGCGGTCGGTGACTTTCACCGAGGCCCAGCCCGAGGCAGCAGCCGCCGGCCCGTCGGCCCCGGCAGCCCAGCCGCAGGGCTGCGGCCACAGCAGCCCCCCGGCCACCGGCAAGCAGGAGCCGCCGAGTAAACCCGTGCTGACTTCCTCGCCGGCCATCGTCGTAGCTGATCTCCACAGCCAGGCCAGCAGCCAGGTAACGGGACTGATGGATTTATCCTGCGTGTGTGGCCGCTGCTTCACCAGAGTTGCGGGGCAGATTTATAGGGAAACGACTGGTGCATTACAGCACTGTAATAAAAGCTGGTGGGTGAGTGAAGACATCAAACTCTTCGGTGTGTCTGTTCTCTAGGCTGAGTTTGCTGTTGACCCCCTGCTTTTGTAAACCATTCACTTCTAGATCTATGCAATGGTCCTTAAGTTGCAAATATATTTCCTGCATCTTCCCTTTCCATCTTCCCATCACATGTAGTAGTCCTCCTGGACTACCAGCGCAAATTTTCATCAACAGGTTTTTACAGCTTGCTCTCTGAGAAATGCTTCCTTAAGGAAGGACTCCTTTAAAACCTCAGGACCGTTTCAGCAAAAGAAATTGCTCGTCTAACATTTTTCTGTGTTGGACACCACTGAGGACAACGCAGAGACGATCACAGTCATCAACACATGAGTGACTTTGAGATCACTTTTATACCTCCAGATACCTAGTGTCTGTTGGAGTTATGTCCTTTGCCACGAACAAAGCAAAGACACTCATCTTGAGAATAAACTAAAAAAAATTAAATGAGGAAGTGTTAATGACTGAAATCTGATAATCTTTCTGATCATTGCTACAAATTTGATTCACCAGCAAAAATACATCATTGTTAGGGCAAAACTTTAGGGAATTATAATCTGCAAGTGCCTGACTCCTTATGGTAAAAAGTATTTCCAAATGAGAAAATATTTTATAGATGTTTTCTTGCTTTTTTTCCTCTCCCTCCCACTTTGTCTGAGCCTGATCATTGTCTCTCTCAATTGCAGAGCGAGGCAGTTTCTGCTGAGAAGGAGAAGGAAAAAGAGGAGAGCTTGGAGTCCCGGCCAACGACGGCACAAAGCACCCCACCAACACAGCTCTCTGACACCGAGGACTACGCTGGCCTCGAGACCACCAGCCTGCTGCAGCATGGGGACACTGTGCTTCACATCAGTGAGGACAATGGGATGGAGAACCCCTTGTTGGCCACTCACTTCAGCTTCACGCACGTGGAGCTTGGGGAGACGGACGTTGATCTAGATGAGTCTCATGTTTAACTCTTGGGGCGGTGCTGCAGTGGGTGGAGGAGAAAGCATACTTTCTCCTTGGAGTTCCCTGGTAACTAGTAACTAATTAAAACGAGAGCACTTTATTATCCAAAAGCAGAAAATAGCTAACAGCCAGTTAATATAGACTGGCAACCTTCAGTTTGTGAAATCCATTTCAGTTCAGGGCAATACCACAGGAACAGAGAATTTTTACAAAATTCTCAGGGTAGGGGTGTGTGGGCAAATACGTGGTCCTTGCAACCTTGATCTGGCAGCCATGTGCGGTGAGCAGCAGCTCGCTGGGTGAGTGGGCTGCTGTTCTGTGTGAGACAGAAGAGAAACTGCTTTAGAGATTGTGCCCAAGATTTATTTTTGTAGCATTTTTTGAGAGGGGGGCTATATAGTAGCTGAATCCAAGGCTCTTACACCTTGGTAGTGACAGTGAAAACACTAACAAGAAGTACCAATCTAAAGCTTGATTTTCACAAGCCTGGAAACAGTGTTTCTAACTTGCAGAGCAATGATAAGCACCATGGAGCAATTAAGACTTTTCTTTTTTTTTTCGGCACTGCAGACTTTAGTTGAGTTTACTTTGTCTGTCGGTTTCATTCCATTCCGTAAGATATTGCCCTTGTGCCACAAAAGTATTTGCTCTGTAAAACTAAATACAGTACATACCATAAGAAGGAATGCACGTGCTGTGCACAGATATAGAGGGGCAGGGGGTGAGTGGGCTGCACATGGTATAAATAGCCCACGCTGTCCTGCTTAAATGTACTAATTCATCTCCACAGTTTAAAAAAACAAAACAAAACAAGAAACCGCATCTGGAATGCGTGGACCTTCCGATACCTAGCAACTGCTCCACTGATGCTGTCGTATCTACTTAGATATAGGGATTTAAAGTAAATATTTATATATGGTATTTTCATGTTCCTATATAAAAAAATATATATATATACACATTGTAAACGAAAGATGGATATTGCAGGGCAGAAACTTGGTGAAAGAGTCTATTTTTGGCATGTTGAGATTGTATTTAAAAAAGTTCCATTTTATGTACGTAATGTTCATGGCTGCAAGTATTAGAGATATATAGATATATGTAACGTTTATACGTAGGTGGAGATCCCTGTGGGGGATCAGCTTAAGTCACAGCTGAGTTATGGGCTATGCTGCAGCATCGTGGAATTAGTCTGAAATGTGAATTTAGCCATTAGCTGCTCACAGGCAAATTGCAAAACAGCTGTGAAACAAACCATGAAATCATAAGCAACGCCCAAAGTTACCCTGTGCTTTGGGAATCATATACTGCCTTTTCCAGCTTACGTTAGAAGAACTAGAGTTTGTAATCATGGCGTTATTGTGCAGAGGAAAATCTTCTAGATCATCCTGAGAGTCTGTAGAATGTGCTAATTACCAGTTTGGCTCCCAAGGGCTTGCAGTTTGGGCGCATGCATCATAAAACAACCTTACTGAGGAGACAGAATTATATCCTCCTGTCCATCTCCAATGAAAGGACTTGCATCTCCCTTCAACAGCTCTGAACGGCTGTTTAAAATAATGCCATACAAACAACTGCCTCACTGCTCCAGTGCAGCATGCAGTTTTTACTGTTGGGTGGAAAATTAACCACATACCTGAGGGCGGGTTTCAGCCTGCTGAAACCCACGGAGCCTTCGGGCTGCGCTGCCCGGCCTTGGCCAAATGCTCGAGCGTGACTGGAGCTGTGCCCACGTTAAAGCTCTGAACACAGCAAAAGCCATCTTTGTCCCGGGCTCAGAGGTGTTGAGTGTGCTCTGCTACTGCTGGTTTGGTGAGACATGGAGACTCTCAGCACCTCTTGGGAAAAGCAGGGCTAAAAAGGCAATGTCTACATCACCATATATATATATGCACGCATATATATATAGGTGGTGCACTAATGCAACTTTAAAGAGTTTTGTAAGAGAGGTGGTTCAGTGAGGATGGCAGTATCCCGATGTGCTGCTCAATGTGTGTCCTGGATGACAGACCGCTTCCTCTGCTGATCAAAACACGCTGTACCGCTTCTTATCTCCTCAGCGCGCTGGAGCCAGCCCCAGCTACCTGCTTTGGATTAGCTCCTAGCTTGGAGGTCACTCAAAGAACTGCTAAATTCCAGATGCTAAGTTTTATTATTAACAGTGACGCACAAATGAGGGAAAACACGGCTTCACTTGCAAGTCCCAAGGTAGGCTGGGTTACTGGCAGTTGGGCGAGGGAGGAGAGTTTCAGGCACAAACTGAGTAGATGGCAACACCTACAGAATTCATGGTGCATTTTATAGAGCGACCTTTTCTGCTGAAAATAAGAAGGGAGCATCTTCCTTAATGAAAAGTAGATGCTTTGCCATGGTATTCTAAGGATGAGAAAAATAACTGTGATTTACTTAAGTTAATTCAGTGTATGTAATAAATGTTTCCATTCAGGTTTCCCACTGTCACCGGTGAATATGCAGTAGTAAGCCATAGCAAAGACTAAAATGCCTTGTTTCAATGTCTACTCTGCTAGAAGTCAATGGAGCTTATACATGATGTAATCCGCAATTTAGCTTTATTCAGGTGGCCAGGCAGATGGCTTTGGTTTTGTTGGATGATTGTTGAGAGAGGGGACGGGCAGACCAGTCAGCCTGTTTTCTCCCGTATTTTACTTTCATATCAGTTGCACTTAATACTGTACTAACAGGGTGCATACAACGTACTTTAGCTGGTTTTGTGCTTTCCTCCAGTACCTCTGTAACAGAACTGGTGTATTCTTGCTGTGAAGACAAACGATGCTGCTTAAATAGTGTTAGAGGCCTTAAGCGCATGTCACGCTCAACAAATGTCTGGGCTGTGCGAGTCTCGTCGATGTGTCAGTTGGTCCCATCGCCTCAGCGTTTTATGCAAATGTTGTCCCAAGGATTGAATACAGAGCAGCCTGACGGCAAAAGTTCGTGTTTAAGTCTCTTAGGTTCGTGTTTAAGTCTCTTCAGCAACGCCGCGTCGCTCTCCCTTTCTAAGAGGTTTCTATGCACTGCTATTGAGACCATTTTGGGGGGGGGGGTTGCGGCAGGGGGTGAGCAGCCCCGCTGCTGGAGCTGCGCTTCAGGGTAACAAAACACACTTCGGGGGAACTTAAGTCGGCCTGAACGAGTGTTGGGCTTTTTTGGGGTTTGGTTGTTTGGGGATTTTCGTTTGGTTTTGTTCGATTTTGCTATTTTTCCGCTGGGGCTCAGGCCCGTCCCCCGAGGGTGGCTGTTCAGAGGCGCCTTCCCCTCCCAGCGCCGGGAGCGCCGTTGCTGGGGCCCCGTGGCACGGGCCCGCGGCTCTGCCGAGCTGGAGCGCTGGGGGCAGCCGGGCGGGGCCCGGGCTCCGGGGAACGGCCGTTGGGAGCCCCGCAGCACGCGGGCGGGGCGCGCAGCCGGTACGGCCGCAC
>VWYH01000777.1:2430590-2500580 GCA_013399365.1 Pampusana beccarii | reverse complement strand
GGGGCCGGGCCGGGGGAGCGGGGGGCGGCCTGGCCCCCCCCCCAACCCCGGCCCGGTGTAACCGGCGGGCGGGTCTCTCTCCTCGGCCCCAAGACACTTCGTCCCGAACATCACCTTCGGCCACCCCGTCGTGGAGAGCCTGCGCAAGCGGCTGGGCCAGGAGCCCTTCTTCGGTAAGGGCCGGGGGCTGCCCGGGCCGGGGGGCCGCGCCGGGCCCGGCTGTTGACTGCGCTCCCCCCGCAGACATGCACATGATGGTGGCCAGGCCGGAGCAGTGGGTGAAACCGATGGCTGTCGCTGGCGCAAACCAGTACACCTTCCATCTGGAGGCTACGGACAACCCGGGGGCGTTGATAAAAGACATTCGGGAGAACGGGATGAAGGTGAGGGGAGCGTAGGCCTGGACTAGCACGCTGCGCTTGGCTTAGCTAACCATTGTGTTTCTGCCCGTAAAAAACCCGTCGTTTGTGGTGGTCAGAGAGGGGTGCATGCAGCCCTAACGCTCCTTCTGCACCAGGATTTTAGTTAAAAACATTTTAGAATTTATTTGAAGCAGCGTGTTCCTACTGCGCTTATAGTGATTCTTTCCCTAGGAGTCTGTACCCAGCTTGTGCCAATCCTGCTGCGTAAGTGTCACCCTAAGGCACGCTTGGCTTTGTCTCGCCTCTCCGGCAGGTTGGCCTGGCCATCAAACCCGGCACTACGGTTGAACACTTGGCACCTTGGGCCAATCAGATAGACATGGCTTTGGTGATGACGGTAGAGCCTGGATTTGGAGGGCAGAAATTTATGGAAGACATGATGCCAAAGGTAAACTAAGCTTCTCTTATTTACTGAGCTTAAAGCTAATTACCAGCATGGGGCATAGTGCTAAAGTGTATAAGCCTTGTCTGGGCGTGTAAGAAGTGATACATAACTACCAGCCGAGTGTGGATCTCGGTGCCTACCTTTTTGTGCTGTTTCTTAGGTTCAGTGGCTGAGGACACAGTTTCCCTCGTTGGATATTGAAGTGGATGGAGGAGTTGGACCTGACACCATCCATAAGTGCGCAGAGGTAAGAGGCTGAAGTGGAGCAGCATTCTCAGTCACTGCGCTAGGAGACTGAATAGTCCCTCGCAAGATAAAGCGTAGGAGGAATTGCGTTTTGACCGTTAGTTTTCGGAGGGAACAGTAGAAGCTTACTTAATATGAAAATGTACTTGAGGTTGAGTCTTGTGCCCTTTTTAATAGAGGCTGCTGAAGCCTCCCCTAAGCTGGAGTTGTTTTGTTTGGGTAAATAGGGGCAGTGATGCAGAAATTACCTATTCGGGGAAGAGCCGTCTCCTGAACTTGATTTGTGGTTGTAGTTAGAGGTGTGTTGCCTGTGTCCCACAAATAGCGCTCGTTTGCCCACCAGCCGAGAATTCACCGCCTCCTTATGTGTGTTACCGCAAGAAAACTCTTAAAGAAGTGGATCTGGTTTGTGTTATTGAGTGGGTGTTTAATGTCTTTCAGGCAGGTGCAAATATGATTGTATCTGGCAGTGCTATTATGAAGAGCGCAGATCCCAGGTCTGTGATCAATCTTCTAAGGAATGTGTGTTCAGAAGCAGCTCAAAAGCGCTGTCTGGATCGGTGAGACCTCCCCAAGTGCTGTTCAGGAAGGCTCTGTGCATCCACAGCCCTTATTTCTCGTGAGTAAGGGAGGGCTGGATGAGCATTAGCTACGGAAAATTGTTGCTGCTGAACAGAGGAACCATTCCTTCGCTGCAATGAAGCAAGCAGCAGTGAAAAACAGTCTGGCTGTCTTTCATGGTTGGAAATGCAATGGTTTGAACCTGTCTCTTGATTCTGTGGAGGCTTATTTTGTGGAACAACTTATAATGCTGGCTGGATTGAACTACAGTCATTTTTTCGCTTGCTAGAAGAGTGTGGCATCACCACAGCACTCTCTCTTGTGGAAGACTCTAATCAAACTGCCTTCTGCTGTCTGTATTTTGTCATTTGATCTGTGCATTCCTACAAAACTTTTCCAGTATCTACATTAAACACCCCTCCTTTGGTGTGGTAAGTCTCCTTTAAGCTGACTATCAAAAATGAGTGGTTTGGGGAGCAAATTTGGGAAAAATGCTGTTTAAGAGGGATAAAAAAAATCCCACAAATGCTAGACATGTTCCTCTGGTTTGTTTCTACTGCATAGAGGTCCTCCACCTACTTAAGTCGAGCATCAAATAAGTCAGTGCAACATCTGTATAAGGACACAAAGTGGGAAATACCTTCGCATTTAGCTTTCAAAGAGGTAAGACAGCTGTGTCTGAAATCCCTGGAAGTGAGAGGATTCCACAGAAGGCTGGTGCTTTAAAACTCTGCAGACAGTTAAAAAAACTTGTATAGTGACCCACAGCCTCCTTGGCTTGTACATGTGCCTGAGTAAGCGATTAAGTTAGCAATGTAGAAGACGTTGTGTACTGCAGTGATTTCAGTGTATGTGGGGTGAAATGCACTGCGTGGAGAGGGCTCTGAAACAGCTTAATGCTCCGCTTGGTTATGAACCAGATACTTCTCATAGCTGCAGTTTGCTTGTGCTGACTGCGCAGCCTGGCCTGCTGGGGCAGGTGAGAACTGAGTTACAACCCACTAGAGGAAGAACTGAGCAGGTCATTTTAGCTGCACCTGCTTCCCGTGGCTCTAATTAGTATTGCTGACTCCTTTAATATTTCATGGTGTTTTTCCCGTTAAGCTGTAGTTACAGAAGGGTTGCAAACTGTCTGCTGCCCCGGGGGAACAGGCCAGAAGACCCAACAGCTGCAGCCAGCCCACTTCCACAAGGCCGAAGTCAAATCTCTTGTCCTTGCAGCAAAGCTGGGCAGATGTCACCTACCAAATGCTGATGGACCCCTTTTGTCTAGGCCCAGGCCCTACGAGGTGTCCCACAGACTGGCCTCTGCTTGGTGGCTGTGGAAGGAGATGGTTGTGATGCAGCAGCAATCGCTGCCATCAAGTAGGAGGAGCTACAATCCAGACAAGTGTCTGAAATGCTAAACTAGTACTTTTTCCTGTGTGGTTAATTGTGGGTTATGTCAACAAATGTCTTTGCTTCCTGTTTCCACTTGCAACCCTATTTGAGAACTAGCAAAATAAAGAAATGGAGTCGTCTAGACCTACTGCACTGAAGACACCACGCAGAAGAGTTTTGCCAAAAGCAAGCTTGGGAAAGGTAATAAATAGTTGAGTGGCTGTTAGATGCATGAAAGCAGCTTATTCCTGCTTCTGGAAAGAACCTGTGCAGAGTCTGATGTAGCATGCACAAACAAGCATAGCTCTGGTATCTAAAATGCAGGCCAACAGCCACAAACAGACTATGAAGATGTCAGTTTAGGATTTGGAAGTGTGGCTTTTCATGCTATTGAAAGTAGTAGGACACCAGCTGTAGCATCCTGAAGTTGACCGTAAGCTGGTTTGAAAGTGTAATCAAACTATTTCTATGTGGTTTGTTTTATTTTTTCCTTCCCTAATTAATTTGGGGGGGTCAGACATCCCAAAGTCATGCTAGTTAACTGAGAGTACTATGCTTTGATCTGAGCATGGAATGTTTTCTTTCACAGGTTGTAGTTGCTTTGTCATTGTTTTATATCTGGTAGTTTGCACTTCAGTCATCTCTCGGAATGTTGTGGGAGAGAGAGAAATTACACACACAGTATAATTTCTCAAGTGCTTCTTTTGTCTAAATCCCACCCAGGTGGGTTTATGCAGGTGACTGTTACTGTAGCGGTTTTTTACACATCTAAGGTTAAATGTATTAGTGACCATAGAGCATCCACAGAAGGAACACTAATGATACTTGTTCTTTTAATGCTTAAGGCTGTTGCAGTGTCTTGTCTGTACACATGAACAGAAGTGATCTGTGAGGCTCTATTTCGGCCTGTCTGCTGTTCTCAGTAACGTAACCCCACAGCGGAAGCGCAACAGCCGCAGGACTTGCTGAACACCGACATAAAAACCAGAAGAGGACTGTTAGATGTTGCAGTACTCCAGTAAAGCAGTTTCAGCAACACAAGAGAGCGCAGGCTGGTGGTGTTAAGACCCATGGTCAAGAGCAGTCCAGTGTGATCTGACAGAGCAGAGGCTCTGGCTGTACTGAAAACAGGATCAAAGAAACTCTGATGTAGCTGAGTAAGGCTGGGCTTGGACATGTGCTCCACAGGATGGTACAGCACACATCCCTCAGCAAGATAAACTGCAGCACACACACACAGAGTATAATTTTAATAGGGCTTAGCAGTTTATACTTGTGCTTACATTCCAGTAAGGTCCTGATGCACAGGTGAAGCGTTTAAACCCTCATAGCAGCAGGGAGCAGAACACAAGTGGCTTTAAAAAAAAGTCTCCATTGGAGATGGTAAACAAAGCACGAGGAAAATGGCTTTCTTTGTGAGGCTGCAACACCTGAGTTTCCTGGGCAGTATGGGGCTTGCTGTATTTCGTTTAAGTTGGTATTTCACAATTAGCCATTGTAATACTGTCAGCCACAGCATTAGGAGCAGCACTGACAGCAGTTCGTATAGCTTAACAGCCAAAAGACAAACAGGTTTGTTGTTGGTTTTTTTCTTCTCGTTTAAAACTTTAAAAAGGAAGGACAACAAGCAGGGCTTTCTTGCACATTTTATGGCTTAGAGCATGAGCCTGGCTCTGAGCTCTCAGGCTGTTCCCACCATCAGCGGGTTCCTCCTGACACCAGCATTCATGCAAAACCGAAAAAACCCTCGGGCTACTGAAAAATCAAGTACCTCAAAGACGCACGGAGTAGAGACCGCGCAGGGCACAGGGCCTGGTCTGCTGCAAGAAGGTAAGAGATCAGTGGTGCTGTTGGTGAGGAGCACAGCCTGGGGCTTCCCAAAAAGCATCTCCCTTGACGCGTGCACGCAGCGTTCCCCATCTGCCCCTGCCAGATGAAGGGGTGCTGCAAGTAGGTGAGAAAAGCAAACAGCTTGGTCACAGTCACCCCTCACCTGCTGGCAGGAACCTGCACGGGTGAGCAGCCCCATGGCGGGGGTGCGGGAGGAAGAACGGCTCTGGCGCAGTTCTCCAGCCGCGCAGTTGCTCGGGCAGCTCCGTGTGTGAAGGCAGTGGCCATTGGCTGTCACAGGTCGAGCCAGCTGAGAGGCAGCTGTTGGAGAAGAGACCTCTGATGGTGGGGTAGTGACCAAACAGGCATTTTGATAGTTTCTCCAGGGATTTATTTTTCAGTCTCCTGGCTGCCTGGCCTTTGCCTAGTGTTTTTATTGCTGCCTTGTGAGGCATGAGCTGGTTCCCACAACGGCTGACAAGAACATCTGAGATGGGGACAAAGAAAACATGTTTACCCTTGCTCCTGTTGATAGCCGCTTGTGCAGGCCTGCAGCTGGCAAGGCAACAAGCAGCTGCCTGAGACACTGGAGACTGACCCAAAAGCAACACGATTCACCAGCCCACCACAGCTGGGGCTGGAACAGCAGCGCAGGAACAGCTTTACACCCCACCAGGCTGCCCAAGCTTGGATAATCCAGCTCCTTTTGCACGGGTTTTTTTGGCCTCATTTTAACACCTTTTTCTTCCCACCCTGCAATCTAGAAAAACCTCTCCTCTTGCGCCGGGATTGCATTTCCATTTCCTGACAGCACCTTCAGGACACATAAGGCAGGCAGCCGGCTGGTTCACTTGCTCTGCCCTCTCTTAAATTACAGAAACTCCTCATGCTGCCCCAGGGATCAGACAGAGCAGGAAGCCCTGACCTTACACCAAAGCTAGTCTTAATGTATGGATACAGGTATGGAAAAGACCTGCAAGGCATTTGAGACACAAAACATTCAGAAACCTTTCCCCAGCAGCAGATGCACATGCAGGATGAGAGAGATGGAAAAATCCACCTCTACATTCAGACACCGGGGGGCTCAGCCTCACTGCCGTGGCCGTGTGCCCGCAAAGCTGTTCTTAAAGCCAAACAACGTGCCAAGAGGAAGCATTACTGCTGTTTCTTCATTTCTAAAAGGCCATCGAATTCAGACTACATACAACATATATAGAAATAACTTTTAATTAAAAAACCAACCTTGCATCAAAGATTATTGTATCAGACATTGAGGCAAGATTCAAGTTTAAGACAAACCAGTGTTAAAAAAGTGTTTAAAAAAATAATCAGAATGTGCAATAAACTACAATGTAGCAATAGGTTGTAGTGTTGAAACATTACCGAACTGTTTTCTGATGCCCAGTGTATATTTTCTGTCATTTTGACAAAAAAAACCCCAACTTGACACTAAAACTGGGTCACCTGTCCAGTGCCATTCCAGATATTACACGTGGAAGAAAATTTTGCACAAAACCAGAGACTCCTATAAAATTGCCTTCAACTGTCCTACACAGAAAAACTCCCTGTTGATGGATTATACCTACATTCAATGTTTAATCTTTGTTAATACCTCTTGAGATTGCAGATACAGTCCAAACGATGCTATTTAGATGCAAGTTTAAACAACTTGCTTGCGTTTCTTCACTGTGAACTCACCGGGAAATGAAAACTCTATCCGGAATCACAATGGAAAGCTTTGGGGCTTTTTTCTTTATTGGTCTTCTAGGCATCAACCATCTTTTCCTTTCCAGCTAGTCACCAAATGTCAGCATACTTATGAGACTCTTAGAAGGCACTGTACAGGAACTGGAACAAGACTTTTTTTGTCTTTAACATATTAAAGCAAAATATGATGAGCCTCATTAGCTACTGAAGGACTAAGGAAGTAAGATGACCCAAAACACAATACTGCAAGAGCTGCATCACTGATTTGACCAGACTCCTCTTTCTGTTTCTCTATACCCACACACCTGAAGCAAAAACCTACTTTTGGAGTAGCAGATACATCGGCTATTGAAATGCAGTGGTCTATTGCTATCTTATTGCTGGAGGACATCTACATGAAACATGCCCTGGAACTAGGAGAGCTGCGTGCAGATTTTAAGCTAGATGCAAGGCTTCCAGAACGCCTGCTCGGAAACTGCTTGTTCTCACCTACCCTTACCTTACACGTGGGTTACACACGCCTTTAGAGAGGCAGGGTTTTGCCCCATGGTCATGCCACACAGGAAAATAATCTGAGGCTGCTGCTTCTCCCCATTATTTTTTTCAAGTAGTTTTTCTGTGTTCAGTTGAAGTTGTTGGTTAAGGTGGACAGCGTATCCTGCTGCACCAGAATCCACTAGAACCAGAAATGCATTTGAAAACAAACAGAACAGAAAAGGATGATTATTAACAAATGTGGCAATATGACAACGGAAAGTGAATGGTGCCAGCAATTTATGTGCGCCCACTCCCGACACTGGGAGTATCAGACTTCCAGCTTGAAATAATTACTTTCTCTTGGGGTTCAGGAAGAAGGAAGTGTTGTCTTTGGGATTTATCCTGCCTGTTACAAAGCAAGAAAGAAAATATATTATATACAGCTAACATATAGGTTTTGAATTGTGTTGTCATACGCTGTGTGAACAAGAGAGATTTTACCTTACGCTTTTCTCCACCTTAATTGGCTTTCTTAATGAACCACATTATTCCCTGTCACCTTTGTTTTCTTGTATTGCTGATTCCCAGGCAAACATTTTCGCAGTCGTCTGACTCTTCGGCAGATTGTTTTCTTGTTGGATGGCCATTGTCTGGCAAATCAACGGGTGTGCACGAAGTAGAGAGAGAGTCACTGGGGAAAGCTGCACTTGACATTTCAGTCTGATTTGTTATTTGATCTTGGCACAGTAAAGCTTCTACCTCTTCATCTTTTAGTGGAAAAACTCGAAGTTCCCACAGCCCAGACTGAAAGGAATCAGAAGGGTAGGAGTGAGGGTGGAAAAAGAGAAGAGAGGGGGGGAAAAAAGGATTTCAGTTGAGTCTGAACTGATTAACTATGTGCAGAATGATCTGCTATCAAGTAACAAATGAGTGTCTGTCTTTACAATGTTTGCAGAGCTCTTCAGATAAAGAATATGACGCTGCCAGACACCAGCTGTGAGTGTAAGCTGGCTTCGTATGGTTTTGAACTAGTAACAGAGCTACAATTGAACAGGCACAGTGCGGGAAGGGGGAAGCGCTTTTCCACGGTGCCAGACTATCAGGATACCTGATGCCATACCGATCAGGCCTGTCTGGAACCCTGGTCCATATCCCTGAGAAAAGATCAGTCATCCCTGAACCCAAGCCTGCCGTACTCACCTCTAAAACATGAATTTTTTACCTGTTAACAAAGCTTGGACTTAATTCATAAAGCACAGCAATCTAGTTCTAAACAGGAGCGCTACGTTGAGTCTACATAAACTAGGGTGACAGCCTGAGATTGTGGTAAGTGAGACAGGAGGGTATGTTCAGGTTCTTGTAGGTTGGAGATAGTGGTCACAGAAGACCAGAGCAGACCCGAGGCCACTGGCAGCACCCACCTTTGCTTCCTGGCTCTCCCCATAGAGTTGTGCCATCCCTGAACAAACAGAGCCGTGGGATTCTGAAGTCAGGTCAGGAGCAGGTTCAGCAGCGCCAGGCTGCAAGGCGCAGGAGCTGCCGTGATGGTCTTTCTGCACCGCATCTTGGCTGTGTCGTCCGTCGGCATTTTTGCTGTAAGATCTAGGGCAGGATAAGAGACGAGAGTCTTAAGAGCTACTCTGTGCCCCTTCAACATCACCAGCAACAGTTTAGATTTTCTTTTCAAAGCGCTCAGTTTCTCCACAGGTGCTACCTACGCTCTACTTATTTAAATCAAAAGAGCAGATGAAAACACACAGGGTTCTTGACAAGCTTGCTGTCACCAGCCAAAGCAATGCGTGCTGTGTGCAGGAGGTAGCTGGATCAAACAGGGCCGGGCCAGGCACAGTCTGGTTGCACAACAGCTGGTGGCTGGTCCCACTCTTGCGCTTTGCTCCACACACTCACTGGAACCCTAATTTTGGACTAGAGAAATCAGTGAGCTGGGGGCTGTGCGCACTCGGGGGGACACGGGGTCATTCGCAGGAGCCAGAGTAACTGGAGAAGTAACATCAGGCCCTTCGGCTCCTCCTTCCCATCTCTGCCTGGACTCATCTCGAAAGCAGACAAAATGATTTGTTTAATAAGGTTAAAAATGTTGACCTCACCTTTAATGCACATTTGAACTAGCTATAAAATACTGGCATGCATCTTAAATGCCAGGTGGAAGTCTGACCTTGCTCATGTCAATGGCAGTTTTACTTCTGAATTCAAATAGCACTAAGATTTCACCAAGGAGTTCATAGTTTTCCAAAATTAAGGGCACATATAGGACTTGTATTTTTCAAAGGGTTTAGTCTTTTTCAGTACAGGTTTTTTTAGGTTCAAAATTTCTTAAAATATAATTTCCTTATTATGCTTTAGCTCTAATTTTATTCTGCATTAAAAGCTGCTATCTTTGCATATTTATTCATGGTGTCATGGTTCACTTAAAGCCAAGAGTAGACACACGGATACGACAGACAGCAGAAAAACTTATCCCAGTTTTTATGGGATGCTTGTTGTGCTGGCAGATTCTGCGATTTATGGGAATCACTTTCCCAGAGCCAGATTGCAGATACAACCTCATGATGTCTGCTCTCATATACACTACTTTTTGCAAGACTTTTAGGGTTTATATTTAATTCTGATGTGTTTTGCACCAGACAGTAAGCCTGTGATAATTAAACCTTTTCACACAGTGACTTTTTTGAGCATAAGGTCCCTGGCACAGCACAGGGCCCTTCAGTAACACTTCTCTGAATGCACTGGACTTCCATCTAAGGTGAGTGAAGAAGGGCAGCTGGTGGCGAATATCACAATAACAGCGAGCGGCACAAACCATCAGAGCCGTGTGTTCTGTGTGGGAGTAAGATTCTTATTCACTAATACCTGGTCACTAACATGCTCAATTTCTGTAAGTCTGCATGCTGCACAACTGCATGGTCTTCCCTTTCCAGCCACAAAACCAAACATACCTGGTACTGTCCCTGATGAGTTAATTAACGAGGAGTGCCCTCATTTTCCAAGTTCTCTGTGACAGCATTTCTGAAACTGCTGTACCAACAACCAGCACCAGTGGTTCAACAGGAACGTTCTTACCAAAGTCAATACACTTGCCTGCTGTTCCTTCTTGGCCAGCGGCTCTGCTCCCACAGCGACCACCTCGCTCGCTCTCTTTCTTCATACTTCGTATGGCGTAAGGAAAAAACTTCATCTGACAGATCTTCTGTCTGTAATGAAATACAGGGATAGCTGCTGCCATCATCATGAACATCACTAGAAACAAAGGCATCTAATATTATATATAATTCTGTAAAGGTCTGTTCACCAAACGAGCAGGTAACACAATGTGCGCTTGCAGTATGAAGGCACATCAAAATATTGAGCTTACGCTCTCACTAAAGCTCTAGTATATGGGATGCTGGCACCTTCACTTTATTTTTTTGCATGTCTATGGTTGATCTGAATGGATATAGAAATCATACCCCCCCATGCAACTAACTTATTTTTCTATATGGTGGGAGGTAGAAAATTAAGAGGACAGGTTTCATTTGCAAAATCAAGGTAGTATTTAAAGCACATACTAAAGATAAGCAAACATTCCAGGAGTTTCCCGAGGCTGCTTTAGGAGGAGGCTGGAGGTAGCAGGATTTGCCAGGTGCTCTTTAAGCACAGAGAAATAGGTCTGAGATCACCAAGGACTCCGATAGCTCCACATAGAGAGGAACTCAGCAAACCTGAGGTGCCGCATTCCTGCTACGAAACCAAGCAGAAAATGGCCTCTGCTGTGAAGAGACTATTGCTTAGTAAACTATTTGCGTGACCCCAGTAGAGCTTAAAACTGCCCTAATGTGAGCACTTCAACTGCTCTTAGCCAAACAAAAGCTGGGTTTTTTTAGGTAAAACTCCTCAAATGCAGCTACTGCATCTGATCTTCACCTTCAAAGAGCCATCTTCGCTTTTCCCTCAGCAGCACACCAGTTTGTCCCTTAGAGCTGGCAGGGTGAGGAGCACTTCGCGGCCCTTCCCCCTCCCTCCCCACATGGCTGAACCCCTCCAGCACAGCTCAGAGTTATTTCAAAGCGCTCCAAACCACTCAAGCTCTTCAAAGTTCACCTGAAAAGCCACGCTTGGCAAAAGCATACGAGTGCTGCAGCCATGGATTTTTGCCAGCGACTCCCAACTCAAAACCAGATGAATTCTAGGAAAGAACAATTTCTGGCCATAGGAGCTATGAAGCGGCACAGCCTGATCAGTCCTGGACAAGAATTATATCAAGAATCAGGGGGTCATGGAAAATAAATCGAATTTTCTATAAAGCAAAATCCTTGGTGTTGTTCTGCAAATAACACCACCATTCGTTTTCTGGTTGAGTCTGATAAAATACAGAACTAAACGCAGAGTTGCCCCTGCAGTGCCAGATAGAGCCGTACGTTGCAGGTTATGTCATCAGCTGGAAGCGCTCCACTGCAGACAACTCAGCCCGGAGCTTTTCTGCAGAAGCCAATCTTTCCATCAAGCCTTGCAGCACTGAGGTCGTTCGTGATCATTATGGATAAAAACACAAAGTATTACAAAATGTTTATGCTGCTGTCAACATCCCGGCAGTGACACTCCACTTGCCAGAGAGCACGTTTCCAGCTGAGGTGGCTGATCGTGAACTATGGCCCCACAACGACATTTAACTGGGCCAACAAAAAGGATCTCCAAGACTTCAGTGTGACCCGAATGAGCCGCAGGACCTGCTTGCTAAAACGAGCCGCCCCGTTCCTCCTCAGCCCAGCGCTCAACAGGAACCCTCAGCCAAACAGGCCTTCTTTGTTTGCCCATCTCATGACCGCTTTTTGAAGACTCCTCATTGCTTTTATTTATGTTAAACACAAACCACTTTGTTAGCTGCTGGTTTCCTTTCATGCAAGCCAACTTAAAGGGTTTCCTCCTCTCTCTGGAATTCGCCAGCTCTCTCACTCGGATGGCATCGGTGTGGGGCTGCATCTCAGTTCAGATTCTGTCTTTCCAAGGTCAGTGATGTACGGCGTGAAAGTGAGAATTTATGAACTACAAAAGTGCTATTCCCTCAGGGAAAATGCAAGATTTCCTTTGAAGTGGAAACAAAAGACAATTTTGCAAGAAAAACTTTGACTTTGGAAATACTTTTCTTAGCAAATTGCCAAAGCTTTTCATGCTGGGAAGAAACTTCATTTTTAACAAGCTTCCTTTCAAAAATCAAAGTCCACATTCCTCTCCAAGCAAAGTTTTGAAAAATACAGAAATAAGCCTTACTATTCCTTTTCTATAGCTGGTGACAGCAGATTTAACTGCTTGTTTATTTAAAATGAGTTTTACCCTATTCATTAAAGAACAACAAATGATACATTTTTTTATCTAGAAAGTATTCTTACATATAGCGATAAAATTCACATTACAGAGTAAAAGGCCTCTGCTTGGTTCAGCATAGCCTCTGCCCCTCCCCAGCTTTCTAACACTTTATGTATTTCCTCCACCAACCTTAGGTTAATTCATATAACTAGAGAAATTCAATTTTTTCCCCCCACTAAGTTTAGTTTGAAAAAGAACAAAAGAACTGTCAATTCTCAGTGGATGGATCTGGCAGTGATGTTGAGAGAAAAGACTATTAGGAAGGCCTGTTTGTGAGGCATGTCTAATGATTTCACTCAAAGAAAAAGACTTAAAGCAAACTAAGATTTGGATCCCCTCATCACATCTAGTTAAGCTACAAGACACTGTGCATGAATGTTGAATAGCACCAGGAGTATTTCTGAAAGGTTCTCAAAACAACAAAGTCTGTGTTTCAGTCTTCGGCTGCATGGGAAACACTGAGTCATAAGTGATGAAAACTTACGCAAAACTAATTACACACAGAATTATTCCAAAATATTTGTCATTACTAAAAGAACTACAAAATAAAACTTGAACATTACTTTACAACTGTGCCTTGCCAGAAATTTTAACCTGGACAAAACAAAACGAATCAGGAAACCCCATGCCACACCCTCCCATGCCTTAAAGCAATAACAGACTCCAAATTCCTACAGGAAACTCAAACGCTCTGTTTCCAAAAAAACCCAAAGTATTTTTAGAGCAAGTAATAGAGCAGACAGCTAGTAGATTAAATTTTGCATTGCCCAACTGTTATGTTTGTCCTTGTAGAGCAAAATTTCCAGAAACAAAAATAAGGCACCTGAAAAAGGTAAGCTTTTTGTACTCAAATTAAGACATGGTGTCAGAAAGTGCTGAGTTCCCATCCTTGGAAGTGTGGCTCCTGTAAAACATGACCGGTATGGCAGCCCACATTGTTTTGTAACTTGTGGAAACCCTGGGTGCAAGTCTATTGCACGGATGAAGGTTGTTGCAATGAAAGCCTTTAAATGAAGAACAGAGAGAAGTGGGGGGAGAAGATAACAAGTGGAAGAAATCCCTAACTGCTGGTTCACACAAAGACCCCTCCAAAAGTTTTAAATTTAGCCATGCAGAACAAAGGCAAAAAAGAAACTATTACGCAGTACCACCACAGGATGCTCTGCAGTGGAAAGCAAAGAAAAAGTTTACTTTATATAAAAGCAGAAAGTGCATTTTGCCCTCTCTTGTCCTTCACAAATGATCTAGTGAAGCTTGCCTTGCTTTCAGTACAAGGAACAATTTCAAGAGTGTCAGAGTACAAGCGCAGCAAATGCAAAAGGTAACACTGCTGTTTTCTCGTCTTTTTTTCAAGCTTGCTCAGTAACAAATCCAACTCAGCCTAAAACCTAACACAAGGAAGTGGAAGAATTCCCATCAGACAACCACCTTTTCTCAGTACTCTGAAAAACGTCCAAACCAATTAACACGATCCCAAAAGAATGGGAGAAAATTGGCAAAGGATGATTTAGACAAACAAGATCTTTAGCATTTTTCTCTTGTCTGACATCTCCCCTCTCATTCTACCCAGCAGCTGACAGACAATACAGGAGCAGTGGACCACAGCAGGAAGCAAAGCTGCTTTATTGTGAACTCAAGTTATTTCCTGGCCAAAGGATGAATCATACAGGATCAACTAGTCATGCCAAATACAAATGTACTGGGGGGGCTACTAAATGAGTGATTAGCCCATGAGCTTCAGAGAGTCACCTTGAAGTCGCTTCAGCAAAATACTTCAGCAAAGTATGTGGGACGAGTCATCTGTACGGGATGCGAAATCTAAACAAGAAATCCACCGAGTCCCCCAAGCCAGTCTCTCAAAGCCCTGAAGGCAAATCTTTTTTTACCCCACAGATACCAGGATGAAGAGAGAGCAATGAACAGGGACTCAAGGGACAGTGCGCCCTTGCTTCCTTATTAGTTATTCTCCAAATGGTTTAATTAAATATCCTCGCAGTAGAGTTCTCCTGTGTATGTAATTTGACCTTCTCACTAGAAAAGAAGATCAGGCGTGTTTCCTGCTAGCAGAGATGGTACCAAACCAAAAGGCAGTGGTGGAGGTGACATAAATCAGACCACCAGATTTCACACGAATTTCTCAAGTGCATGAGAAAAGGCAGGGACAGAGTAAGTTTTTCCTCTTCCTTCCAATCCAAAAGTATGGTGCCAAATGAGTGCAACTACACCAGGCAGGGAGCTGAGACCATGATGCCATCCAAAAGGAAAGGTTCATTTCCATGGGGCAGGCGGCTACAGAGCTAGTAGCTCTGAGGAAGCTAGTGCCGTAGTGGAGAGTGTATTTTCTACCCCAAGGGAGTGGGATAATTATTAAATTTCTTTACTGTGTTTAGCATAACCTTCTGTACTGCTACCCAAGTGCAATCTTCTTCTACTACTAAGGCATCTAAAGCCTGGTTGCAGAGTATCTCTTAAAAAGGAGCTTGAGAACAGATATTGTGGATGAAGGTGAATGTAACTCCTACACTACAATAGCGGATAGTGGCCTATAGCAGAGACTCGAGGGAGACCAGAGGTGTCCAAAAGACAGCAAAACTGGCAGGTTTCTGGAAAAGGAGCCACAAAAAGACTGGAAGGGCAGAAAACCAGCCCAGAGACCAGACCTGCTGGTACATTCACACTGGGATTAGGAAATACCTTGAAGCCCTGATGAGGGGAGAAAGGGACCCTCAGTTGCAAAGTCCACAGACATTCCCTGAAAGAAAAAGGTAAATTCTTATGTCTGGAAGAAACAACAGTAGCACCTGATGTGCAAACTTGGCTCAACAGGCAAGCAGGAGGAAATGCTGAAGGTTACGTTGTTCCTGACAAAGCAGAAAGGAGAAAAATTTTCTCCTGACAAGAAGGTTGTAGGAAAATGAACAGTGAGAAGAAAATAGAGGAAACCTGCTGGGCCTACAGGCCAAATGCCAAATTCCTTCCTGAGGAGCAAGAGGCTATGGCAACTGGCCATCAGAGAGGACGAGAGAGAAGGACAGACGTTATCGCACAGGTAGCCCTGACAGCTGCACTGGGAGACCCAGCATCACGGTGCTGGGGGGTGGAGGCCTGACCAAAGGGAGCTTTTGGGGGCACCAAGCGTGCTGACAGCAAGGGACAACTGTTATTAATGCAGATACTCACATTTCTGTCACATAACACATGGTTGAGTAGGTTGGGATACTTAATACTTGATTTTTTAAATTTGAAACTTACCATTATTTGCATTAAGTCAGTAACTTTGGAAGATATATCCCAATTATCCCAATTACATACTATATCTAGTTTAATTAAAAACTGGTGGTTTAATTAAAATACAGCCTACCTCTTCTTCATCTGTAGGAGATCCTTCTAAAGGTTGGAGTTCAATAACTCTCCAGCTAGAAATGAGACAAGAAAAGCAAAATTAATTTACCTAAGAACTGCTTCATTATTTCATCAGTAGAGACAACTCTTCTGTTTCTACACTATCTTGTTAGTTACTCCTTCTTCAACACTGCTTGTGCTTCAAAATTTCTTTCAAATAAAATAAATTTAAGGTGCTGATAACAGATGCTTGAAATTCAGATTTTCCTTTCCCAACCAAATATCTAACCTTTCCTTTTTTCCAAAAGAGCCTTTAAGGTATCCAACAGACAACTGTTAGCTTTACAATATCCAATTGTTAGCTTTAAAGATAATATAAAAGCAAATACAAATTAGACACTGGAAATATGGAACAACTACATTAGCCATTTCAGGCAACTTGCTATTCTAGTAAGCCACTGAATTACAGCACAGGAGATCAGTTACTCTGTTTTAGCAATATAAAGATGTTCTCTTAAATTATAACTATAAAATTATTTAACTACACATTAACAATATTCTTAGTTAACCTTCTCATGTTCATTTTGGGGTCTTCTTTGTAACTAAGGAGGTCATGAACAAACCTTGGGGTGAGGATTTCTTTGTATTGTAGCTTCTCCAGCTTCGACGGTGCCACCAGCGACATTGGAATAACAATGTTGTCTATATCATAGGAGCTCTCACTTCGCAACCTCCTCCTTGAGTTATGCTGTATAACGTAATCAATACAAGAGGAGATTCATCAGCTCTGATCATAGGAACTACATGTTAGCCGAGAAACATGAAAACTGCGTGAGGAGAAAGTCTGTAACTTGAATGCATGTTCTAGGGGCTTAATGACTTCTGACTTTCCCTCCCTGCTTCCCCCGATAGAATCTCCATAAATCGTACAATTATCCCATCACTGAGATTTACTCCTTGCTGGCGTAACTCTTACTGAAATCAGTGGGAGTTGCCTTTCCCTGATTTCAGTTACAGTTAATTCTGAATACTTATTAGAAATCTGAAGCTGATGCTATCTTCTATAATTATCTACTAACCTGTAACCCAAGTGGTTCTTCAGTGTGATACAATTAAGAATTTCAAAAGAATGAAGCTACATTTAGCAGTGAAGAGAAGCCTACATGGAAAGTGGTTTTCTGAAAGGTGTGCGAAAGACAGAAACTGGATTTCTTTGCTATGATCATACTGGGATTCATGGTGCTGTCCTCTGCCCACTAGTGCATGGAACCTACAGGGGTCAAAAACTGAAGTTCCTGGATTACAGAAAAAGTTTCATTTTAAATCATGATACATTCCATATGACAAGATCTCAGTTTTTAGATGAATGTTAATGGAAGCAGTCTATTCTAAAATACTCATTGAGGTGTTCTTTGATGATGGTCTGCTCAAGGAAGGGGAAAAAAGGAGGAGCATGCATTGTCAAAACCGCATGGAACATGCAGATCTGGACTTGGCTCTCCAGGAGTCATCACCCGACTGAAACATGACAATGCCCAGAGCACCAGTGTACCACTACGCTTAGCAAAACGTGGGACTGAAATCTGAATATTAGTATTAACTTATCAAAGAATTCCAATAAAACAAAGTGTGTTTCTGCAGAGAACCAGAGCTGTGCTGCTCCTCAGCAAATTTATATACCAGAGACTTTGCCTGTAGTTCCGCACAAAAGGTTTTAAATAGTGAAGCTGAGGGTTAAGAAGTTCTGTGACTATATTTGCACCGTGAGGTCATTTTATGTAGCTGCACCAACAAAAAAAGGTTATAAGAGCCCTTGTGTAAAATTTGAAACATAAATCACAGTGTATTTAATGAAATTTAGAAAAAAAAATTAAAAATGAAAGGCCCAATGCCAATAAACTAAACTTACACTCCAGTTATATGATCTGCAAAATTCTTTTATAAGCAAGTTATCTGTTTTAGGAACACCACATACTCAATCTGGAATAATTTACTTCATGGAATCCACTTCATTCACTCTAAAAATGCTCTCTACTGTAATTTAACACTAAATTAGACATAAAAGGCATGTGTTTCACGATCATTAATTTGCACAACTCTCTGTTGGTATTTCAGTTAAGATAGTGAAACATTTTTGGTTTACCTGTGATGAAGCGCTGTGAGTGGGCTTAGACATCGCATTGACATTGGTCACGGCAGCAAAACTGCTCTGGGATTCCGGTTCTGCATGTTGAAAGGAGAACGTCTCAAATCTAGAGTTATGTTCGCCTATCACAAAAAATAATAATTAAAAAATGGATACCAACTATTGTGTATTAGACTAAAGATGTTTTTCCATATGGTAATAATAAAGTAATTTCTAGAAGCCCACAGCTAACCACTTATGGTTTAACAAATACTAAAAAAAGCCATCTAAATAAACACTTGTTACTCATCCTGTCGTTGTTCCACAAAACTCATCCCTCTCCTTCTACGAGGGATTTCTTCTCATGGAATCAGCTTCATACGCTGCCTTTTCTTTTGGAAGCTGCCATGAACTACATACACAGCAAATGCAGGGAGACTGAGGGGAACACTCCTCGCTGTCCCTAACAGCGCTGCCCTCGCTGGGCTGCATCTCACTGACGTCTCAGTTCACTAAGCCCTCACTCACAGTTTCTTCCTTGATAAATGATAAAACAAAACTGGCAGCAAGGGTAAAAAATAAAATCACTTTCTAGATCTTCATGTGGTTTACTGCTCCAGACAAACTGTAATTCTTGTTTACTCTTATTCAGTCCCAGTGTAAGCAGCATTTAAGGGGATTCAGAATTTAACCACTCGTGTTCTGTTTCCTCCTACCTTAATTTCCAGGTAAGAAAAGAGCTTAGATTTAATAAACCAACTAATAAAAAGAATCAGTGTATTTCAACCCGGAAAAAGAGGTAAGGCTGATCCTAATGACTGTATTGCACAGGCTGGGTCAAGGACATGAACTCTCATCTCCCAGGCAGCTCTGCAACTCCCTGGCACACAGCTTTTATTTTTGGCCTTGTTCATCAGGCTGACCTTCCCCATGGATAATTTCTCCTAGACAGAGCCCAAATTAGGAATAAATATGTAGTACTACACCATAGCACTAATAAGCTAGAGCTTCTGCTGCTACTCACGAATACACCACATAGCAGTTTTCTGGCATTGGGAAACCACCATCCTCATGATAAAAGATTTCTTTTTTTTCTTCTATTAGCTCAAAGAAGTAAATACTATTGGCAGAAGATTACTTGTAACTTCTAAATGTTTATAGTAACAAGTTTTCTCTCTTTCTAGTGCTCCCAAGCGAGTCTAATTGTTGACCTCAGTGTGCATGACTCTACGCTTAGGGAAACAACCTGGTTGCAAGAAACAGTGTCAGCATCTGCCTTTTGGGGAGCAGTGACCGGCTGGGGGAGCGGGTGGCATGGAAAAAGCATCGCTGGAGAGAGGGGACAGGACACAGCCCCCCGAGACAGGCAGAGGGCTCGAGAGGAGGCTGTGCAGCAACAGGGAGGGCTGGCGTGCACGAGGGAACGATGCGGAGAAAAACAGCTTCATGTAAATCAGAGACCAAAACCACCTTTTACTGTCCTGGTTTTGATTTAGGGTTGTGGGTTGGTTGCGTGGGTTTTTTTCTTTTTTTTTTTTAATAGATCATAATTTTTTGTTAAATCATGTCTGCAGTAATTCTTGTATCTCCACCTCTATTGCAATATTACACTAGCAGTTTTACCTGGATATGCAACAGAAGTATATTTTTCCATGATGTTAACTCAGCATCTATATATTTTAATTCTTTTTAGGATAAATTTTTAAACTAACATAGTTTGTCCTCTTACTCAGTAATGTACCTTCTTCAACTGTCTTGTGAGGAATTTTGCCAAAAGTTTTCCAGAAGTTCACATAAATGAATTTGTAACAGAATCTGTGAGGTTTCACATTCTAATAGCCTGGAAAGGTAAGATGCTATTTATCTTTACAATGGTATGCTGAATTTTTTGTTCCTAAATTATCATGTTATTCTACAGAACTTTCAGGGCACTTTCTATTAATTTACCATGTGAAGGAGAGATTCAATGGCTCAAAATACAAAGATAACAATGGTGAAAACACAAATTATAAGCACTGGCTACCCACAAGTCCTCATAACAGTCTGGAAGGAAACTAGACCCACAAATGACAGTATATGACAAATGAAACATAGCTGACCACAGATGCCAGAAATAGTAAATGTTTGGTTGGGCGCATGATTTGACAGATAACTTTGTGATTCAGTCTGTTTCACTGACTACTATAAAAAAACTCTTCATATTAAAAATAATGACACCCGGTATTAGAAAAATACAGTTGGACTGCTGAGCAGCTTCCTTTAAGAGTATTCCAAAAATAAAATACAGAAGCTTGTCTCTTTTTGTAATATACTCAAGAAGAAAGAGAAGGATTACTGTGCTTTAAAATAGCAGATTATTTTCATGGCATCCTAAGTTCATTTCTTCACTCCTGTAAAGTTTCATAGCTGTATCCTTTTTGGAGACAACTTAAAATTAATTCTCAAAACCCACTGATAACGAACTCATTTATACAGTACACACTTTAAAAGAAGTAGTGCCGACTTCAGCAATGCCACTTTTCTCTTACCTACTGCTGTCTCACTTAGATGTCTTTTCTTTCTTCCTTCTGACAGCTGGTCTGATGTTCTGGACACTGACTGAGATTTGGAACTAGATAAACAGCCACTGCTCCATTGCTTGACGGAAACATTATGTTGATTATAGTCTACAACAGAAAATGTATGTATCAAGCTGAAAACTTATTTTCCATTGGTGTAATTTACAGGCAGTCTTAACTGCTGCACTATTTATAATGGAAAAAAAAAAACCCCAGACTTTTGACAGGAATCCAAAAATCAATCAGTACTGCAGTGAGGCACCTGTGTCTGCAGAGAACCCATGGTCCAAACTGCCCCCACTTGTATTAGTGCCCTCCTTAGCTCTGATGGGATAATTTCAGTGCAACAGAGGAGACCGTGACACTGTGGTCTGGGAAGAGATTCCTCTTCCACCTAAAGCCTTAGCCAGTTACCTTCTCTGATAATCTGCTTCGTGGTAAGTTCATAAATTGAACCTCTTCAGGGCAGAAAGTACTGGCAAAAGAACGAAAAACAGTCTTGCAAATATTAAAACATTTTGCTTTACATACCGTTGTCTGGAGATACTCCCAAAGATGAGGTATCAACAGGTTCTCCTTTGATGTCATCCTTCCTTAATAATGTTTCAAAGTATAGGTGAAGAGGAATATCTAATAAAATAAGAAGTCCAAATGGGGACTGTATCAGAAAGATGGCAACCTATGAGCCAGTGAATTACACATCATCACCAAAGGTCTAGGAATCGATTTCACAACCCTATGTGAAATGTATGAGCAATATCGCTTCCCTGATCCTTCAGCTCATGAAGAGCAGCAGTGCTCAGTAACTCCTGCAAGGACCGAACTCTTGTCTATATGGCAGCAGTGTCTTCACACGGTCAAACTGAAGACAATACAGGAAAACTTGTCCTGAAACTGGTGAGACCAGAGGAAAGCCCAGTGATAATATCCCAAAAAAGCCCAGCCAGACATTTGAAAGAAGTGCTTTTTGCATGAGTGAAAAAGAAAAAAAAGAAAATTTGAGGCAAGGTAATTATTGTACAAGTGCCATCCACTACAGGCAAAGACCTATAGTCTTTCCTATCAGTTATCTGATAATCTCCAGTAATTGCCTGGAGGTTAAGAACTCAAGGTACCTGTATTTCTATTAACGGGAAGTGAGAGTTATGCCACAGTAAAAACAAATCCATTTTTAGCTGTGAAACTGCACTGCCATAATGTGCTGACCAAGGCAGGACTCAAGCCTAAGGAACACTCCTGAACAAATCCCAGTGCAGCCACACACGCTTAGTAGATGAACAGCATTTTTTTAGGTGTTCAAAACTGAAGTAAGAAAGAGCAACATTGTCTTACTATGGAATAATCTATGTCTGTACCTGCAACTACTCCACAATTATTCTTCATGAAAAGAAGCTCTGGAGGGTAACAAGTGAGAGTAAGGCTGGGGTCTTCCTGTCTTGACCAACTGCTGCACAAAACGTGGCACAGCACAGAGCACACCGAGCACTTTTCTTGTAACCTGAAAAGGCTTTGGTTTGGCCTTTTGGGTACAGGTAATTAATGCTTTTGGGAATTGTTACCGCTGGGAGCCTAAAGGTAATTTCAAGGTACATTCCTTCTTTCTCTCTCTGGCAAAGGCTACAGCAGGACAATGTAATTTCCTGAGGGAGCTCTAACCCAGAATTAGTCTGCAAAACATCTCAAGTGGTAAGGGATTTACCCACTGTTGTAAGGCAGGAAGGCTTAAGAAAAAGAGGTCTCTATCTGAAAAACCTTTTCGGAAACCAAATTACATGAAACAGAAATTAAATAGAAAGAAATATGTCAACGTAAGAGGCACACTAGACAACTGTCACATTCAGAATGAGAAGAGGACCGAGAGGAGGGCCAAAGGGTGGGCATTCAACTACTTTTATTTACATTCAACCTGAGCCTCGTGTGCCTTCAGGACTTGCCAGGACAGAAACTTTCAACATATTTTGCTAACTAAAAAGAACAATTTATTTCAATTTCATTTGGATCTAGTTAGATATTTTGTCACAAGAGTAAATGTGACCTGTAAAAGGTTTTTTCCTCCACGGTTTTTGCTGTGCTTCCTATTTTACTTCTGAATAAAACATAAAGAAGGTCTGAAAGGTTTATTATAACAACATTTAAGTAAAGAAATAAACAAAACATTTCCCCCCTCTTTTTTGTGGTTCTTTGTTTTATTTTGTTTGTTTGTTTTTCCCCCCCTGGGGAACCACCTGGATGTCTCAGATTTTTTTACTATGTGCTCCTGTATCTTAATCAAAAGGGCAGGAGTGTTTGTTCCAGTTCATCCACAAGATACGTGCAGAAATACCAGAAACGCAAACTTCTTAGATACAAACTACAATTTTCCAGTTATCGGGGCGCAAGTTTCAGTAAGTGCTTTTATGTTCAAGGGATGCTGCAATCACTGACATATTTTTTGCTCAAGACCTTTGGTAATCTGGATGCTCTGAAGGCAAGACCTGGAACCGTAAGGACAATTATGCTTCCAGAAGTGAGTACAAAAGTAAGCCAGTCCCACTACAATATATTTACTAGGTTTGTCTGCAAGTTATGATTCTCTTTTGAAAGTAAAAACCAAGAGAGTAACTACATTAAAAGTAAAAAACAAACACACTGAAAAAAATCAAATTCCCAGAGTTTTAAAATGGATCAAATACCAATAAGATTTTTTAACACATAGAGGAAATTAAAACAAACCCCTTTTGTTTTACTCTGCTGAAAAATCTTTTTTATTCAGAAGAGAGTGATAAAAGATAGGGGCACACCACAAGCAGTATTTTAAGAGAAGTTATCCCTCTGGAAAGGGATAACTAAGGAAGCTGCAAAGAAACCATAAAACTGAATCAGGCTACCTGACCAAGATGGAAAATTTCTAGCATGCATTTATTCACAAAAAATATTTTATATGGAAGAAAATGACAGACTAGCAGTCTTCATGAGGAGGCAGAGACAGCAAAATACACACAGCACAGAGCAGAGCACGAATTTAGCCTCACTCAAAACCAAGGGCTGCATCTGAGCAGGAGATAGTAGGTCTAGCACTTTTTTTTTCCAGTCTCAACTGTTATTAGCAAGGCTGAGGCTCCCTGAAAAGAGAACAAGTATTCCTCAAAAGAAAGATGTTCTTCTTATCAGAATGAAGCTAAAAACATTTTTCTTCCACCAGCCTGGCAAAGTGACCAACAGTAGCCACAATACAATCCAAAGCCTTTCAGTTTTCTTCATGATGATTAATCTCTTTTTTTGAGAAAGTAAGATGTCAATATTCTTGTTAAACTTCCTAGTCTCCCTTCAGAGTCAGGTAGGAATGAACACAAGGGGCACAGCCTTATATGACTATCCTTGAACAGGCTTCTAACCCCCTGGCTCCTGCCCAGCCGCCCTGCCAGAGTCACAGGGTAAGTGATGGAGAGTGTGTGTCAAGGAGGAAGATTTAAGAGGGGTTTTTCTGTCCTCTCCACACAGCCCTGTTGACTGTGAAGTTTGCTGTTGCACTCTCGGAGTGAGTGTTCCATCTCCCCTGTCTGCTCCTCAAAATCATCTCCTCTTTACCCCATACGTGGGATGTAAACCCTTGTAAACCTGCAAGAGCTCAGACCTTCTCAGGATTCCATATCCACACTTGGGTCTTCTCTTCCAGCCCGTGACATGTTGTGCAAACCCAAGGCTTACTTTTATCCCTAACTTCCTAATACCAGGCTGAAGCATCTACACTGTCATTCTACAAAGACAGTGGGCTTGATTAAAGACCCAAACAGTTCAATGGAAGTCCCAGCCCCACATTCAGGATTGTTTTGCGGCAAAGAAGCCCCTCAGAACAGCAGAATTCCTGTATGGGTCAGCAACTACCTGGAAACAGGGTCTTCCTAAAACTAAAAATAAATAAATCTAAAAGTATGAATCCCTTGCGTTGCTAAGAGCATTAAATACGCTATTTTGAAGCCCCAAGTGCCGTCAAGTTGCACCTGCACTAGTTTCAGGGCTCATAAGAGTCACAAACAACATCATCTGTATTATCGTTCAAAAAGATGAAAGAATCAGATGACAGAAACCATGAAGATCACCAAAAAGGCTGACTATCACAAAAACAACGAGAAACCTAAATAAAGTTTTTTGGACCCAGTCCAAAGGGCCTGAACTGAAAGTTGCTTACGAAAAGAACACAACCAAGGTATGGTAGTGTTTTGGCAAAAGGACCGTCTAAAGGACTAACACCGACTCAAGGAGACACACTACAAAACATGCAGAAAATACCTTTTCCCTGACCAGTGTTTCTTGGTTGTAATCACATTACTGGTATGGGAAAACTAGACAGTGCGTTTTTCAAATGTCAGGATTAAGTTAAGATTTTCATTTGGTCTGAACTCACGTATTTTGCCACTGTGCGGTTTTCTGTAAGAGAACTAAGTTCTAAAAATCCCTCAAAAGAAAAGTTACCCCCTAAACTTTGCAGCTCTCACAAGCACAACCAATGCCTGTTAGAGGCACAGCGTTTGAGTTACTTACCTGAGGGGAATGATAAGACCGGATGGAAGGAAGAGTCCAGCTCTTTCACATAATCTAATATTTGAGATTCCATGCTGTACTCACTACTGTTCAATGCAGAGGCTGGCACCATACACGGTAACTGAGTTTTAGATGGGAAGGAGGCATCTCTAGATGGCAAAGTCTGCAAGGATACGCAGAAACAAAGGTTAACGTTTCCTTTACTCGCTTCCTTCACATTAGACCAGAAGGTAAAAAAAAGTCAGTGAGTGACACTCTTGAATATGAGAATGGGAAAAATATTCCTATGAACTTCACATAGTCTAAATACGACTTACCTTCACTTGTCATGGACTATAGTACCCAATACAAAGAACATGAAAACCCCTTCAATTAGGGCCAAGAAACAGTTGTCCAGTTTCCAGAGAAAATGTAACTTTCCAATTATTATTCTGATATATCTTATGACAAATAAACACCCCTTAAAATTCCATTCCAGCACAACAGGCATGATATAGATGCACAGACAAAACTAACACCAGACTAAATTACAGGGGTCTCCTCCGTTTATCCCCTTAGTCTTACTAATATTCTTAGTATCAATATCTCTAGGCAGTTTGAGCTCGTATATTTCGATGCAAGACACAAAATTAAACATTTTGAGTACACCATGTACTTACATAAAGCAAGATGGGAAGTCCTTACCTTGTTATAATTCAAGTATCAGATAAGCAACACAGAAGAAGATACATAGCAATAAACATGGAGAGGGACGCATTGAGGATTAAAAGGTAGTAAGAGGAAATACTAGAAAGAGGAGAGCTGCTGGAGGAGACCCTGATGTGGTGTGATGCTGCATTTAACTTTTTTTTACCCCCAGGAAAACATCAGCAGTCCAAAATCCACCTTTATCTCCATCGACAGGTGTATGCACAAGTACTTCCAACTTAATTTGGAAATAATTCTTTTCTAGGCCAGGACTCCTTCAAATCAATGCTCTGTTATTTTCCTGTGACATATGGGACTCTTCATCTGTTAAACTTTAAACATCCATGAAGTGTTGGCAGAACTGGGACCCGTGTTTGGAAACACTAGAGGAATAAATGCTAAAGCAAATGTAACGTTTCCCATTATATGGGCCATTAAACTAAAGCTTAAAGAGCTTTTCAGTAGTTGTTCTACCTTCGATGCAATAAGGGCTTGCTTTCCAAAAATGCACAACAGCATATTTCCCCTTGATACTTGTCTTCTAGAAATGAATCGTTTCCTGATTCTCCACTATTTAAGCTCCTACTGCACCCCCCGTTTGCCTTCTTTTTTTTTAACATGAATTAATCTACATTACAATAAACGATAATTGCCTCATTCTTTAAAAAGAAATCCCCAAACACTAATCAGTAAAATTACCTAGAAAATATATAGATAAGACCAACACACACTGACATCCAGCCCCTTAGTCCTACATTGCTTTTTTCTTGCTTTAATTCACTGTAGTCCCAAACACATTTAGACTATAGCTTAAAGCTCAGCTTGTCCAAAAACATGCACACATGGCCACATAAACTCCAGTGTCTCAATCTATTTTGAAACAGTATTAAAATCCAATTGCCAACATCAGTAAATGCAAAATCATTTTCCTCATCTTGCCTGTGGTGGGAGTTACAAAACCTTATGCCTGAATTTGTGCATTATTTCCTTGCATGCTTTGATATCAACACCTAAATAATTAAATATTTCATTAAGTCAGTTCATAATTCAAAAGACAATAAAGATTTATAAAGATTTGTATTAAATGCCTGTGAAGTTACCAGAAAAAAACCCTAAAAAATCTGGCAGTGCCTGTGTTCCTAGCTACTGGATTTGGTTTAAATTTCTGATGGAGTAGTTTTCCACTGGAAAATGCTGAATTAGTGAAATTATGACGTCTGTCAGGAATGTCGATTTAATCAACTCTTGACGAAAAAATTTCTGAAGCACTTCATTTTGGAAGGAAAGTGTGTTGCTTAAAGAAAGTGCTTCAATCTTACTGAAACAAAACTGAAGAGCCATTTATTGGAAAACTAAACTCTCTCCCCTTCCAGTTCAGTATAGAACACAAGTCTACAACTCAACAGGCTTTTACAGCAGATAATTATTGATTTTGTAACACAACAACAGCAAAAAATCCACCAAAGCCCAAGGGAAAACCACCCCACAAATATATCCATTCAGCCACAGCAACGACAAGTGGTTTCACGAAAACCGCGGTGTCCAGCTTGTAGAAAAGCAGCCTCTACAGCAAAGCCTGACTACAACGCCAGCCCTTCAGAAAGCAACAGAGATTACTGAACTCTTATCAATTTTTCCCCTGATATACTATACCTTGTACATCTCCTGCAACATCTTTCTTCATTATTGAAATACAAAACCTCACGCTTCCTGAGCTTAAGGAGATATGAAGAATAACATTACATTAAATTGATTCTATTAAGGAAAAGAAAATATGCTGTATTTAAGAGGAAATCAGAAGTGTGCAAGTTTTAAATCTTCAACTAAAACAGCAGTTCTGTTTTAAACTTCATAAGAAATGGTGTCACCAACAGAATCTAGCTGTCTGGAGTATTATGAATTTTAATCTTCTTGATTTTTTTTTTTTCCTTACTACTGTTCTACTGGGTCGCAGAAAATCTAGTGAGTAATTTATTTTGATATTCAAAACAATTCTCGCACATGTGATAAACTAACGCATTAGACAAAGCACGACTGGCTCCTGCCTCTGTTCTGGAAGGGTCAGAAGGCTGAACAGCACTGGCCTTCTGCAGAGAAAAAGTCTGAGTCTACGAAGCGTGCCAGAATTGAAAAGAAAAATGTTTTGTGCTCCCAGTTAAAAATTCTGAAGCGAATACTCGCTTCATGGTTTCAGCTACTGATCACTAAAACTCCTACCATTTTTGGAAACATGCCTAAGTTTAACAGTACAGAGAGCCACAGTTCAATTAAGCCAATGTGTATGAATCCAGCAAGTTAATTAAGGTAGCTCAAATACACTCTGCTGAATACCTGACATGTTTGCTTCTGGTTACTCTTTAAAAGCCCAAAAAAGGCAATGAAAAAGTATTTATTCTCCCTACAGAAACATGCACTCAGAACTTTCCAGCAACATCAAAGACGAGATATCCCTCTCAATATTAAAAGCTGTTCTTCAGTAAATGAGTAGCCAACTGCATTGCAGAGAATTAATCGTGGGATCTAAAAGAACATCTGTGTGGGTGGCTGATGCCTCCTCTTTGAGCACCAAACACACCGCTAGCTTTTAATCCTCCAGAAGCGCTAAAGACAGCTCAAACCAAAAGACCAGCACACTAGCTGCTTGTTTCTGTGCCCTAGTGTCTGCATTAAAGGGCAGCCTGCTTTTCCATGGCCTCCCTCTCCTCCAGATTTTTCAACAGTGTCATAAAAGTTGCAGTAGCTTCGGCTTTTCTCAGAGACCACCCACCTCTCATAAGTTTACATGGAGTTCAGTTTCTTTAATCCTGTTATAAGCCAATGGGAGATGGACTTTCACCTGCTCTGTGGGAAATGCATATTGTCTTCAACATCCTTAAAACAAAGACCTTTTGTTCAACTAGCAAATCAACTGAAAAATCAAGGTTAGTGCTTAATCTTTAACCAGTTAAGCCAAAAGAAGTAAAGGCATGCTAACCCACAGGGATATCTTTTTAAAAATGCCATGTAGAAATTAAGTGTAGATGTGATCAGGAGAACACTACAGAAATGTCATAATAAGCTAAAAGTGCACTGGATTGTGGAAAGCACACGTCAGGTTTTTCATTCTGGAAAAGAAGAATTCAGGCGCTGACTGGTTTACCATAAACCTCACAAAGAACAGATTCAGTTCCCCTGGCAGTGTCACCGCAATGCAAAGCTGAAGGTGTCCTCCCTTCCATCCTCCCCAGTAGACAACAGTCTCGTCACACACTCAGAATAGCTGAATACATAAGAATACTACTTTACTTTCCCCATTCAGGTTTTGCTGATTTTTAACTATTAGAAGGCCTTCTTTTTTAACTTCCAGTGTTCAAATTGTAATTTTATTTTCACTTACAAACTGGGTCAACCACAACCAAGGGATTGTCCTCCCCAGACCACAAGACTGCCATACCCACAGAGGTACCGCACCATTTTCACGGCAGCAGTTTGCAGGAGCCCTGGCAGCACACCACCGGGCCCTGTACTCGTGGCTTTCTGGAAGTCAGCAGTGCCAGGATGCTCTGCAGAAGCAGGTGGTGGAGCCAACACAAAGGGATACCAAGGAGGGGGATGACAACCAGTACACTCCTTTTAGTGCAACTATGGGGAAATGAGTCCTTTGCTGTGTGAAACGCAAACTTCTAGCTGGCTACTGAATAATATTCTTGATAGTTGCTGCTGTAGACAGTGTTGTTTCTTTAAATTTACAGACCGAGGGAGCCAGAGAAAGCAGTAATTGGTAACAGCAACTACGAATTCACCTGTATCCCTTAACCGCAAATAAACCACAACATGGGATAATACAGTAGAGAAAACGGGACTGTATTCTAGCAAGCAGGTGCTAAAATATTCATTGCCAGAAAAACACATCACTGGGCAGAAAACAGGGTACAACTTCTACACTATATGCAATATTATGATGAAGCACCTTGTCTGCACGCACACCCATCTCCTTGTCCCCTTTTTCCCTTTCCTGCTAGCTACAGACCACTTGCAGATAGCAGACATTTAGCAACTAAGGTAAAGGCTCTGCCTCTTGGGTATAATACAAATTATGAAAGTATATATACATACATGTATGTACACACACACTTCCTTCCCTAAAAACTGAAAATTGACAAGATTTGGTGAAAGTTCCATATGCATTTAGCAAGTGGCATCTACAAAAAGTACCACTGGCCCTAAGGAAACACTGGGAAAGCAGCAGGGTACAAAAATCATCAGACTGGTATAAGAACTAGATTAAAATAAGAAACTGAAACCCTCGAATTTAAATACGTTTTTTCTGTCTGTTTCGGAGCCTTCTGGAGAAGCAGCTGCTTTTTTTTTTTTTAAAAAAAAAAAGAACACTAAACGAAAGCAGATATTCTTATGCTCTCACTTAACCCCTGTTTGAGACTGAAGAGAAAAAGTGCGGCAATACTCAACTGCAAGAGCCGGCAACATGATACCAATCGCTCACTTGCGGTATCTAAAATGTAAGCTTTTGCACTTCACTTCCCAGCTTCTAGACTTGTTGGCACCTTTGCAAATTTGAATACGAGTTTTTTCCATTTGCTTCAGGCCACACAACCATCTCTTCCTCCAGCAGGTGGAGATACAAATACAATTAGAATTTTCAGATTAAAAAACCCCACTACGCTCCACAGCCCTGCAAAGAAATTGATAGAACCAAAATTGACAGTACTCAGATCTCACTGCTCTATTCCCCCTTAACTTTATTTATAGCTGTATAAAGTTTTAACAGATTAGAATACTATCTAGTCTCAAGGACATCTCTTGGCGAAGCATGATTTGACCAAAAAAAAAGTGAAATTGATGTAATCATTTAGGAAGTTAAATGAGAAAGTAACAAAATGTAATGGTAAAACAAATTCCTTGTTACTAAAAAATCCCTGCAACAAGCCACACAGATAAAATCCTGGAAGTCAACTAAGCAAAGACCTCTCTGAAATTACGTGACTAGTAACAACACTCATCTGCTTTTAAACAAACTTAAAAGAACTTACGATATCTCATTCATAATTCTGTTCCTCCAAGTTTACACAAAAAACAGCCAGAGACGGCGATACTCTAGGTCCTCACTATAGGAAAAACATCTGTAGGTGCACTCAGGCATTATATTTTGGAGAATCTAGGTGCAGGGGGAGCACTTATAAATGCAACAACGACCAGAAAATTATTTAATTGGAGTTCATGTCTGAAAGTCCTGAGGCAGATCTGCCACTTACAGACCTTTCTGGTGGTTTTAATGTTTTGATACTCTTTGCCTTTTTTCTTAGTGTTAAAACTACACTACGTGCATTTTACAGGAGACAACGACCCAGAGGTTGTTCGCCTTGCCAGCTGTGACAATGCAAACGAGCGGCAGATCCAGCGTCTGGAATGGAGCACTCTCAGACTCCCAACCCCTTTCTACTATACCAAGCCTGCTGTTTACTCCTTTGTGCTATCCTGCATACAAGTTTTAATATTCATTCAAAAATCACACTGAAGAAATGCACCACTGCAATCATATCCTCTAGACCGAAGGACAGACTGCAATTCTGGGGTTTATTGTCCATGTGGATTATTCTGAGTGGCTTGTGCACTGAGTCACAATCAAGAAATGGCCTAAGCTCTTACCAAGCTATTTAGATAATGAAAGGAGAAAGATACAAAACAGATTCCAGGGCCAAAAGATGACTCACAGATCATCTGTGGTACTTAGTCATCCTGAATTAGGGGACAAGCAGATTTGGCCCCACAGGATGTTTCAAGTTCCTGAGGATACTGGACAGCAACAGACAAACCAAACACCCTGCGTCCTGCTTTATTTATCCCCACTGCAGTCTGACTACCTTGTAGAGCTGGCAGGTCTTCTAGAGTTTTGTAGAGTCCTGTGTTTTCTTTTAGATACTACTCTGTGTAAGCATTATTTAAATACCAGAGCAGGGGAAGGTGTAGCTCTCTTCAGAAAAGAAATACAGCCAAGCAGAAGGCAAAACAGGGCAACTCTCAACAGGCACTGGGAGGCTACTAGGTCACCAGATACTCAAACTTTTGACAGCATCATAAATGTATGTGGAATGGCAGTTGATAAGAGAAAAAATGTGGCTGTCTTCCCAGTGACCTTATGAACTGACAGATGGGATAGCAGTTCACAGTTTCATACTTTGCTTTTCCTAACAGGAATGTTGGGGGGGTAAAGGGGAAGGATGAGCTTCCCAAAAGGATCTGAAGAGATGTGAAGGGCAACACTCTGAGTGCTATCCCTTGCACCAAGGGTACAACCAGTCATCCCCCAAAAAAACAAATTCCTCAAAGTTACCCCAGCATTTTTTTATCTCCTACACATGAGGAGTTTACATCTTGCTGTGATTCTCTGGGCAGAATTCTTTAGTCATCGTCTGCTCAGACTTGCAGAGCAGCACTGCCCATCAGCACTGCCAGGTGCTCGCTCACCAGCTGTTTGAACCTGGCACCGTGCAGAGCTGGCGCAGGAGCTGCGATGTCCAGAAGATTTAATCTTCTCCTCAGACTTTGGCAAGCTGGTCTCTGTTAACTCCACATCTGCTGCAGGGAGGCGGCAGCAAGTCTTCCCTAGCTCCAGCTCGCTCTCAGGCCAGTGACCTTAAAGAAACAGGGGTCCTCACAGACCATGGAGCCAGGGGCTATAAAAATATGTAAAACTTGAAGAAATATGGGATAAGCACTTGCTAGAGATGGCACACTAACATTACATTAAAAATCCAGCTGTTTTCCATGCTGCTAAGAAGTGACTCCCTTTTCTATGAAAGGCCAGAGGAAATTTGCTGGATTACTATTGGGAATATAAATGCATTTTCAAAGAAAATTAGGTATCGGCCCCAGAGGCCCTTCCCCATTTTGCATCCTTACCCTTAGACACCTGCCTAATGTAGCAGTCAGCCTGGGCTGATAGCCCATGTTCTTCCATTACAAGCTGAGCAATCTCATCAACAGCTGGGTAACCAAGTGTAGCAAATGCGGGCCTAAGAAAGTGACAGGGCCTGTCAGGGTAAGATTTCTTGAATGAAACAATACACTGATGATGGCTCTTAATTCAAAGACTTGATACCCATTTAGGTTTGATTGTCAGAATGTGCTGGAAACGTCCAGTCCAATTTTATCACTTATTTCCCCAGCAGGATCCCTGATACACTGTTTTTAACCAACACTGTAAGAGGCTTTGTTCACTGCTTTACCTTAATTTTGAAAACTTTAATTGAGTTTGGCACTTCCATGAAGTCTGAAGCTGACAGCTTGATTGCTGCCACCACCCCTCATTTTCTCCAGGACCACAAGCAGAATTATCTGCAGCACATGACACAGTTCTTCACACGGCCTCTTGGTTAACTTCCCCATGGAGAGGACATTAAAAGGCAGAATCTAAACATGGGGTTTTGAGCCAAGAGCTGAGGTAAACATAAACAGCATTCTCTACGGGGGTTTACACCACACTGTCTTTGGGACATCTCTGCACTTTCGGTACAGAGACACTGGAGCCCAGTCAGTATATGGTAACCCAGCACTAAACACATCAAGAGCATGGAGCAGACACACAGTTGCACCATCTGCAATATTTGAAGCCTTAAGTAGTAACTTAAAAATGCACTTTTTGATCACAGCCTACAATCAAAGATAAACTACAAATTTATCTTTTTAGTCTATAGGTCAAGGTAAGCTGTTGAGCATGCAAAGCAGCTCAGCTCTATGCCTGGTTAAGATAAAAACGTCAACTCTGCTTTGTCCTCCTGCTGCTGGGCTGGAGAAATGAAGTTTCTGTTCACAAGCTCCTACTGTTACTCTCTGAACTGCACTAACTCTGGCCCAGTTTTCAAAAGGCAGAGACATAGCAATCTTAGAAACAGGAGATACTTGAGCCTGCAAGACACAGGCTCCCAGAAGAGCCTGTTATTTAGAAGTTGCATCTGGAGTGGAAGGGAAAGTCCTGGAGTCTCTTGCTGAGGAGTAATCTCCACAGCTGCCAGAAGCACTTGTAGCACTGGAGGCATCAGCTGGGGAAATGAGGCCTCCAACCTCTTTATCAGGACATGGATTGGACTGAATGGGAAACAAGGAATTCCAAGTCAGGAAGAGTCTCCTGGATGAATACAAGGAAGATGAAAAGCCTAAGTGCCTAGGAGGTAGAGCTCCCAAACTCTAACCCCCCACCTCCATCCCCTACCATCAACCTTCCAGGCAGGCTGCCAAATCTTTAAGCCCCGCTGCTGGGAAGCTGTGAAGTCAAGCTCATAAGAAGCCAGACAGCTTTTTAATAAAATATCTTGCTAAAACTAGGACACTTGTGCAATTTTGCAGAGGATGCTGAATCAGCACACCGACACAGAACATCCTCGCAGGGGAAATTTCTCCCCAGATCACTGGTACACTTAGTAAACCCTAGACAATTAGCTGAGGAGACAGGGAGATTTCTCATAACATAAAACACTTTCAAAAGGCAAAGTAAAATCAAGAAATTGAAACAGTTTGGGATTAACACTGCTCTGAATAATGAATTTACACCATCTCTGCTCCCAAATTACACTGTTGCTTTAAGCACCACAGTTAAAATCATTATATATTCTTACCAACAATATAGTATTAATATCAAACATGAATGGATATGCCTTGCCCTGCACAACATGTGGGGTTTTTCCCTTTTTGAAATATTAATTTCTTTGTAATGCAGAAAATTTTAAGAGTTTCAAAGGATTCACAAAGTTTCACAAAAAAGCAATAAAACTAATCAGGAACAGCAAAAACGGAAACAAGATTAAGATATTGCATTTTAATTTCCTAGAAAATAATGTGTCACCAGCTGTGTAAACTTTCTTGTAGCTAAAACAAATATTCTGAAAACAAGCAGGCAGCTGATTTACACTGTAGCATGTTTCCTCAGCAGTTCAGCCTCCCAGGGAAGCCCTTGAGTTGTCTCTTTGTACAAAGGCTTTAAAGATAGCCATACAATAAACTGATTTGATAAGCAAGATTCTGAGCGATCTTTAATTTTTATGTTCAACTCATTAACTCTGAGCTCCTGCTGACACAGCTAGTACTCCTGCCACATACACTATATGCTCCCTGAACATAAGAAATAACCAGCACAGCATGTACTATTCTTCTGACATACCAGACAAGACACATGCAGACTCTCACAGCTGGACTCTTTGGTTTTGTCTCCTGAAGAAAGAGGCGAGGGCCTACCTGCTGATTCCCCAAACAGGCACCGTGCATTTTGTAGAGTTTCCTCTTCTGGAAGCTCAGAAGGGGCCTCGTTCGGGCAGATGTGCTCACATTAGCCATGGAGAGAGATCTTAGCCTTGTCCTGTCTCTTCTTCTTTTCTTGATGTGCTGGTGATCAAGCAACCAGCTGCTCGAAGAGGATACCTCTCTGTTGTCTGAAGCTCTGCAATTTCATGATTAATGGGGGGAGGAAATACAAAAAGTTAATTACTCTCCACATGCACAGGCCAAGATTTCATATACCGATTAGCATTAGCTATCTAATTCCACAAGCATTTTATAAACATTAAAATAGTTTAGCACACTGTTTCAGGAAACCACGTATGCCCTTTGTCTGCTCGTTGATTAACTCTATGTTAGAAAGGAAGTTTATCTTCTTGTTTACCTTTCTGCTCGCAGAAACAAATATCAAATGAAGTTAAGCCCTTAAGCATTTAGTGGCATTTGGTTATTCCAAATTCAAGAACTCTCTTTCTAACACCTCTAACACCTATGAGTTTTAAGTTACAATTAATATTTCCATACAAACTTATATTCCACTCAAGACAGCAGCCATGCTAACATAAAAGGAGACTAAGAGTCCTGCCCTAATACTTTTGAGATTTTCTAGTTTCGCCCAAGAACTGAAACTTAAGTAAATCTTTACAAACCAGTGCAGGGGTTGCAACTCACTGTGAAGCATCTGTATCAAAATTAGGAACTCTGTACACTTAGCTTAACCAACACAGAGCCATTAAACTTCACTTCCAGGGAAATGCCAGTAGAGCTCTCCAATAGAGCCTAAGCCCAGCCCTGGGGAGGAGGGAAAGCCTAGCCTGTTTACCTGTCTCCAAGACCTACAAATTGGTTAGATTCAGATGATTTGGGAGAATGCAAGCTCAGTTCCAGCCACAACGTGGCAGGGTCTAGATGAACACATGGAAGGCTCTTTTTCAATGTTAGTCTCACTCTTACCAGTGTTCCCTCAAGCCTATCCCTTTCCAATCTCCCTCAGTATTACAGAATCACCCCTTCACTACCTTACCTACACACACACTTGCTGTACTCACATCCTTAGGGGTACAGTATAAAATCACAAAAGGCACGTGAGAACATAGGGCCAAGAGCAGCAGCAAACCCTGTATGTGTACATATAACAACCCTGGATCACTCTCACCAATCTACAGCCTGTCTGCTCATCAGAAGAGGGAACACTACAAGGTAAGAATTCAAAACACCCTCCCATTTGGGTGGGAATGACTCAATGGGAGGAACGCCCTCCACTTTTATAGGTATCCTGAATTTATTTTGTTGCTGTAGCAACATCTACCTGCAAGGTTGAAGGCTTCCCGCAAAAAGTACCAAAGTATGCATTTATTTTTACAATACTAAAGACCTTGACTGCAACTGAACTGCCTGAGAAGTCCAAGTACACAACATATTTTGGCCTCGCTTCACAACAGGTCATCTATCTGCACAAATGATTATCTTACGAACCTTATCTGGCAAGTCACAGTCTCATTAGTAAAGTTATAACACACAATAAAACAAGAAAATTAATTTATTACAAGGCCATTTATGAATCTTTTTTGACCAGCAGTATTCTTCTAACAGTACACTTTCATTAAATAGAAGCGCTTGTTACGAAAGTGTGATTAAACACCATCCCATGCTGTCCTGGTGTGGTAATAAGGTTTACGGGTTTAAACTGGAGCTGTCCTTCTGACATGTCAGAACAAGCCCAATAAGCAACACAGACTCAATGAAAGTAATGTGCTAATTAAGAGAGGGATGGCACAAAGTATTTAAAAGAATATATTAGTGAGCACCAAGAAAAAGCTCCAAAATCTAAAGCATGAGATTAATAATAACCTCATTTTTAAGACTTGAGAAATAAATACAATGTTTAAAATCCATGCAAAAGATTTCTTAAATACTTTCTCTGAATTCTCAAAAATATTTTCTCTGTAATTATCTGCCTCAAAGTCAGATGGTGCCAAGCCCAACTACTAGACTTCCACAAACCTCCCTCTTATTAATACACAAGACAACTTGGACAAGTAAATTAGAACAAAAAGCTCTTCAGTCTGGCTTCTCAGCTTCTGCGATTCCTGCCCTTGTTCTGAGGTGTGCCCAGGTCTCTGATAATCTCTCTTCAGTCTCTGCCAGCTGCTCTAGCTGGTCTCCTGTGCCTTGCAGTAATACACAGCTCCGTTTTCAGATGAAGCGGAGACCTCAGCTCTGTGTGTTGGAGTTCCACTACACAGCTGCATGGTTTTCCTGCCACTTGTGTAAATAGGCTTCCCAGTCAAGGTCAGAGTTACCTGTCTATTTTGATGTTAGTTTGGATGTTTTTCAAAATGTGACTCTACAGAAGAGTGGAGATGAACCATCACCAGATGTAAAATTAATTCATTTGCTGAAACATTTGTTTCAAAGCTCATAGGTTGGTCTTTCTTGCTCTGTAGCCAAGCTGAAGAGCAGAGACACAGAGACATGCCCAGCAAGCCAGACAGGCACGGTATGTACTGAAGTAACAAACTTTTTCATTCCTCGCTCCTGGTACAAGAGTGGTTATCCCTAGATATGGGAACTGCTTCTATGAACATTCACCTTCATCCAATGCACGTTGCTAATCTTGGCATCTAGATTCAATTCAGAAAAGTGAAGCTACACAGAAAAGGAAGTCACTAACGAAATTAAACCTTGACAAATGGCAATTTAAGGTTATCCACATTTAATCAACCAGGAACCGTACACGGGAATAGCCAAAGTAACCGATCGTACTGCAACCCCATGATTACCAACCTCAAGGCATCTCACACTTAAACGTACTTTAAACATGGACTACTATATCTTTCACATCAAGAGCCTACAACTGATTTCAAGAGTTCACTTAAGCAAAAATCACTATCATCTCTTTTTTTTTTTTTTCCCTCTACAAAAGCAAAAGCCACCTTACTTTCCATTTGATTTTGATTTCTGCTTTCTGAAGTATTTAATACAGAGTGAACTCTAGAAAGAGCTAGGGGAGGAGCAGCCAAGAAATGAAGATAACTGTAGTACGCAACTGTCTCAGTTAATTGCATACAAAACTACTAAACAACAAAATACCACAAAAAACTGAAACACACTCAAAAACCCAAGATGTAAGAGGCAGTGAATTTCCTTTCAGGATTCTCATGACGACCACTCTATATCGTGCTCAATCACTACTTTTAATGAACAATATTTATTTGCAGATTTCAAAACACTTCACAAAAAGAGAAAAATTAACTATTTTAACTGACTTTTAAGATGACATCTAGGAAACTCTCAAGTCTCTCAGATTCCCTCCCAATACCTAACTCACGAACTCCAATTTATAGCTACAGCACTGAGAAAATCTTCTAAGTCTTCCCAGTTCTTCTTTGGAGGTTTGTAGGTCATGAGTAGAAAACAACCAGCCTGTAAGGAGAGTGCTCCATGTGCAAGCAACTGTATTGCTTATAAAATGAAAAGAAGACTGATTTTGGACAGTGTCTGATAAATCAGAAGAGAAGTGGCTTACGTTACATCATTAGAATCCCTCATTATGAAGTCAACCTTATACACTGGTAAAAGCATTTTTAAAAGCAGAAGCCCTTCCTCATCTATTTCGTGAAAAAGGCACAGATTCAAGACAGCCTTCTAACACCCTAAATTACTCTCTTCTTTCATGTACCCATCTCTATTATCAACTCCTGTATCAAGCCTATTTTGTTTCAAAAACTCAGAGGAATCTCCTGATTTTCACTTACATTATTTGTAAACAACTGATACGTCAGGAGCCTGAGCACTAACATCACAGGACCTCTCCATCCTGACATTTAGGGCACAGTCACACATCGTCTGGGAACAGACAGCAGCTAAAGGAGCTGCCCATCCGAGCTGCTCAGTATAATCTCTTTGTGGGAGGCTACAGCCCATGCGGCAGAGCTGCTGGACCAGCCGGCTCTTCTCGGAGCCAGGGAATTCTGTGCTGCTGCAGACACGGCCATAAACCCCCCCAGCTCTAGAGGGGAGTATTTGCTTCATCTGCCTGATCTTAATTAAGACCTATGAATAACAGCAAATACTTCATCTTCAAAAATCACGTTAGCAGTATACCAGGGGAAATACAGGTAGGTCTTTTGTGAGACAGGGCTGTAGTCAATTACCTTAATGCTGTTTTAAGACTAATACTGATTAAAGCCTGTACTGTATTTTAAAATCTTTGAATAAAAGATGGAATTACTGGAGAAATACGGAGTAGTACCGAGAAACATTTTTCTCCTACATTAGAGCTGCTACAGTTGTCCTGGAAGGTATTCATCCAGAACAAAAGACGACATTGGAAAAAATATCATCTCCAAATTCCTGAAAAAGTAGCTGGCAAAGATAAATTTAGCCTTCTATCGAAAAATGATGTTCTTAAAATTAATGAAGCTACTACAAAAAACTAACATCGACCCATGCTGAGGCACAGTTGATGCTGCTTATGTATTCTATTAATCTAGTAAAGCCTAGTTCGTCACTTTTCCAGAAATAAAGTTGCACTCATGATGACGAAATCCTTCAAGTCTGAAATAATAAGTAGAAGTGTGCTATCAACTGTATCCTTTCACTAATTCACAGATATATTAATCTTCCCTGTAGTTAAATGTCAGTAACTGCATAATTTTTTGATGTCTTTAAGAACAAAACTCTACTACTTTCAACCTTACAAGCAAGGCTTGACTTCTCTTGAAGCTTGCAGAAAGCAGCTCAGTTTTCCTGATTTACTAGTGTAATGATTATCAGTTCCATCTACATATCTTTATCAAAAGTTGTTTAAAAAAAAAAAATGCTATGTACTGTCACCTACCTGAAGGAGATGCCATTGAGCAGCTGCTTGTGCCTCCAGGTCTTGGATGAAAGAGATGAAGAAGCTGGAGGTAGTGGAGCAATTAGGCTGCTGATGATTTCACTCAGTTGTGCACTCTGGAAAAAAAATTAAAAAAATAAAAGGTAGTGAGACTTTTATCCACACCCAACAGCTCCAAGTTCCTGGGTTTTTGTAGCTTTCCTGCTCAGGATTCCAGTTGTATGCATCATGGAATAATCAAATCTAGTTTCTTCTCATGAATAACCAAGAGTGGCATGTTTTTTTCTTTCACAATTATTATGTTCCACTATACAAAACCAAAAAACAAACAAAACCAAAAATAGCCCAAAACAACCTACCAAAAAAACCCAACAAAAAATGAACACAACCCTGAACAACCAACCAAGGACACTGTTCAGACATTTGAATAAGTAGTACACAAAACACATTAGTGATCTTAGTTTTTTAACCGAAAGTTTTCAAAAAGGCAAAAGAAACCAGACCACTTTGCAGCTGATGTTACAACAGCCGCAGCCCAGAGCTAACTGGCCATTCAACAGGGAAAAAAACCAAGCTTGCTGTCTGCTCATCGTACATTTTGTTCACTCAACGTTTTTCCTGTTTAAAGAATCCTCCTCATTGCCCACTGTAGTTTCACAAAGGTGTCTTTATAGAAGTGTAGCTACAGGAGGATTATTGTAACTACAGACAGAATGGCTAAAAACTTCTGGTAGCCTCAAAAATAGCAACAAGAAGACCCCACCCAGCAAAGCCCAGACTTTCAGAACTGCCCCAAACCAAATGCAGCTGATTTGTTAAGCCTAAGAATTACTCCTTATGAAGCAATGAATTGTGGACTGACTCCAGATAACATTTCACAATGATTTTTTTGTTTTAAATGTCAAACCTTAAAGGCTATTCTAACAATAAATGTAGCTTTCTTAGAGGAAACTGTGTGCTGCACACTAAACAGAAATTAAATGTATCTGAAACAGCATACTTCATTTTTTCAAAACTTCGACATTATTTTGTAGGATTTTCATTCAGAACTAAGACTGTTTAAAACAAGAATTGCTAAGGGTTACCCAGTAAATCTTCTTTACATTTTGAGGCACTAGCATTTACGCAGAAAGAGCCAGAAAAAATTCTTTTCCATTTTATTACAACTCACACCTTTTCTGCTCATGTTTAAGTGATGCAGTCGGGTAGAAATTTCATGTCAGAATAAAATATTCAGGGATGGATATTAAAGCACAGAAAAAGCAAGTCAACTACAAAGGGTCTGGGCAAAGCAAACAAGATGCCAGTAAAATATTTAGCAGATTGATTTCAAAATCTAAACAGAATTCAATCTGTAAGGAGCAAAATCTCTACTAAACATAAAAGCACCCAAACAACAGCAGACTTCCAAAACACAACGAAAAACATATATGTTTTAAAAAATGTTGCATAGCTATAAAAAGGACTTGGAAAAGTATTCATAAAAATTGCTGGGCTGTCACTTCGTATTCTTTGTAAATTTATTTCTTTTCAACAAAAAAATACTTCAACATAGGACTAAAGAATTCTGTGGAAATATCGGTGGACGTACGTCAGCCTACAGCATCGCTGCTCCTGGCACTGAACAAGATGAAACTCAAACCTTCAGAGTTAATGTCGATTTACAGAGCTGATAAGTCAAAAAGCAAATAAAACCTCAAAGCTTTTGGCATTGTAAAGGGAAGAAATCTGATGTAATCTGTGAGATGCCTTAAATCAAGGACACCTTTATTTCCAAGTCATTTTCAGATCATCCAAGTTCTTGGACTTCCGTCTGTAGCTACTTAGGGAGACCAGGAAACACACTCCTATTACTTTAATTGTCAAATGTCTTCCTGAAAAGTACGTTGAATTCTGCAAGTAATCACTTAAAGAGGGGACATTTCCCCACAGTCTAAAAATGCTCTTCGGTTTACCTTGTGCAATTGCCAGCACCGTGCATATAAATTTCCTGTTTCATTGCTTCCTCACCCCTGTCTGTTGTGGATAAGATCTATCAAACAGGGGAAGCATCTTAAGAACAGGAAAGTATGACTATCAAATAAGAAAAATTGGCACAGAGATTCAGGAACAGGCATTAGGTACCTAAAGCTACTTTTACTCCATTTAAAAAAGTGCGTGTGATGAAGAATTTATGTAAAGCAGTGGAGCAGCATCTCAATGCACCATCCTGCCTTTGTCAGGTTTGCTTTGCACTAGCCGCATAGATTTATCTTGAAAACAAATTTCCTGTATCTCTTTCAGCAATGCAATCCTACCACATTCTTTATGTACTTCCAAGCAAAAGAAAACCCTGCTGGTCTGTATCGTATTTCCTGGAATTAACCTTGGAAACGACCGTTTTGAACACCACGAAACAAAACTGCGCTCAAAGCTATGCCTACGCTGTGCCTATTAAGTACCTGGAATTCCTCAGCTCCGAACTGGAGTCCTCTGATGCTTGGAAAAGCAGACCAGCAATTAAAATCTGTCAGGGCTTTTTTTTTTTCAAGCACGACATACCTTCATGTTCAGCTGTACTCTTTCATCTCACATGAGTATTTCCTGAAACCATCTGTGGCAACTCTCCATTGAGCCTAACCATGAAGGAGAGGCAGGTTTGCCGATAGCTATTAGAGGTGGTTACGTGGCCGCTTTGAAGGAAACACAGCGGTAACGCAGACATGTCAGAAATAAAAGGTTAATTTGTAAACCTGGTGTACAATGTAGTTATTTAAGCCCTTCAATTCATCAGTGCCCACTCTTGGGATTGCACAATATCTTCCTTTTTGGAAGTCACCACCATGGAACCTGCCCTATTTCTGAAGTAAATTATTTGGTTCCACTGACCGTTGAGTTCTTATTTTACTTTACCTGTTTTTCTATGTTTCGTAAAAGCAGGGTAGGGCTGCTGGGTGACATTTCAAAGTCATGCTCCGGCAAAGAATCCTGTCTCTCAATGGCAGCTTGCGAATTCCCTGTGGCGTTTAATAAAGCTTCTTGGTCTGTCAATTGCATTTGCTTCTTCAAAATGTCTTTTGGAAATGGGAATTCTTCTAAGATCACCATCCCCTAGACAACAGCAATTGAACACAGTTGGTTGACAATGGATAAACCCTCCTAAATCATTTTTAAGGGGCAGTTGAACCTGGCACATCCCACTTAAATCCTCCCAGCAACTCTTTGGAGCACTCAAACTACATTTTAAATACACTTAACAGCTAAAATATAGAAATAGCAGGTATTTTCATTGATGAAAAGCTGCATCATTTGTGCTACTCCTTCTAACAGCAATCACTCTAGTGCTATACCAACACTGAAACATCTGTGCCAAAATTCAAATCAGAAATTCATACTTATTAGAGCAACTATATGAACATTTGCCTGCTGATTTAAGAAGAGGTTTTTCTATAAAAAAACAATCACCTGTTTATCTGAAGTTGGTTATAGGCTTTGCAGCCAGGGAATTTCGCAGAGGCAGTTTAAAGTGCTTTATTTTTCTTATCCCTATCCAAGTTCTAAGCAAAACATCAAGGTTGTTACTTTTTAAGTAGCAGAGATTAATAGAATTCAAAAAAAGCCATTTAGAATTTAATAATTGATTTAAGGTGAGCATTTTTAGAGTTCCATCATTATAGAGCTAACTATCCTAAATATTCTAGCAATGTCCTTGCTTTTCCAGACAATCTGCACAAATGTGGTATCAGGCGTGGTCTACCGTCCAGAATGTCACCTAAGAAGAGAAATATAACTAACAGCGTTTCATAAACAGAACTAGGAAAATAATATCCCCGTTGTGTTTTCCACATGACAGATTAGAAAAATAACTCTCAAATACAATCCTAGGTAACATCTCAGTTGGTTTTAACAACTTAAAATGTTAAACAAAACAATAAACAAAAACCACTTTGTCACAGTCAAAAACAGTTCCTCAAATAGTCTCTTAATTTGTCATTATCTTGACCAAACAAATCAAATATTCAGAAAAGGCTATCAAACCCCTGCAGGCTTCTTCCAAAGAGAAAGGGAAAATAATTTACTTGCATTTAAGCACTGACTGTTACTCAAATATCAAGGAGATATTAAAAGAACGGGACCATTCAATCACACTGCCTCAATTTTTTATTTCTAGTGAGAATATTCCCCTAAAAAGCAAGGGAACATTGTCATTATGTGAACAAAAGGAACCCCTATATTACTTCTTGTAGCAAGTCAGACTTCGCCTAGGTCATGGCTGTGGAAAATTAAGGATCCTGTAGTTTTACTCAGACCTTAACTCTTGCCTCAGCAGCAACTTGCCCTAAAACATGCAAGCGAGTCTCCAAGAGACTTCAAAGAGGAGGCGAAAATGTGAAATTGTCCTATTCTCATTGTGTCCCTAACTTATTGTCCTGTTTGAGTTACAAATTCAAAGCTGAGAACGAAGATATTATTTAAAAACAAATGTGCTTGAAAGCTCGCTTTAGTGCCCAAACGGGGCACAGAGGTTCTAAATGTCCATCAAGTCTACACTAGATTTTCTACATTCGTCATCAGGTAGCAGCCCATCATCTGTGCTTTTCCATTTACGGCAGATGGAAACGGATCTAGAGAGAACGACACCACAACCTGCAGACCAACAGCAGTTACAAAGTAGGCAGTACGTTCAAGGAAATTCAAGTATAGACTTAATTCTTAGCCACCACAACAGGAGGACAAGCTATCTCAATAGCATTAGACTCTTTTAGAATGTTTAGATCTTTTTAGTAAAAGAATCACAGGTCATGACCACAGAGAGAGAGCAAAGGACAACTCACAAAAGTCTAAAACAGAAATTCTGAAGTTGGAGGAAGAGACACAGAAAAAGTGGTGAAAAGAGGGGACACTCCCCCTCCCGGCCCCCACTTCCACTGGTATTTTATTTATTTAAGTTGCAGAATGTGGTTGACCAAGCACAGAAGGAAGAAAGTAGAAAAGGAGAAAACTGACATACTGTTTGGAAAGGAAGAGGTAGAATAGGCACAGAAGAAAATAGGAAGAGTGAGGAATTAGAAGACTGACTATAGAGGAATCATAAGTTAAACAGGTTGCAACCAGTAGGTTTTGGCAATGAACTCCCCCCTCCACCTTCCTTAAATTGAATTGCTTTGCAGACATAAATTTTTTTTTAATGGAAGGACTCTCAAAGATCCAGAGCTGCTACTTGTGTATGCATAGAGATGGAGAAGACATCAAAGGTTTATCAAATTATCTTAAATGAAAACTTATTTTTTGTCCTACTTCCACCTGTAACAATCAGGGGTTTTTTGTTTGTTTGTTTGTTTTGGTGGTAAGACATTTGCAGGTTCAGTTCAGAGAGAACACAGAGTCCTTTCAGGTTAACAAAACTGGCCAGGAAATTGCCCACAAGTCAACCAGCTCTATCCCTTCCTATTGCATTGTTATGTTAGTGGAGTGGTGTTTTTCTTGAAATCATTGTTCACTGCATATGAATCACATTTTTTTCTGCTCAAAACACATGAAAAACACTCCGAAACCGTTAAACACAGCATACAAATTCTAATGATATTGTGTAACTACTTCGCAGCCACTAAATGAAAACAAAGAGCTCTTCTATCAGCCCACATGTCCTGCTGTAGCTGCAGCATTGGTGTACTACAAACATGTACATAAAAAATCACAGCGGAAGAAAATACATGTCTACCTTGGCTATGGGACACAATGCCAGAGTGAACACCACAGCTGGTAAAAGGGGCATGAAATCTCCAAAAAGGAATGTCATTAAAGATCTCCACCAGAGAGATGACCAGGCTCCTAGCCAACATGCCACCTAATGTGAAGAAAATGCATGACTAAAAGGATGTTCTTTCTCTCAGTTCTCTGTTCCTTATTTTTCTGTCTTCTGTAGCTCATGAGACCTGAGCCACTCTACAGACTGATAGTTTTGGGGTATAACAGTGTACATGTACTTGGTATGTAGGACAACACTGAAATATGGGCATGCTCACCCTTCACCAAAATACAAAATCTCCTTTGCCTTCTGTGGGCACAGAGGTAGAGCAGACCCTCAAACAAAGGCTCTGCAATTTTTTTTTAAAGAAAAACCTGAGGAAAAGACGTGAGCAGGAGAGACGAAGTTGAATATGAAAAGAAGGGCTTGGATGGTGAAATGAAAAGAGGGAATAAATTTTCTTTATGTGATCAGAGGGAAATGCACTCTAGAGTGATTTCCCTTTCCTTTTAAAACTCCCTCTATGTCTCACATTCAGCCACATAAAGTTTAAAACATCTTCTGGCTCCTCTCCATCTGTGCTTATCTGACCCTGGCATAGATCAGAGAACCTACATGAGACTGATCAACGGAGAGTCAAGCACCCTTCTCTAAAACCCCTCACTATCACACTATCAGAATTATCACAGGATTTGGCTTCTTGCACATGAGGGAAACCCATTAAACTGATAGATAGATTATGAATGTTTTAGGAATGTGACTTTCCCCACTGTCTAGCCAGTTCAATTTACAAAAACTACTACATGAGTTACACACATTGGAATTTCAGTAATAATTAATCCTCGACCTGTTCAAAGTGCTGTACAAACATTAACTAGCTATTCCTCAGAATACAGATGTGTTGTAATTAACAGAAAAGCCCACCCCAAAACCCCACAACACAAAAATCAATAACCAATCACCCCACCTGAAAATCAAATCTTGCCTCTTCTGCAGAGGGAAAAAATAGTGTGATAAATGCAGTAACTTGTGTTTGGCCCCTGGAAGTCACTAACCAAGTCACAAACTACCACAGATGGGAAGGTAAGAGTTCCCAACTCCCAGTCCTGTACTAGAGCCTCTAGGGTACAGTATTATTTAGCTCCTGATGTCTCCCATTAACCTTTGCATGCGAGTCTGCACGGATACAAGAATTCAAGGGCAAAACAGCAACAACAACAAGAAGGAACCAAATATTACAAGAAACACCATCAAAAGATTATTTGAAAAGCCCATTTATGAGCTTACAGACAATACCTTGGTGGCACGTATCTGCCTGTGAAGGTCAGTTAGTTGTTGGATTTTGTATTCTAGTTCTGAAATCTGGGCTTGAAGCCATGTCCAACGGCTGCCAATTCTAGCTCTGTCTGCAAGCCACTTCCATTCAGAAGTATAGCTGCTGTGAAGACAAAATGCTGGTTAGTCCAAAAATAAAGATAACCACATTTGCACAAGAACATTTTTGACAGCTGCTCTGCCTCATGTTGCAAGCATCTCTGTTGCTTTCAGAAGATATCTGATTATACCCCTCCAGTTTCACATCAGCTTATTTCTGTAACTACAGAACTTGCCCAAATCAGTACAATCGATGTTCACTGGCTACTCCCAGGCTGTTAGTTTTCCATTCTGCATTGTAACACCCAGAGCTGGAGAAACTACCAAACGATATCAGTTAATGCAGATTACAGATTTGTAAAGAATTCCAGTAACTCCACCAGCAAGAATCCAAATTCTTACACCACAGTTCCTCCCACAGGCTTCCACAAATACCGTTTGCTAACAACTGGAATCTAATGAAACACCATCCAGCAATGAACAGCTACATGTCAAGTCAAAAAAATAACTAAGTAGTTCAGATGTCCTTTGTTTAAGCTATTTTGTAAATAAAGCTGTGTCAGTAAAGTAAAATTAGGTCACTCTTACTGTTATTTACAAATAGGCGTATTTTGTAACACAAAAGCTATGCCTCCAGTACTTGACATTGTGATTAGCTCAACTTTATTATGCTAAACTCATCACTGGTATCAGCAAACTTAACCTACATTAAATAACTGAATGACACAAAGGTAACTCTCAACAAGTAATATCCAGTAAGTTTAAGTAATAGAGACAAGAAATTGCAATATTTTTGTATGCAACTTCCACTAGTACCCTACCATTAACTGTGTTTATTTATTTAAAGAAAATGACTGGTGGTTTTTTTCCACTGAAGTTGTGAAGTAGCTTGTCACAGGTAACATAGTAGAACTGTAAAAACAAAATGAATCTTCTCTAGGAAAAGAACTGCTTTTACTCAAGTTACTTGGATAACTGCTGGATCTAAATCCTGGATGACGCTGTATGTCAGTTTTGCACAGGCAGAATACATGATCCCCTGTTCCCTGGGCAATGAAGAGTACTGAAGTATCACAAACAATACAAGAAAAAGCAGATGCCAGTGAACTGGCATAAGAACATGACACAAGTGCAATTGTTTCACGCATAATTTTGTGCCAATTATCTCAACAATGACAGAAAGGTAATATATCACCCTGCAGAAGACACTAGACATTACCTGACATGAGTAGAGAATCACCCAATTTGAGGATACTAATATTTTCAGGGCAAAGATTATCAAGCATAATATAACTCAAAATCTCAGAACTTCCAGTCTACTTTAGCTATCATAACCAGTACGAATAGACACAGTCTCCGGTACATTACCTGTAAAGTACATAATTTCCCTCTTTTAATACATAAATTATCTGCCCACATAATTTACAAGCAGCTTAAACTCTCCTATACAGACAAAACGAACATATGAAATTAGAAAGGAGATTGAAATGTCTTGTTTAAATCCAGGTTCCACACGCAAGCAAATAAAAGTGGGTTACCATTAAAAAGAAACTCAAATAACTCTATAAATATATACCTTAATAAATTGTTTACATTTTATATATTCTATTAGTGATTATGTCCTATGAAAAAAGGCATGTTACGTCATCTTGTGAATATCCATTTTTCTGACAAACCCTTTTTATTTCTCTTTGCTTTTCCATTATCACCAGTACACAGTAAATTGCCCTGGTTACTTATGCTTTAACCAAGTCTTCTCTGGGATTGACAGCTTTTGCACTTCTGTGCTTCTGAAAGTCATAAAATACAGTTTGTGGGTAAAGGGGGGATTCAAATTCCTAGTCGTCCCAAGTCAGAGTTCAACTAAATAATGTGTTCGTGCAAGTGCAGTGGCTGGAATAGTTAGGATTTGTCTCAGGATGCTGGGATGGCAAAAAGCTAGCCCTAAGAAAGAGCTGCTTAATGTGGCTGTAACAAATCCCTTACTTAATAATTTCAACAAAAAAAGTTAAATAGGAAATGAGAAGATAACCGAGAAAAACCCAACAGAAGTGTTGAGGTGCTTATTCCTATCCCTTTCTCAAAACACAAATGAAGAAACAAACAACAAAACCCCACAAACCAGGTCATTAGAAGCCCAAGTGAAAGAAAATAAATCACACTGAAAAAATTACCTCTTGAGCTAGATGCAACCGTTTGGGGAGAAAGGTGAGCTATCCTCAAACAGACCGAGGGGAAAGGGAAGCAAATGAGAAAAATAAGAAGTGCCGACACAGCTGGGAAATAAGAAGTGGAATGGAAAGGGCTGGAGCTGGTCTTATGCCACATACATGGTATGAAATCACCATGGCAGTAAAGGAATCCACAATCAATACCAAACTGCAGCAGATAACAGAAGAGCAGTTAAACACTGTGGTCTTAAGACAAATAAATCATATTCTCCGTATATTACTGTCTTACATGCAAAAAAAAAAAAAAAAAAAAAAAAGAAAAAATCCTCTGCAAAGTTACATCACAAGGTATTTTTCAAAAATGCGTTTGCAGGTTTTTCTTCAACTCAATACTAGATCTTGGATCAATTGCGTTCACTGTTAAATATGTCACGTATATTTTTGCTTCATTCTAAAATACTACAGAAGTATTTCTTAAGGCTTCAAAGTGTACTATATAATTAAACTAACGGCATTTAATTACACTGTAACAAAGATGTCCTTAGGCTCCTCTGCAAGGAAGAGTTTCCACCCAACTGAGCACAAACATCTCAAGCTCAGCCCAAAGGAAGCAATTTTAGCTTCTCCCTCCTGCCAGGCCAGGCTGCCCCATGCCCAGCGCCTGGGCAGCTACACAGTGACGAGGATCAGAGAGTTCCTCATGGTTAATTTTAACTTTGGAGGCAGGGTGAATTGAGCAAATTTAAGCCTAGATCGTTTTCCCAGTTTTGATGCCTTGCAGACAGACGCACTTTTGCATTCCCACAAGGGAAGGGGCAGGGAGCTCAGGGTAAGGCAGTGAATACCGGTTCACATTTATGCTCAATTTTGCTACCATCTCTGTCACTCATATTTGTTTGATCTTGCATTATTATTTACCATCTTTGCCTGCAAGTCTATTCCTCTACAACTATATAGGAAACCTTGTAACTCCTCAGAGGAAGGTAAAATCTCTATAAGCTGATCTCACACTCCTAAAAGTGACCTGTTTGCATGCAAAGTAGTAAGGTCACTCAAGTGACAAATTATAATCTACTATTGCAATTAAAAACAAACAAACAACTGTGAATCTGTTCCTGGGATGTTAGGCGGCACAACATAACAGTCAGTCAGTAAAACAAGCTGTTTTAAGGTGGCACCAGTGAATTCATTGACTCTGCAAATCCAGAAGAGAAAAAACCCAAACCAAAACAAGGACCCATACAAGGATACAAAAATAACCAGGCCTGTTACTAAAAGAGGAAGTCAAAGCAGGTGCTAAAGTAGAAGCCCCTGCTCTGGTTCTCTGTTGGGAATGAAACAAAACAAAACAAAACAAAACAAAACGTTTCTGTCTGCCCTGCTTCCTGTGTGCTCCTTTTGCAATGCGTCTTTCCTGGGTTTCCATGCTTTCTACTGTAACGTCACACATCCTCCACAGGAATGTCAAATTTGCTCTTCTGCTGGCAGTTCAATACAAACCACGTTACATTTGCAAAACTTTCTAATGTTCAGTACCGTAGTACAGTGAAATATTAAACTTACATATAAACTTACTGCTCTTGCAATGACTCTAAATCTGCAGCTGATCTGCTGCATACATCCAGGACTATTGGAACTGGAAGAGAACAGAGCAATACTGACTTTGTATGAATAAAACACCTCATTTAAATTTCCCTACAAAAGCACGCTGGAAATGCATTAGAGACAAAATTAGTTTCCATGTGAGATACTGGCTTACATTTCCCCTGTTCTGGTTGAACTGCAGATCAATCCTGCACAACTTGCAAGAGAAGGAAGGATGGACAAACAAGCCACAAGGAGCACAGACGCCAATGCAGACAGTCAGAACGATGATAAAAAGTATAAGTAGGAAGCCGACATTCAGGCTGTACTAGGTCACCCCAAAGTACAGGAAAAAATCTGGCTGGGGATGGCCAGCACCAGCAGGGACAGTATCAGCATTCCAGCAAAGCTACTTGCTTTTGCTGAGACCGAAGAGGCAAGTGAAGAACACTAAATAATATATTATTACAGTCAGTGTTATTGTTTTAACTGAAAAAAAGTTTTTAGCCAAGATCTACAGACAGACCATATGGGTGAACCCCTCAGTACTCTGATTTTCCCCAAAAGAGAAAACAGAATTCAGAACAAACCATGCTTTTATGTAACCAAGCCAACATCAAAGAAGACAACAGGACTATGAGAAGTATTTTCTGCTACCAGTGCCTCCATTATGTTGTGGGTGAGATTTATGACTTCCCAATAGCTAAGATCAGTCCATCCCAAAAAACAAAACCAGGCAACCTGAGTGCAAAGGGCAATGCTAACCAAGATAAAATTGTTGGGCTAGACACACACTGGTGTTTGGGGTTTGTGCCTGGGGTGGATTTCTTTGTTTGTTTGTTTATGGGAGAGGAGAAGGGGTGGAATTTAAACCTTTTAGGCATATTTAATTTTTATAAGTAGATCAAGCAAGAAGCCTGAAAAACAGTTCATAAATAATGAAGGAAAAGCACAGTGCTGTTTAAAATACACAAAAAATGAACCTGGGATTGATAGTAAGTATATAGGAAGGTTGATTCAAATAGGCATGCTGAGCACAGGAAGAAGTATTTGAGAGCATACAGCCCTGTGCCCAAGGCAAGATTCTTCACAAGCATTTTATATCCTGAAAACTAAAAGGAAACTGAGGCCTTCCAGCCTCCCAATTCCCAGTCAGAACAAGTAACAGCCCCTGCCACGACATGTCTGCAGGGACAGTGACAGGGACACTTCCTACTCAACAGGGAAGGAGGATGTTTGCAACACACCAACACTCCGAAATGCAGGTTTGCCAGCCCCAAACACAGTCTCCTTCCAAAAGGTTTATTTCAAAGAACACCAACGATTTCAAGTTACAACTATCTTAAACGTGAACAAGCCAGAGAGCAAGGCACCCACATAGTGTGACTGGGAAAAACTCCTCCAAAAATGATGCATTAAACGTAAGAACAGCAGTTGTTCCTGACAGCCCCTTGCACTTACATTTCTGCTCAGTTTCCTAACACGGTATATTTTGCTCTGTCAGGCGATGTCCCCTCCAGTTTAACCCACATTGTTCTGGCATCCAATTTTCAGATGATTTAGTCCTAAAGCGACCCTGTGATCCTGAACTCTACCATTGCCGCTGGTTCACCTCCTCTCCCAGGGACCTGCTGGGGTATCAGAAGCCTGTTGCCAAACATGAGAAAACGAAGTATTTGGGAGCAAGAAGCAGCTCATAAACTACAGACTGAATACCCTCAGGATAAAGAGCTAATCACCTTCGTTGGTGGAAGTCACTGAAAACAATGGCAGAAGTTTATCATTTTGGCAAAGGATGACTTTGGAAAATAAAAAGCAAAATATCACAAAATTCTCCAGATCTTTAAATCTCATCCAGACACCATATGACTCATGATGAAATTCACAAGACTTGACATACTGGAAAAAAATCATACATTCTCCAATTCTCTTGGGAAGCTCACTCAGTTGTACAAAAATACAAACCAGTTCATGTTTACCACATGGCACTCTTATCACAAATGTTTAACAGCACACTAGGATGGTGGGGGTCCCCTGCAACTAGAGCTGCAAGCCTGCGAACTTCCTCAACTGCCCCTAATTTGACACTAGCATCACAGTCAGTTTTCCTGGGACTACACATGGCAACGCTCAAAAAGCAGCTGCCCTGAAGACAAGCCTTTGCAAGCAAGCCGTCAAGGTGAGCAGAGGGCTGTCAACACGCTGGTGAAATTCAACATGTCCATTTTTCTTCCCTCTGCAAACAATGACAGTAAATAAGAGATCACCTATGAAAACTAAGAGATGGTATATGAAACATTGGAATTAGGTGAATTCAAATATGCAGTGCATGTACTTTAGACACACATCTAGATTTTACTCATGAGATAAAAATTCCCACTCCCAACAAAAACTTCCAGCACTTGTGATGGCTGAACAAACATGTCCAACTATGAAATGACCTGTAAATGCTTTCTCAAGGACTGATTCTTCTAGCACACCTACTCAATGTTTGTTTTCAGAATGAACTTTAGTTGCTGTTGAAGTATTAATTTCTCTGGATCAGTTAACTGTTAAATCCATAATAACAACATAATTAAAAAAAAACAGCGAGTGCTGTTTTATGAACTCAAATATCTTCTATGCATTCCAGAGTGCAAACAAGATTAAAACAAACTTTAACAAATATCATCCTGCAGTATCATATCCAATTAACGCTGCACAGCAACAAAACACTATTTACTCTGACAGTTCACTATCAGCCTTTGCTCAAATCATCCAGGAGCACTTGCTGCAGACTGCCTGCGGAGAGCAATATGCTGCTGTTTTGTGGCAACCAGCACCAAAAAAAAAAAAAAAAAAAAAAAAAACAATTTNAAAAAAAAAAAAAAATCAATTTAGGGAAGCTTTCTGGCACTCAAAACCATACTGCAGTCTCTGTGAGGATCTGCAATCAGGTTGTTCTTGTGGAGCATCTGGGGTTGCTATCACCTTCGGTGTTTTAACAGAAATTTTACCTAGCAGAGATTTTTCCTCTGGAATACTACATGGCTTCAGAGCAGATGGGTCACAGTTCTCTTTATCATCTACAGACATTGACAACTGCTTATCACAACAAATCCTGGCAGCCACGCCTGATCCCACCACCTCTGATGTTCTGCTGCCATTTAATACTTTCAGAACTGCATCCAATAACATATGTTGATACTAACACATAATACATGTCTTATCTTCCCAAACCATAAAACTTTATCCAGTTGAACATTTCTGCTAAGCCATCAGGCCTAAGGAATTTATGCACTAACACCTGAAATTATCAAACACACCTGTGATGTTCCCTTAAAGATAAGATTCATGGTACAGAACTAGAGTGGAGAAAAAAAATTACGTAGCAACAGAGCACAATTTTTACATCTTCCCCAAATAGGTTTAGAAGGGACAGTGGGAAAGGGAGACAGGGAGAAATCAACATTCAGGAAAAAAGCCTGTAGAATATAAGTGAAAATATAAAAAGGGTAAGCCTCTGCACTTAGACACCCTAGCAAAGGAGAAATTTCATAAGCATTTCACACTGGAGCTCTATGTGCTCCCTCATGTGAGAAATCACATCTGCCAAACTGTTGAGACACCACAGCCAGCACTTCCGTGCAACAGAGTTCAAGCAAAGAATCACACCATTACTACAGGTTTTATGTTAGAAACTGAACTGTTCCACTTGCACTGAACTGTTAACTCCATTTAGAGCTCAACAAAAATTAAAAATTCAGCTTCCTAGAGCAGTGTTGTCTGTTACAGTGCTGAACTTTTCCAGTAGCTGGCTTCACAACCTAGTAGGTGCTTTTCATCTTCAATTCTGTTTACATAATTCTTTACAGCTGTTAATGATAAAAGGCCAAATTGGTCGGTGGAGGTAGGGTCAGTTAAAATATTAACTGCCCAAAAAGTAAAAACCTGCAAAAGGTAAACAACCACCACTATTTCCTCTTTTAATAAAATAAAAAACACTGCAAAATGCATATCTGCTAATGCTTTTGTTAAAATATTATAAAATGAGTTTTTAAGATTCCATTGGCTCCTCCAGCATCTCAGCATGCTGTAGATCAGACCAACATGGAGCAGAGAGGCAGGTAGCACAAACATGCAAAGAAATAAACTTCAGGAACACCAGGGCTGCCTGGAAATGAGCTTTTATTCTTGCCTTTGAAATGGCACAACATCAGTAGACTAACACCAGGAACGCGGGCCTAGAAATTCTCTGTATTACACAACTGCCCTTGAAAAATAAATCAAGGAAGTAGCACTACGCCTGGATTCCATGCTCAACATAAAATGAGATAGAGCTTACAATATATTCCTTTGAAGATATATGCAAATGGAACATTACTACAGCATACAAGCAGCATATCAATGCTGTCAAGCCACTGAAATTGGTCCCAAAATTTTTACATATATCCTTTCAAGGAACAGGTGGGTACGGTATTCATGTAACATCTAACTCCTGCTTATAACTAATTTCATTCTAGCTGGATGCAGTATCAGATTTAAATGTAAAAATGGATAGGAAGCATATTCTTTTCTGAGACTTTTTAGACAGACAACAGTTGATCCAGAACTTGCATGCCAGATGCACTGGAAATCATCAGCAGGTTTTTGGTAGTGGAGGGGCTGCAGCCCTGCAGAACAGGGAAAAATGACCCAGGCAGAGACTGAGAGGAGACTCAGGAGGGACTATGCCTGGTGGGGGACCACAGAGAAATGGGGAGCAGCTACAGCAAAGGCACCTCCACAGGTTGACCTCCACCTCCTGCCGCCCCTTGCCTTACAGAAGGGAACAGTGCCTCGCTGTACGGTGTGTGCAGTGCACGTGTGGGACACGGGTAACACGAGAGCTGGGAGGACCCCACAGTGCTGCTCTGAGCAGGAGGAAAGTCAGGCAGAGCTGGGACAGGTCCCACTTCAAGCCTTCAGGCCTGGACCCAGCCCACCCATGGGACCCAAAGGGAGCTGAGGAGGGGCTGTGCTAAGTGTGAAAGGGGTGAGTCCCCAGCACCTGCCCTGGGGACACCGGACACCCATGTATGTCAGAGACTGAGTCCTTGGGTGCCCCCGCAGGTGCTGGAAACATGCTGTAATTAAGTAATATATAGAGATGAGTGACTAAACACTACTTGGCTGTCTGCTTGGCAGGGCAGGGATGGAGTTTCTTAGGAGGTTAAACCCTACAGTCTGCAGGGACAAGGGCTGGAGAGTGTGATGAAATGCAGGTTTGAACAGTTGCAACCTTCTTGGTTGTAGGAGCTTGTGGTGGCATTTCACCAAGTGTTATTGCTGTCTGGTCCACCCCTATGGGCTGGGGGGAAGGTGAGTTTATATTGCACATATATTCAAACATGGATGTTCAGGTTTATTTTTTTTCAATACCAGAATCAGTAATTAGAACTTCGCTAACTGAAATTGAATTAAATTCCCCAACAGAAAACTTTTTCTCACCCACAACAGCTAGGTGAAATATCTTGATGAAAATAATCTACAGCTATTTCAGTTTCAGTAAAAAAGAGCATAGGTCAATATAGTTAAATCTGACACCTAAAGTTACATTCCTAACCCATATTTAGCAGTATGAATGAAACCCTGTTACAAGAGAGCATTCCTATTTTGGGAAGCCTTTATGCACACTTTTTATTTCATGTGAAAAGGAAAGCATTTAAATGATTTCCTGTTTCAGGGGCCCATATACACTGACTTTCAAAGACACTGGATGTATCTCTTTGAAGTAGATTCTCATGAAATCAATGTTATCTGTAAAATGAAATAATGCTGCCCTCATTCTACAAGATGTTATAAAGACAGCCCATTGTTGTTTACAAACAAATCTTTTAATTAAAACAAACACAGTTCATGGCTTAGCAAAAGAAAAAAGCCATAAAGCACTGATTAATCAGCAGTTGACATCAAGCACAAAACTCTTCTTGTCTACCATTTAATTAAGCATGCGAGGTTATCATGTATACACATGTCTGTTTATTAGATTTTCTATTCTACTATACTATGTTGACTGTGTATTAAGCTGTCATTCAGAAGAGTAATGCCAAGTTTTTCCTTAATATGCATTCAACACCTATCTAACTCAAAAGCTTTAACATTCTTGGCTCAGAGATTCGCTTGCAGGTTACAACTTGTCAAACCTTCTGCCTTCCATTAAAATGTTTCAGTTCACTTTCAGCAGCTGTAAAAATATGAATGTAATTACAGGTTAGAAATTGGGATCCTCAGTCACAAGAATATTATTCTGGTATTGTGAGAAAGAAATCTTGCTCAACAGTAAGTTATTATTGCTGCATGTCAGATCTCTAAAGAAAAACAGTAGATGCTTGTGGGACCCTAAGTAAGTTGTAAATCCATCTTACAGAAGTCCAACCAAGTGAGGTTAAATATATCCTGAAAAAATACTCATATCCCTAGAGTAAAAACAGAAGGTAAGATAAATCTAGCTTTTCTTTCATTCCCTTGTAATCATTCCCCTCCCACATCCTAGTGACAGGAGCCAAGAATTAAGAGAATGGAACTCATGAAAAAGCAATGTAAAAAACATTTCAGAATCAGCATATTATCAGCACCTATGAATTTATACTTATTCAAAAGCTTTCATATTAATCTTCTATGCAAATAAGACATTTCCCAGACTTGTAAACTAAAAAGGTCTTAAAAACTGGGAACGACTGGGGTTTTTGCATAAGAAAAACTGAGAGCAGCATTTAGTCCTGGTAGACTCTCTTCCTCCTCTTCCCAAACCAGAATTCAGCTCTAATATCATGTAGGAAGTGAAATTACAGATCAAAATGGAAAATTAGGATCTGACCTTGCAAAAACTAACAGCTTCTCCTTACAATGTGGTTCAAAGACATGCAATAAACCCCAGCCCTTAAGCAGTGCCTTCTGTAGTGAGCCCTCAGAACTGCACTGATGTTGCCCAATTAGCCATGAGAAAAATGCTAGGAATAAGGGATAATAATCTAGAACAAACAGATTAGATTTCGAGATACTAGCCACAATATTTTCTTCCTTTCTGTATTCTCTCCACTCTACTGTTCCCCTCCCCACCAAGTATCTGTGCTAAAAGCAGATTTCCCATCTTCTCTCTTTCCAAGTAGCAACCTAAGGGGAAAAACAAACCAACCAACCCACCCCACAAACAAAAAACCCAACCAACAAAACAAACAAAAAACCCCCCAAATAAACAAACACCACAACACCAACACAAAAGAAGAAAAAAAAAAAAAGAGAAATATTTACTCTCTCTGCACATTCATTATAAGTTTCCAGGCAAAATAAACCCCGTGGGCATGGAAAAATAAATCAGTGCTTCTTCGTCAGACTTGAGGTTGCTGGAGGATAATCAGTAAAATATGCCTTTCAAAAAATCAGAGGAAAAGCATGAGAATATTTCAGAAGGAAAAAATCCCACCAAATGATGCAAAAGGACTGTATTCAGATGGGGGAAGGAAGATCGGGGAAATAGGGCACAGGACTTTTCATGGTAGACAGAGCAACTTATTTTGCAGAAAAATCTATTGTAAGCAGCTTTTCTCTCTAATCAATTAGAATGTAATCACCTGCATTACTGTTAGATTGAGTGTGCAGCTGTGCCTTCAAAAAATCTCAGTGATGTATCATTCGATTCTGGAAGATCATTCACGTAGCACATACAGAAGAACTCTGTACCCTGTCACTTCAAAGGTTTCCCAAATAATTACCTCAGCATCAGACTTCTTCGTGGTACAGTGTAAATGACTAGAACTTCCAACCACACCAAGAACACACACTAAATACAGAAATAAGGATGTAGAGTTGGATAATACATACAATACTTAGCTACCAGAGCAAAGCTGTGTTGAAAAAACTTTGAGGCCACATCCTCCCCCATGTCACCTTGTTTGAAATTGGTGGCCAGTTCTATGGCTAATCTTCCATCTTCAGGAACCACAAAGAAGATCAACAAGTTCCAAGAAAACTCAGCTTGTGAAATGCTGTCTATGTTGCATTTGAAGTGGTTGATGTTTGTTGTGAACTCCTAAAGGAATTATTTATGCTCAGCTTTGCGATGTACTCCTCAGGGCCTCCATCCACTTTGGTTCCTAACGCCTCACACAGAACTAGTGACCAGGACCTAACATCTGCCTTTAAGAAACAGAGATAAGTACTACCACACCCCCTGTGTAGTGTCTCAGGGAATTTCCTCCATCTGAAGGCAGGAACTGTACTAGAATACACTGCAAATTACTTACAGAAATTCAGTGCTTTGCCTGAGAAACCTTCTGTGAAAACTGTGACAGGTTGAAGACATTCATGAGTCGACACTAGCAGCAAAATGACAAAACTCCTGAAAAGAGGCAACTATTTTTTCGTATTTCTCTTTACCAAATACACAAAGGACCAAATGTGTTTTCATTAAGCTCTTGAAATGGAAAGAGGCTTTCCAGTTGCTCTAGAAACTAAGAAAGTTCAGTAAGTACTGTGAATTGTCAACTAGAAGAGAATTTTGTTCACTAGCTGACCAAGGATCTTTCTTGTGTTGAGGACAGCACCTATGTAATGCGCAAGAGATGAACAACAGTCTAAATATCTTATAACAGCTATTTGCAACAACAGAGGTATTGAAATAGATACATAAAGACAATCTTACTTGAGACACAAAGCATTGAGATACAGCTCAGAAGAGCTTATGTCAACATTCATAAAACAAAACTCTTTTCAGGATAATGAGAATGAACAGGTTCAAAAAGCTAAAAATAGCTCCAGGTTTTTTCCTACGATGAAGAACTGGAGCCGGAATCAATCTCTCCCTCCTGATGGGAAACAGACTGTTCTCAGGCAAACACAATAACTGCTAGATCCTCCCCTCTTGTACATTGGATTGACACCTCCTGCCCCTCCAAAAAGGATAAAAAGCACTGCAGTCAGTACAACGACCAGCCACCAGAATTATACCCTCAAGTTAAATGCACTCAGTATACTGGGGTACAGGCAAAACCAAAACATTTTCTCACTCATGACTACATTAATAGAACCTCATAACATCTACAGTTAAGTATTATGAAGAATATCACAGATGAAGTGTTTTTCCAGGTCAGTAAAAGTCTTCACTATGAAAAATAAGTCCCAGGTGAGGAAACAAATATTCTCTCACCCACATGATCACATTACTTCTGGAAAGCACTAAAAGTCAATTCCCTAGGAGAGAAAGGCATTTTAAAGAATGTGAATGCACTTAGCAGAAATAAAAATGGATGTTACCTTTGTTTCTTTTGTCTAGGTGAAAAACAATCCAAAGAGCCTTAAAATGTTAAAGCTCAGGAAAGAACAAATTTCAGCAACTTGCACTGGTGAATAACTGATTTACCTTTGCTATCTAGAAAAAAAAAGTGCAGTCTTTTAGCCACAATGACAAGTCTTGGGAAAGCTGAAAAAAGCAAGAAAACCCTAACAAGATGCAGATAATGATAAATTCAAATAATAGACTGCCTGTTGTCACTGCAATGTTAATTCAAGCATTGCCTCAGCCTATGCACACAGACAAGACATTTCTGCTTAAACCAGGCAGTGCTTGAACTCCGAGTGCAGTTCCAGCACCAGGGATTCCTGCGCGACCAATGTAGCAAGGCCTCAGCCAGAGCCCATTGACACCTTGTCGCCCTGCTGCTCGACTGCTGTTCTGCACAAAGAACATAACAAAGGGGAGGAAAAAAACAACCAGAAAAAAAGCATTGTGCTGAGTCAGATTATAGATGATCTACCCAGTCGCCTGCCTATTAGCAGTGGCCAAGGTAAGAGCCTTACAAGGGGGCAGGCATGGAGGGAGCAGTGCTTTTCCAAAACGTTTCCTCAGCTGCCAGCAACAGCAGCTTGGGGATTTCCTGAGCCCAAGGTGCTGCTTTTCTGCTTCATAATCCTCTGTGAATTTTTTCCCTCAGTGCAACAGAGCAAGCCTTAAGTGGAAAGATAACTTAAGCAACTGAAAAACCACAAGAAGAAATAAAGGTAAAAGACTGGCAGGCAGAGTTAGAAACTCGACTGTCCCTGGCAAGAACAAAAAAGAAAACCCTCGCACAGAACTTCAGGCTAAGTTTTACCTTATGCACTACCCTTCAAGAATCAAGAGTTTCTCATCACTTTTTCAGTTCATGTAATCACAAGATAAGAATCCCAGAGGTAGAGCTATTACTCAGAAGTTCAAACATATCAGCTAGAAGAATGTGGGTTCTCCTACACTGTGGAGCCAAAAATGCTGTTTTTTCATTAAAATATTTCAAAAGGAGAATAATTCCTTTGCAAACTCAAATATCTAAGATGATCCTAACTTAGCTGGCAAGTCGTTATGCTTTAGTCAGACTTTAGTACAGTATTTATCTGACAATACATAAAATGAAAACTAATTTTTACTATGTACTTTTCCTTCTCTCCGTTTTCCAGGCCTACAGAGTTTAACCAAACACAGCAGTGATTTGATACAGCTATGCTATGCTGAAGCTTCCCTAACTGAAGCTTATAAACACATAATGGGATAGCTTTTTTCCAATTTAAGATGAAGCTTCTTGGATTACTTCTGAACATTATGCTTTTCAAGAAACAGAACAAGACATTATGTTTTTAAATATTTATTTTTCCTCAAACACTAGTGCCACTCTTAATGGTTCTAGACACTCTCCAAGAGCAGAGTATAAGAGATCAAGAAACACAAAACCAGTCCTGACTTCAAGTGGTAGAAATGTAGGTAGCACAAAGCTCCTACCAAGCTGTGAAGCTCTATTCTGTGTGTCACCATCCTGACTATCACATCTTAACAGACATTAAGACATACCCTATTCTCTCCAGCTGTAAGATGGGGAAAGCAGCTGTCCTTTCACCACTTCCTAAAATTGCTTGACCACAGAGATGCTGCTAATAGTGTAGCAAGGTAGGGAAAAGTTAAAAAAAGAAAAGTTAAAACAAAACAAAACGAAAAAAGGCTGTACCACCACTGGGAAACAATTTTACCATCTTATTCTCCTACCGACCTCTGATTTCCAAGGCTACAATAATTTGTACTGACAGGGTCCCTTTCAATTCCATACAGTATTAGTTAATTATACTAATTTCAGTCTGGTTCTTCTTGAAAAAGATACCAGCAACGATAAAACCACCGCTAGCTTCCTTCATAGTAGCAGAACAACTTCGGTAATTAACATTTTTTATACTGTACTTCAAGGAACCTATTTTTTTCAATATACAACCCCCACATACTAGATGGCTTGACACCTGCACCAGGTGATCATTTTTACTCTTTATCACATTGTAGTGGATTTCAAGATCCTAACATTGACTAATAACTCCAGAATAAAATTAAAACTATTTTCATAACAACCAAAAATATCATTTACAGCACTATCACTATTTGATTGATAGCATCTTCCCAGTATGGAATAATTAGTGGTACTCGTGTAATGCAAACTGATAGAGTGCTGTACAAAATCTAGCTCTCTATCAGTAAAGTAACTGTTCCATAAATGCTGTAATTGGGAGAAGTCCTTGCTTTCTGCCTGGCCCCTGCCCCTGGCTCACACAGGCAGCCCTGCTGATTTCAGTAGGACTATCTACTGAGTGAGGTTACTCACACAAGAAAGAATCTGCAGGTCTAGACCCTTCCATCTTCATTTATAAGCATGAAGCACATGAGTCTAGCAGGAATTTAACACTTACGCTTCCACAGCTGTTCTTACAGTCTGTTCCTCACCATCTTCATCTGAGCTGCTACATGTGGCATCGGAGTCCAGATCCTGCTCCACTCGAGACAGCAGCCCTCCAGTAGAAAGTGCAAACCCCCGGATTTCACCTGGTGCAACGCTAACTCCGTTCTGTGTGTCCACGCTCGAACTAGTCTCCAAAGTAGTTGTGTTGTTTTCTGCCCAACCTTCAGCGCACCTGAGGGATCTACTGCTTGAAAATCTGGTTGGCTCACGGAAAACCTTCATTCTTTGTAGCTGATGTTTCACAAAGCATTTCAGCTGCTGATCACAGTGTTTGATAACATGCTTTGCCAGGAGCATTTGTAAACGTTTCTGAGTTCTTTTGGCGCGACTGATTTCCATTTGTTGCTTAGTGACACACTGGAGTAAGCGACCATACACCTCCTCCGGGGTGCAGCTCAAAATCCCTTCTGAAGGCCCGTGAAGAATTTGGTGTAATAAATCCCCTTTTATTGTTTCAGCGCAGACTTCCAAAGCCCTGCCCAAAAAACCATTCTTCTTGTACCATTTACCATTTAAAAGCTGCATTTCTTCTGCATTAGTGGATTCAGTTACATTCAAACCCAAAAGTCTCTGTGTTTCTGCCAAATTCGGAGATGTGGTCTCTGAAAACGTTCCCCCTTTGACCTGTTCCTCGGGTTCCGAATGACTAATCAGACCAAATGATGTGTCAGCACCATTAGGTAAGGAATTTCTCATCTTGGAACAGTCAGGCTCTCCCACTTTTGTTTGCTTACCGGTTCTGTTGCTAAATGCAGAATTTCTACTCATTAACAAGACAGACTGATAGCGCTTGGAGGATGGCGGAGAACCGAAATGCTGCACGCTGAGGATATTATTCCTGAGGTTGGGCTCAGCAGTGGGGAACCCCAGGACTGAGCAAGTAATCTGTGCGATGGAGTCCTCTTTTATCTTCTCTTCCACTGCTCTGGAATTTTCCATGCACAAAGCTGTATCAGACTCCATAGCTCTAGAGGACAAAGAAGGCGACAAGTGGATACCATGACCTTTTGTTGCTGCCTCTCTGAGGGCTGGTGTCATTATAGCTATGGTAGGTAGTTTACAGCAAACCTGAAAATAACATGGGCCATGTAAATTTTCTCGTTTTCATAACACAATACAAATGCAACAACTCCGTCATATATTTCATTCTTTCAACATTAGTCAAAGATTAAATAAAAAGGACATTATTTAAAGAAAAAGGATAGACTATTCTTCCTCCCAAGTCAAACAAGAACACTCGTTCTGGTTTTTATTTATTTCAGTCAGAGGTTGTTCCATGTGCAATGAAAGCCTTTACCTCTCAGGGGAGTAAGTGTTCATACCTCATTGCATTTCTGATCCTATCAGTCTGAGAAATAAGACTCCCAAAGTTCAACCATATCATCTAACCTTGCCCAAACTGAAAAACATGACCATAAGCCATGCGACCTGGGAAGATGCATTTTAAAAGATGCGTGCAAGTGTATCTGCATGTATATACCAACACAAAGAGATGCGCATCTACACATTCCTTCCCCAAAACTCTGTCTGGATTTTATTTTAATCTGCTCTGGAGATACTTTTTGAATCGCATTTGGTTTTTGTTCAAGTATTTTTTTTAATACTTAAATGAGTCAACATCAACAGTACCACAGAAATGGGAGCTATGCAGATACCTATTACAAGTTCAGCAAAGCAGAACAGCTACCACATGATGAAACACTCTGAAATAAACTCAGAGGCACCACTGGGAGAAATACATGTAATGTACCTCTATATAACGCAAGCATTTGGTTAATTAATTTATTATATATTCTCACAAATACACTTCAGAAACCAATCATGAAGGCTAACACTTTAAAAATAGAGAACTCTTAAGTTCTAAATGTTTCCTAAAACATCTTTCCTGTGCCTTTGTATCCAGTTCTTTATTCATCGGGCACTGTCTGCATAATACAAACACAATATTCTTTGATAACAATTTGAATAAAGACAAACAGTTTTCCTTTACAAACTCTTTTGCCTGTGGCTTGCTATAGCTTACACGAAGAGTCCCCAGACTTTGGGATTAAAAGACCAGTGTCAACCTTCACCATTTCTTGTCAGCAGCTCTGCTGCCATATCAGACCATATCTATTCCATAGCCTATAGAGCAGCAGCATTGGCTTGCACTGTACTTTCAGTTTTGTTTAGGAGATGGTTAAATAAACCCAAAGAAAGATTTAATTGAACATGACCTGCAGAAGCCTGGAAGTTCTTCGTTAAGAAGTTAGAAACAAAACCAGAAACAATAAGAGAGTAGTAAAAAAAAGTGAGCGTAGCACAGTAATTCCACAGTAAATTCTCTGTGTGACTGGTGTACTACTTGAGCAGCATTTCCACTGCCCTCCTTTTAATGTCTTCAGTTTCTCTGATCTCCACAGCAACTGCTTAGCTCAGCAATTTTCAATGCACAGATCCCATAAGGGGTCAATGATTCTGAGACTGCCATGTATGGATCTTAGGAAAAGCAAACTCCCTGTCTGAAGCCTTAGCTTGTTTGTAACTACAGGTTTTATGCTGAAGGTGCGAACTTTAAAGGGAGATGTGGAATCCTAAGGAGCTAAGAAGTACCAGTCTGGATACTTCCTCCTTGACTCTCAAAACAAGAAGAAAAACATAAAGAGCCACATACTGCCTTAACATTCTCCATATGCTTTATTCACCTTTAATTGCTCCACATAATACTTCAGCTATAAGGTTTTCACTTCTGTACATCCCCTACCCAGCATCACAGGGATCAGGTTTGGTGGTCCCAATGCTGACGATACTATTAAAAACCATTATTAATGGTACTATTAAAATCCCCAGGATTTCAACCTTTATCAATGAGCCAATAACTTCAGACTATCGAGAAATTCAGAGCGCAGTCCTCTCTGGTGGACGACCATTCAGCAAGAGCCTCATTACAGGCAAATGCACTGATGAGAGCTGGAGCCCCACATTGGAAAGGTTCTGGTAACTTCGTAATGCTGTCAGCATCTGTCTGACTCCTGGCCTGTCTTCCCACTCTTGTAAGAGCTAGCAGGGATGAGAATTTTTAAATCCAAAGGAGCATGGCTTCAGACACCTATGCTTCCCCTTCCTCAGCATATGCCAAATAACTGTAGTAAGTCAAAGTGATTTAGCATGGCTAAAACATAAGGGGGACAGAACTGAAGCCCACACTTTCTTTATGGGGTTACTATGAACTCAAGGGAGTCCTTGTATTCTGTCTGTCTCTGGGAACGCCAAGAATGCTGTCAGCCCGATATCTAAATACACCAAGCAATCAGTTTATAACTTTTCCAACTCTACCATCCACCTTCCATAGCCCAAGTGGTTGAACAGGAACAGATTGCTACTCCCGACAGCCAGGAAACCTCCACACGCAGCAGAGCTGCTGCTCAAGTAAATGAGAAGTTTGGAGATGTGCATCTTGTACTGATGGGAAGATGGAGGTGATCCAAAAAAGTGGCCGCACAAAATTTTCAGAGAGCTATGTTTTAACTTGATCATATTCCCTCAAATACTACATACCCTTCTAGTACGGTTTCAGATTTTCTAAATGGCAATTAATACCATTAGCAAATTATTTTAGGGTGGTTTTTTTGAGTTTGGAGGACTTTTTTCCCCATCTTTTTAGGGGGAAAAGGAGAAGAAATCAAAGTACCCTCAAATTGAACCACAAACATTAAACTAAAGATCACCAACAAACCACTAATTAGGAGTTCCTGACACAAGATACAATAGAGCTAAAAAAACCCAAAAACATGCTTTTTAAGAGTGAAATCGCTCAATTAACCTCTTACTCAGCAACTTGCAAATATTACACAATGTTTCTGCCCTGAAGACAGTTGTGTGAGACACTTTAGGTGTGTCCCTCTCTTTTTAGTGACATCAAAAAGATTTTATATAAACTGGTACTGTCCCAGTCTGCAGCCCATGGCATTTCTCCAAGGAGTTCACAAAACACACAAAAAGTCATCAGCATAAGAGCAAAACAAATTATCAGCTGTAAAAAAATTGAAAACAAATTTTAGCGTGAGTATTTGGCTCAACAAGAACTGGACAATTTTCATTTTGACACATTTTATTTCATTTTGGCAGAAAGCAGCAAAAACTTCATTCCACCCTCACTGGAAGTGAGATCCCAGAGCCAAACCTAGTATCTTCTGGGGAAAAAAAATAAGTGCAGAGGGAGGGAAGACAAGTACTGCAACATGGTATTCAGGAAGAGTCTCTATTTTCTTTCCGGGAAAAGTTTTTTTGTCAAAGGAAAAGAATTTCAAGGATTTTTTCCACTGTGTACCACTTGAGGTTTCAAAACCAGAACAGCCGAAATGATACTAAACTGGCAAACAGCTTGCTTTTCATCTGCTGAATACACACTCCACTTGAATGACTAAAAAGTATTGTAAAAAGGAAAGCTGACGTAAAATAAGTACCAGGGCAGGGAAGAAACAAGTACCAGACACGCACAGCACAGCAACTGATGTTTAAAGTGACTTTATGCTTATCCTCCCCTAATGCCTTAATTACCCAGGAGGATATAAGAGGGAACGGCCGTTTGCCGCAGCCCCAGCGCTCCCCAGACTCGCACCCTGCTCCCTCCTCCCACCCCAGCTTCGGGTCCCTCATCCCCAGTGACTCTTCCACCACCCCTCTCCCCTGCTACCTCTGCTTATTGCTCAGTCCTTACTCCACATTTCCATGTTACACCCTTCTCCGCCAGGCTCACCTCAATGGAATTTGTGTAAAATCCTTAAATTAGTGTCATGTCGGTAATTAGCAGCACCCTATTAAAAACCCAACCACCAACCTGCCTGGATGCAGGGTGGCATTCCCTTCCCAGCTTTTGTTTGTACTCCTTTCACTTCTTGACTCCTTCCCCCACCTTGCATAACACTATGACTTGTTACACAACACGGAAGACAATGTTTTGGGGGATTTTTGATTGGAGGGAGGATTGTTTTGTCTTCTAGTGTTTGTTTGTGATCTTTTCATTTTCAATGACAATAAAACTCCATTTGCATGAGGGTTTGTAAGGTTCCCGTGTACCAGCCTTCTCTCCTTGTAAATTGAGTTGTCCTTCCTCATCCCAAACACCAAAACTTTGTTGTTAATTATGAGATTTCTGGAGACCAGGAAAAGCTTCTACATTTACTATTTTTTTTTTCTTTCAAATTCAGGGGCCTACAAATAACATTTCAAATTAATACAGCTGTTTCCACTTTATTCATAGATTAACAGTGTCTCAGATAAGCAAACTTCCAATGTTTATTCCTTGTCTAGAAGGCATTTCAAAAGCAAGGCAAAGTCACTGGCAGCAGACAGCATGTGGTGAAACATCCAAAATTAAGCTCAGCAAGAATGCTCAAAAATACTGCATTTCGCACTGATAGGAGCTGCTTTAAGGCCTCTCAGAGAAAACCTCCAGAGGAGATGGCAGCTACATGAGCAAGCTTGATCTGCCTACACCACCACTGACAAAACCTGGTTTCTACGGCTTTGTGTTGTTTGCTCCGTAATCCCGAGCTCCTCCTGGGCAGCCTTCCTGATAATCGCTGGCCAAAAATAAAGCGGTGCTCTGGCAGACGGGCACTGCCACGACCCAGAGCCACCACCAAGCTGAGCTGACTGGGGATGGTTCTCCCAGCCTTGCCTGGTGGGAGACATCCACTGGGGTTCACCTTGCCTACCTCTCCCAATTTCCACTAAACTTACTTAATCATTTCTAAGAACAGAGAGGAGAGCTCGACAGCATAAGCTGCTTTTTTTTTTTTTTTTTTTTTTTATTTTTTAATTTTTTTTTTTTTTTCTTTTTTTTTTTTTTTTTTTTTCACAGTATAGATTCCAGCTATGACCACAAAAGAGATATTGGTCCCACTGGGCATGTCCTGGTTAGGAATATGAAGGAAAAAGGAAATAAGCCCATATTTAACACACCTGGGACTATCCTTTAAGAAAATAATTTAAAAAATTACCTCAGTAGGCAGCTTTTGTTTTCAGTTCAAAAGCAGCCTGGTTACTCATGACGAGTATTTAAGCATTTTAGTATTTTGTTCTATTAATAGATTGGAAAAAAACCCAAACAGGATTATGCGGGGAGTCTCAGCTTGCAGCAGCACTCACTGTGCAGGCAGTACCATATAGATAAAACTGCAAACTCCAGTGTTTTGCACTCCCCAGGAGATATAAGCACAATTCCTCCTCTTTGGGAAAAAACAAAACAAAACAAACCCCACACAAAACAAAACAAAAAAGAAAAAAACACAACAAAACACCAACACATACACACACCTCTAAAAAGGATCTCTCTTTGAACAGTAAGAGAACTCAATGTAAGGCAGACCACCCAAACAGTTTAAATCATTAAAAAAACATCAAAAAGGACATACTTAAAGTAGAACTCATTAGAATTCATTTATTATAAAATCCATGACTTATTAAAATCTCTGAACAGGGCTGTTTTTCTCCTTGTTCATAACTGCTTCTGAATAGAGAATACTACATTATTTCCAACTTTATTACCATGCCACCAACTAATTCCTGTTCAGTCTATATCACATGCTTGTAATGTAACATTTGAAGTAATTTTTCACATAGGCCTAAGTTAAACACTTTCCGTAGGACATGACAGGTGTCTCTGTAAGGATGTTGTACATCTGTCCCTAATATTTACATTTGTAATACTCTTAGATCCATTGAAAGGTCTATATCAACACTTTAGCTATCCTTTTGAACTTCAGTCTTTGAAGAGATAGCCATAAAACGTGGTCTAAAAGAAGACCCATTCACCCCTTAGGTACTAATTAAGATGACTGGAATTTAATCTCCTCAAAACATGTACAGGATTTCACAACGTCAAATCAGGAAGGAGACCCTAAGGCATGCAGACCAGTTTTCTGAGCTGGTACACCTACCAGCATTATAGCCATGTTTTATCCTGTCTGATTTTCAATATTTCCTTTTTATTAAATTGAGTAGAAAAAGGAAATATTTAGCCTTCGACAAAGGGCAGACTTCGGTGATTTGGCCACAGGATTTTCATATCGGTTACTTTCCTTTTCATCGCTGAGGAGTACTGAGCACCTCAGTCACTGCTGCCTTTTATTTTGGGAAACGCTTCAACATTTTGCAAACAGGGGTCTGATGCACACAGTCCATTAAAAGACTCACTCGAGACCACACAGAAAATCGCAGCAAAGGCTGAGGGATGCACCTGGATCTCAGCTGCTGGCCAGAGCTTTGCTATCTAAAGTACTAGGTTTTATTGAGTAAGTGGTGTGTAGTTTGGGAAGCCAGCTTGGTCAGGCAAAGGAATCTGTGGCAATCTTGTTCAGTTTGATTACCAGAGGCAAGTTTTAACCCAGGAATTAAATTAGAAAAAAAATATCACACGTGAAAATGAAGGTTAAAGCTTTCCACCCATCTACTGATCCAAACATTAAAAATAAATTAAAAAAAAAAAAGGCAGCGCAACACTGGGAAGCAGCCTGCGGCCGCAGACCGCCCGGCACGCCGGGGCACGGCGGGGCAAGGCCAGCCCCGGGCACCGCGCCCAGCAGGCCGGGCCGGGCGAGCAGAAAGCGGTGCTCGCACGGCGGCGGGGGGAGGACAGGAGAGCCCCCTGTGAGCTGCGCGGGACCCGGCGGA